>OZ010599.1:30056963-30071963 GCA_963932145.1 Acanthosepion lycidas
TTGCATAAACATTTCCTTCCGGGTCCCAACCAGAGGCCTATGGTCAGAAATGGCATCATGACATTTTCCACTGAAAAAATGCAAATATATATTCATATTCAATATTTGTTTCAGCTCCCAGGTGAGGTCCTTGTATTTCTCAAATTTCTTAATCTTCTCATATTCAATAATAATAATGAAAATAATTTATCTCTGAGTTGTAGACGGAAGTTGACACATGATCGTCATCACCCAGCCCAAACATGTAAATGTCGGGGAGTCTATCAAATATTTAATAATATGTGTAGTCCTTGAGAATACAGAGAAGACTGCGGGTGATTTGGAAAGATTGGAGCTCACTTCATCCCTACCTTCAACCAACCAACAAATAATAATAATAATAATAATAATAATAATAATAATAATAATAATGACCTGTTACAATTTTATGGGACTACACAATACACACTGAAAGAACAATCAAAGCTAACCGCCCAGACATTGTTATTAGAGATCGCAAACAAAAAAATGCCTTCTTATTGATATGGCAGTCCCTACAGACTGCAATGTATCTTTCAAGATCTTCAAAAAAGATATCAAAACATAAGGACCTTTAAATCGAAATCGAAATCTCAAAAATGTGGCACATGGGAACATCAACAATCCCTGTTGTAGTTGGAGCCCTCGGATAGGTTGGAAAAGATTCCACTAGACTAATTGAAGGGATTCCTGGAAGCCAATACGTTAAAGAAATACAAAAAAATTGGTTTCACGTGTACAGCCCACACTTTACAAAGGTCTTTATCTATGTAAAATATGAGTGTTAACTGGACAGTGGAAAAAGTCATGAAGCTATTTCTAACCTTATGACTAAGGGCGGGACCCGGAAAAAAATGAGTACACGCCAAAAATCAAAGGAAATAAACTAAAAAGAATTTTTGCGGGAAGAAAAAAAACTGGTGTGATCCGGACACAGAAATAGGATCTATTAGGTTGGTGCAAAAATAATGACGTAATAATGTCGTTTTTTGACGTTAAAAAATACGTCAAAAAAACGACATTATTACGTCATTATTTTTGCACCAACCCAATAGTTGGAGCGCTCGTATTGATTGGAAAATTTCCGATGGACTCATTTAAAGGATTCCTGGTAACCCATGCCTTAAAGAATGGACACACGAGTACAGTTCACCCATTACGAAGGGTTTTGTCAGTGTAAAATGTGTGTGATCTTAGTTATTTTTGTCTGCTTTTCTTTTTTCTTTTTTTACTAAAGTGATCAGTGAAAAATGCCATGATGCCATTTCTGACCTTAGGTCCCTCGTCGGGACCCAAAAGAAAATCAAACAAAATAATAATAATAATAATAATAATAATAATAATAATAATAATAATAATAATAATAATTTACGGAGATATATAATAAGTTACGGAGATAGGACCTGTTACAATTCTATGGGACTACACAATACACACTGACAGAACAATCCAAGCCAACCGCCCAGATATTGTTATTAAAGACCACAAACAAAAACGGTGCCTCCTTATTGATATGGCAGTCCCTGCTGACTGCAATGTATCTTTGAAGATATTCAAAAAGCTGTCAAAATACAAGGACCTTGAAATAGAAATCTCGAAAATGTGGCATATGGGAACATCAACAATCCCTGTTGTAGTGGGAGCCCTAGGACTGGTTGGAAAAGATTGCAGTAGACTAATTGAAGGGATTCCTGGAAGTCCATGCCTCAAGGAGATACAAAAAATTGTTCTGACAAGTACAGCCCACACTTTACGAAGGGCTTTATCTTTGTAATTTTTTTTTTTTTTTTTTTGTCAGTGGAAAGTGTCATGATGCCATTTCTAACCTTAGGTCCATGGGCGGGATACGGAAAGAAATGTGTAAACGCCAGAAATCAAAGAATAATAATAATAATAATAATAATAATAATAATAATAATAATAATAATAATAATAATAATAATAATAATGAGGAAGGTGATAGAGAAGGGGGAGATTTATCTTTCTTACGTGTTTGGTAACATGGAAAAAAATTTCTTCGTTTGAAGCGGACTGTATTTGTTGCTTCTAATATATATTGCTATAGATATATACCTATGCGCTGAGTGGCGATGTTGCCGAAAATAGTTAACAGATTCGTTATTTTCATCGACTTTGATGTCACATATTTTCTTTCCTTCAAAAGAAATTTATTTTGAGCGCTAGGTTGCTCTATCCTGCGCCAGTGAGGTTGTTTCGTTGTCAATATTTCAACTGGCGCAGTGTCCTTTCCAGGAAGATATCTTGAATGCTTTTCCTATAATTGCTACAAAAAAACAGGGATCGGTCGAAAAAAAAACCCCAAAAAAACCCCCAAAACAATTCATATGCTAATTGTATTTTAAATCTATCAGTTAAAAGTTTGTTTTCGTTAATTAAAAAGCATTTGGGAATAATTTACGATATTCCCTTTTGCTACCGACAGTCAGCATTCAAAACTGAATTATGTTGATTACAGGCTCAAAACCGAAAATAATTCCTGAATCAAAACAATCCATTGATGATATATTTTCTGAAATTAATGTAAAAATGTGTAAAATAATTTGTAGAAGTGCTGCAGATAGGGTTCAACATTCGATTGAACATGAAGGCGCGTATTTTGAACATGTTAAATTGTTTGTTAATGATAAATTTTCTTAAACCACTGTAATTTATTTTTATTCAATAAAGGTTACTAAATAAAAAAGTGTGTTACTTATGTCGGGACTTATATATATATATATATATATATATATATATATATATATATATATATATATATATATATGTATGTATGTATGTATGTATGTATAATATTTAATTATTTATTTAAAAATGATAACATAAATATGTTATAAAATCACTACAAAAATAGCCATTTTGTTTCAACACCTCCGGTGTCTTATCAAATGATAATGTTGAATGTAAAATAAATGGTTTTCCAAAAAAAAAAAAAACATTTATTTTACATTCAACATTATCATTTAATAAGACACCGGATGTGTTGAAACAAAATGGCTATTTTTGTAGTGATTTTATAACATATTTATATTATCATTTTTAAATAATTATATCTGCTCTACTCTGTATTGAGCACTCTTTTAAGAATAGTAATTGTTGGTTATTGGAATCCATTCTATATACACCAATCATACACTTGTATATATATATATATATATATATATATATATATATATATATATATATATAAGTTAATATATTAGGTTGGTGCAAAAATAATGTCGTTTTCTCACATAGTAACATTTGTGAGAAAACGACATTATTTTTGCACCAACCTAATAATATAATATAATATAATATAAAAAACTTAAACACTAATATTCCATGGATATAATTTATTACATTGGAATCGTAATCCCGATCCAATTCGTCAGACCTACAAAGGCAAAAATAAATCGGAAAATATAATTCCGGGTATATAACAAAAAAAAAATAGTGAAAGCGTATGTGTGGGAGTGGGAAACAAGTGTGAGAGGGAAATATATGAAAGCTCTAGAGAGAGGTGTAACAGAAGAAAGAAGAAGAAAGCCCTTAAGTTGAAGGTGGGGGTGAAAATTTAACAGAGAGAAGTTTTAAAGAGAGGAGTTAAATAACGGTTTAAGTCAGTGAGGTATAGATTAATATGAAGTATATGATATATATATATATATATATATATATATATATATATATATATATATATATATATATATATATATATATACAGGCTACTGAACTCTTCCGTCATTTTTCCGACGTATGAGGTTCAAGCAGCTCAGTTCCTAGGAATCGACAGCCAGACACCAGCACATATAATTTTATTATAGTGTTGAATGCTTTGTGCAGAACCAACCACACTTTTTGAAGGACTGAACTACATGCCACAATGTCCCCAAACAACTCTCCACAAGTTTTGAATTCAGAGTTGTCCTTCTCCTAGACCAGTTGCCATCCAAGGTTATAGAACCCAGTCTATCCTGCTCTTTACCCTACTGCTCTGAATGCAGATGGATTGACTAATCTGTTTTTTATGGTTTGTCAACCTTTTGCAGGGTCTTTAAAATCAGGAAATAATTTTAGATTCGAATAGTTTTTTTTTAAGAGATAATAATGATTTTATTGATATAATTCCTACTAATTAACCCATATGCAGTTTATCGTCTCACCCAAGACGTGGATGCAGTTTATCGCCTTACCCAGGACGCTTAAAAAAAGGAATTACTTTTGACTAATCATAAGACGATGGAGAAGGAAGGAGAAATGTAGAGGACTAGATTAGAAACGTGAAACATTTGTGTTTATTTTGGGATGCTTGTGCGCTTCAAATATTAAATTCTCTGTAATGAAAGAAACACGGATATTATTTTTAAAACGTACCCCGCCTACAACAATTGACCCAGAAGAATTGGCTAAAACAGTTTGGGCTAAATTTGAAATCCTGAAACTTTTGTGTTATTTTGATATTATTTTCATGCTTCTACTATTAAATCAGTTGTAAATGAAGAACCGCAGACATTAGGCTTTAAACACACACACACACACACATACGCACAACACACACAAACACACACACACACACAAACACACACACACACGGACGTTTAAGACAATGGTGCGGACTATGTTGTGGATTAGCTTTAGCATCCTAAAAGGCTTCAGGGTATTTTGTTGCGCACTGTGTGTATTTGTGTGTGTGTGTGTGAGTGAGAGAGAAAGAGAGAGGGAGGGGAGAAAGATGGATAGTTAGATATCAACAGACTGAAATAGAATAGAATAGATAGATAGATAGATAGATAGATAGATAGAAACAGACTGAAATGGATAGATAGATAGATAGATAGATAGATAGATAGATAGATAGATAGATAGATGTCTATATTGAGACAAATAAATAGATAGATAGAGAAATATATAACCAAGCTGAGATAGTTAGATGACAAGGCTGAGATAGATAGATAGATAGATAGATAGATAGATAGATAGATAGATAGATAGATAGATGCGAAAAAGATAATTGATTCTGCCATCTAAAACCTCCAAAAGACTGAGAAAAAGTAAATAAATAAAATAGAAATTGAAATAGGTTTGTTGCGTTTGTGATAACATTTATTTCTCAATATGAAAGTATTTAATTGCCTTTCGACTAATAAACAATGGTTGTTAACATTATGAATCCACCAGAGTTTTCCCCGTCATCTGCCAGTGCTTTCATGTAGCAAATATATTTGTACGATTCTGGGCACGATCATGTTTTGTCCTTTTTTTATCATCTATAATGCATCTGTTTCATAATGTACTCATTACTTTCAGTGGGCTTTCATCATATGCGACTAAGGCAAGCTGGTTCAGTGCGCACATGACCTTTTCTGTTAATACTTCGCTGACAATCGCTGTAAGTGAAATCCAACCGGTTATCGTTCGATCACCGAAGTTAAGCCGCGTCGAGCCCGATAGGTCCTTAGATAGGGGTACCGTTTGGGGAGAACGGGTACTGTAAGCAACCTCCTTACGCAGCGCAATATTGTTTACAGGACGGTTAGTTAGGCTGATACATTCGTCATTATAGATAGATAGATAGATAGATAGATAGATAGATAGATAGATAGATAGATAGATATGAATAGACTGAGATAAACAGATACAGATATGGACATACTAAGATAGATAGATAGATAGATAGATAGATAGATAGATAGATAGATAGATATGAACAGACTGTGATAGATAGATAGATAGATAGATAGATAGATATGAACACAATGACATAGATAGATAGATAGATAGATATGAACAGACTGTGATAGATAGATAGATAGATAGATAGATAGATAGATAGATAGATAGATAGATATGAACACAATGACATAGATAGATAGATAGATAGATAGATAGATAGATAGATAGATAGATAGATGAAAGAAGGTTTAGAAGATTTAACACTCACATGTCTTACTAAAGTTAAAAGGATTAAGAGGGAAACGTCAACTAATCTACCGTCTTTCGCTATTTCAAATATGTTTATCCGCTATAACGTGTGAAGTACCGAATTTCGCTGCTTATAAGACGCCCCGATGCATTATACGCAACAACAAAAAAAAAAAAAAAATGGAAGGAAGAAATCACAAAAAAAGATTTTTCCTTGCAGTTCATAGCTCTCCCCGCTATCCCTAATGTTACTCCCTGAATAGCATATTTCAACTTGAGAACCTGAGTAATGATGATAAATTCACTACAGACCCCCAAAAAGTATGAAATTTATGGTAACTATTTAGAATGGTCGTAATTCGAAGAGAAGCTTACTGCTGTTGTCGACCTATGATTTATAGGACGCTGGGTGATTTTTTGGAGGTATTTTATAGGGAAAAATATGTCTTATAAGCAGCAAAATATGGTACTTTACAAGCTTGTGTAAACGTATGGCAGAACGAGGAATAGGAGGATAGTCAAAAAAAAAAAAAAAAGCTGTGGAGAGCCATGATCACCCACGTTCTGAAAGGACAAAACATATAAAAAAAAATAAAAGAAAACACGAAATGAAAAAAAATACATAAATATTGACGTCTAACACCTCCATAGCGAAAATGTAATATGAACAATTTGAGAATGAATATGTATTAAAATATGCGTTTTTTTTTTTCTGCTTCGGTTACATTGTACTTTGTTTTTATTTTTGTTTTTTCGTTTGTTTTTATTTTATTTTGTGTGCGTGTGCGTGTGTGTGTATGCGTGTGTCTGCGCGTATGTGTGTGTGTAGTGCCGTTTTTTTGGGGGTTTTTTTACGTTTTTTTTACGTTTTTTTTTTTTTTTTTTTTTTTTTTTACCGGAGGGTGTGGTATTGATGATGGCGGTGGCAGGGGGTCTATTTATTGTTGTGGAGGGAAAAAAAAAAAAAGAGTTCGCTTCAGTTTAACATGAATATCTTTCATCCGCGAGTGTGTGTGAAATGCGATAACAGATTTTGCAGCGGGCGGGGCGCAAGTGGGTGCGTCGGGCGGGAGGCACGATGGTTCTTGGCGGGGGGGTGAACGTCGCAGTTGCTCATTTGGGTGTGGGACTGGTATAAAGGA
Organism: Acanthosepion lycidas; assembly: GCA_963932145.1. Taxonomy (NCBI): domain Eukaryota; kingdom Metazoa; phylum Mollusca; class Cephalopoda; order Sepiida; family Sepiidae; genus Acanthosepion; species Acanthosepion lycidas. The sequence continues at coordinate 30,064,046 of OZ010599.1, forward strand.
AAAGGAAAAGGAAAAAAAACGGCCAGTTTGACTTATGCGGGTTTGGTAAGGGTGGATTTCTCAGAGGTTTGGGTGTGAAAGGAAGAAAGAAAATGGAAGAAAATAAGAAAAAGAAAGAAGGGGAAGAAAATAAGAAAAAGAAAGAAGGGGAAGAAAATAAGAAAAAGAAAGAAGGGGAAGATTAACTGCGGAATGAGAGGGACATTTCAAAAGAAAAGAAAATAAAAACGTAGAAAAGAAAACATAAGAAAAAGAATTTAAAGCAAAGAATTTAAACAAATCACTGAAAAAAAAGAAAGAAAAAACAAAGGGACTAAAAGTTTAAAAGAAAGAAAGAGAGTGATAAAGGGCAAAAGAAAGAAAGAAAGAACGAAAGAAAGTAAGAAAGAAAAAAGAAAGAAAGAAAGGAAGAACGAAAGAAATGTATAAAGTATAAAAGAAACAAAGAGAGAGATTAAAGGGTAAAAGAAAGAAGAAGAGAGAGAATGGTAAAAGAAAGAATGAAAAAAAAGAAAGAAAGAAAGAACGAAAGAAAGAAAGAACGAACGAAAGAAAGAAAGAAAGAAAGAACGAAAGAAAGAAAGAAATGTATAAAGTTTAAAAGAAACAAGGACAGAGATTAAAGGGTAAAAGAAAGAAAAAGACAGAGAATGGTAAAAGAAAAAAAGAGAGAAAGAAAGAAATGTATAAAGTTTAAAAGAAACAAAGAGAGAGATTAAAGGGTAAAAGAAAGAAAAAGAGAGAGAAAAGTAAAAGAAAGAAAGAAAGAAAGGTATAAATTTTGAAAGAAAAAAAAGAGAGATTAAAGAGTAAAAGAAAGAAAAGTGGTATAAAGTTTAAAAGTAAGAAAGAAAGAAAGAAAAAAAGAAAGAAAGAAAGAAAGAAAAGAAAGAAAGAAAGAAAAAAAGAAAGAGTGATAAAATTTAAAAGAAAGAATGAAAGAAAGAGTTAAAGGGTAAAATCGTCAAAGAAAGAAAAAAACTAATGAAAAAATAAAAGGTCAGAAAAAACAACATTTATTAAGAGCAATAAAGTAGAGGAAATTGTGGAGAGCCATACTCGCCAACGATCTGAAGGGACAAGGCACATAGAAAAAGGAAAAGCTTGTGTAAAAAGATGCCGGAACAGAGATTAGTAGAGATAACAAAAAGACAACATTATACTAAGAGCTGCAAAGAACAGGAAGTTGTGGAGAGCCATAATCGTTAACATTCTGGATGGACACAGCTCATAAAAAAGGACGATCTTGTGTAAAAGGATGCCAGGACAGAGCTTAATAGAGATAACAAAAATACAACATTTATTGAGCTGCAAAGGACAGGAAAATGTGGAGAGCCATGATCGTCTACGTCTCGGTGGCTCATGGTTCATGAAGAAGTACAAGAGACGAGCAAGTGCCCTTTTTTGAAGTAGAAGTTAGTAACTAGAAGTATTTTTATGATTAGTATAAATATATACCTTGCTGCGTAAACATACCAAGGTACATGTTTATACGATTACTGTTATCCTGTATTTAAACCCACAAACAGACACATATATGTGGTATCAGTTTGTTTCGACTGACCACGGATCTGCGGCCAATGAGTTATTCTTTCCAGGACGCAAGCCTGGACAGAGTTTGCCTATGCAGCACGTATCCCAACCCCACGCCACCGATATTGTCTAAGGGAAAGGTAGGCTCTGACGTCGTCGGGAGATCTGCCAGAATGACATTATTTACATTATTCGGAATATTGTCCCCATCTTTGTCGCCATATTTATTACAACGTTTCGGCCCTTGTACGCCCCGGCCTTCTTCAGGTGGTTGGAATGTCGAACTGAACCCTTTATTTCGCTCACTGGAGTAGACTGTTCTAGTTCCACGTGCCATGTTTGATGGATGTCAGTTATCAGTAATCTCCTGTTAATTTTCCCTCTGAAAGTTCTCCACTGCCTTAACCGGATATTGAACTCACACTCTTTGGAACAATAGTCCGAATAATGTAAATAATGTACATAATACCTCATCTCAGAAATATAGACAGATGCCAGAATGACGTTGAACACAATATCGGACTATCTTGGGGATTCAGGTTTTGGATCTGTGCACAACGTTTACACCCGACGCCTCTGCCATTTACTGGGTGTGGCTACAAGGCAAAAGCGGGGGTTTAAATTAAGAGTTTTCGTTCTCTTAGAGGGACTAACTTCTCGGACTGACGCGTTCCATCTACCCGAAACACACGTACCACACATAGCGGTAAGGTCGAGGAGGAGAGACCAGACTGAAAGCGGCTAACTCCCGAAAAAAACAACCAGGGAATAGTAAAAAAAGATCGAAACGAATTCGACGGCCAAAACTTCGGAAAACGACAGCGGTCGGGCTGGCGTAACCAAGGCGGACTTAAGGATGCGACAGCCCGATGCATCCAGGTTTACCAGATCTCACCAGTCTCAATCTCCTTAGAGCCGCGAGCGGACCCTTCAAGCCTAATATATATATATATATATATATATATATATATATATATATATATATATATATATATATATATATATATATATATATATATATATAAAAGTATAGATATGATATATCTAAAGTTTGAGAAGATTCTTTCCTTTGCTCTTTTTTTATAATATGTAAACTGCGATAAATCTTTCGCGAAACTGGCTGCAGCAGATATAAGAAATGAATGTAGAGAGACATAGAGTGTCAACACTCTTCAATGAAATGGGTTTAAAAGAACAATGTCTGCTAAGTACACTAAATACACACACCAGAGATAGATAGATAGATAGATAGATACGAACAGACTGATACATATATATATATATATATATATATATATATATATATATATATATATATGTGTGTGTGTGTGTGTGTGTGTGTGTGTGTGTATATATATATACATACAGATAGAGAGGGAGAGAGAGAAAGATAGTGTATTTTTTGTTGACATAGATAGATAGATAGCTAGATAGATAGATAGATACGAACAGGCTGACATAGATAGATATATAGATAGAAACGAATAAGTCGCCATAGATAGATAGATACGAATAGACTGATTTATATATATATATATATATATATATATATATATATAGAGAGAGAGAGAGAGAGAGAGAGAGAGAGTGTGTGTTCTTTGTTGACATAGATAGATAGATACGAATAGGCCGTTTGGGGAGAACGGGTACTGTAAGCAACCTCCTTACGCAGCGCAATATTGTTTACAGGACGGTTAGTTAGGCTGATACATTCGTCATTATAGATAGATAGATAGATAGATAGATAGATAGATAGATAGATAGATGGATAGATAGATAGATATGAACAGACTGTGATAGATAGATAGATAGATAGATAGATAGATAGATAGATAGATAGATAGATAGATAGATAGATATGAACACAATGACATAGATAGATAGATAGGTAGATAGATAGATAGATAGATATAAACAGACAGCGATAGATAGATAGATAGATAGATATAAACAGACAGAGATAGATAGATAGATAGATAGATAGATAGATAGATAGATAGATGTGAACAGAGATAGATAGATAGATAGATAGATAGATAGATAGATGTGAACAGACAGAGATAGATAGATAGATAGATGTGAACAGACAGAGATAGATAGATAGATAGAAACAGACAGCGATAGATAGATAGATAGATAGATAGATAGATAGATAGATAGATAGATAGATAGACAGAAACAGACAGCGATAGATAGATAGATAGATAGATAGATAGATAGATAGATAGATACATAGATAGATACGAACAGGCCGACATAGATAGATAGATAGATACGAATAGACTGGTTCATATATATATATATATATATATATATATATATATATATATATAGAGAGAGAGAGAGAGAGAGAGAGAGAGTGTGTTCTTTGTTGAAAATTTGGTATAAACATATAAATAGGGGTAGGGTGCGTTGTTTCCAAATGAAATTTTACTCGTTTGACGTGTGAAATTTGCTTAAATTGAGTGCATAATTTTTACGCCATAATAGCATTTTGACAGAATGACGTTAAAGCAATTGGATCAGCAATGTGATAAAAGCGAGGAAAGCGAAAAAGAATGAAAAAGAAAAAGAAAGAAACACAAAAACGACGAAAGAGAGAAAGGGGGGGCCTTGAGAAAGAGATGGAAGAAAAGCAAGAAGAATCAGAAAGAAAGCGACCAGGAGACTGAAGAAGAAAACATTGGAGGGAAGTTGATTATCTGGAATGAGGAGGACATTTTGAAAGGGAGAGAACAAGAACATTGTAGAACAAAAGATAAATATATGCTGCAAATGTTTTTATGTATAAGGAAAGGAAAAACACAATAACAAAGAAAAGATGAAAATTATATATATATATATATATATATATATATATATATATATATATATATATATATTAGGTTTATGCAAAAATATGTGAGAAAACGACATTATTTTTGCACCAACCTAATACCTCAGTCTGTTCTATCTATCTATCTATCTATCTATCTATCTATCTATCTATCTAAACAATTTGGTTTAGACCTATATATCTGTCTCTCTCTTTCTCTCTCTCTCTATCTATTTATCTATCTATTAGGTTGTTGCAGAAATAATGTTGTTTTCTCACATAGTAACATATGTGAGAAAACGACATTATATATATTGGCATGGTTTCAGTGAGACATGTGTCATTGAATAATTTAGACACATTTTGTCTACTTATTTTCAATTGGATCCTTTCATATTCACCGACAAGATTTTTGATGTCATTATTAAAGGAAGAGAGAAAATTACTGTGTTGATACATATTATTTTTCCCGAGTACTTCCTACATTAGCACCATGTCATCATCAGGGTTTTTTTTTTTTTTTTTTTTTTTTCAAGACAGATATATTAGTGTTCATCATTTTCAAAAACAAAATTGCCGTGTTAAACTGAGAGTTAAATTTTTTTACTATGAAGTGATGAACTCTAAGTTTATTGCAAATTAGCTGAGTGACTCTTCAGGGGAGGAAACTAAGTTATGAAATTTCGAGAGTTTTTCTTTTTTACGTATTTCTAACTATTGATAAAAACCTCGATATTTTAAACTCTTTACTAAACACGTTTTAAATCATTTCTGCTGTAACCATAATTAATTTTATTTCGAAAGAAGAAAATAAATGGAAAAACTTTACGTGAATGAAAAATGACATTATGTTAAATCTAATAGATTTTTAAAATAATGGATGGAAGAAAAATTCTATAAAATCCTATAAAAATGAACGGAAAGAAAGAAAGAAAGAAAGTAAAAAAGAAAGAAAGAAAGAAAGAAAGAAAGAAAGAAAGAAAGAAAAATGAATGAGGTTATTATAGGAGTACAAAGAAGAGACATACGAATAATGGTAAGACGAGGAAGAAGAAACACAGAAGGAAGGAAGGAAGGAAGGAAGGAAGGAAGGAAGGAAGGCAGAGAGGAAGGAAGGAAGGAAGGAAGGAAGGAAAGTAGGAAGGCAGGGAGGAAGGAAGGATGGACGGAAGGATAGAAGAAGGAAGGAAGGAAGGAAGGAAGGAAGGAAGGAAGGAATGAATGAATGAATGAAAGAAGGAAGGCAGGGAGGAAGGTAGGAAGGAAAGAAGACAGAGAGGAAGGAAGGAAGGAAGGAAGGAAGGAAGGAAGGAAGGAAGGAAGGCAGGCAGGACTGAAGGAAAGCAGGAAGGAAGGAATGAAGGCAGGGAGGAAGGAAGGTTGGAAGGAAGGAAGGAAGGTAGGAAGGAAGGAAATGAATGAGATTATTATATGAAAACAAATGAGTGAAAATTTGTAGTAAATTGAAAGAAATGAAAGAAGAGTGACTAAAGGAAAGAGAAAGAAAGAAAAAAGAAAGAAAGAAAAAAGAAAGAAAGAAAATAGAAAGAAAGAAAGAAAGAAAGGAAAGCAAGAAAAGAAAAAATAAGAAATAATGTGAAATGCAAAGAATAAAAACATGAAAAAAAAATTCAAGTTAAATAAATTGATTTTCAAAAATGGCGGTAACAATTTATGTGAAACAGTTTGACAGATTGATAATGGGGGCGCGCTATACGTTTTAAAGGAGACACGATATGGTCATTATAGACATCCATATACAATGAAATGAAACTGTAAAGCGGGAGACAATAAAGACTAACGCCAAGTGGCATAGCGATGAAATCAAGAGATGCAGAAATCGACGGAATGTACGGAAAGTTGAATGCGGAAAAAAAACAGTGGATAAAAAAAAATAAATAAATAAATAAAAAATAGTGGCGTGGAAGCGGGAAATCAAGTCGACTGGGAGAGTAATTGCGCAAGGCTGAATGATTCTGGTGCGAGGGCCATTACAGAAATATTTCGATACTTGAGCACATTTAGTTTCTCTTAAATATGTCAGTTATAATCTAGGAATGCTTTTCCTTGAGATAGGATGCAACGTTAGCTTGTACAAGATGAATTTAATTTTGTACAGGGTACTAAAAAGAGACGATCCCTGATGAGGATCGATTTCTCTAGATAATAAGCTAAAGTAATAAGTGACCATTTTGTTAAAGCATTACGTCAATGTGTTTGTCTTTATTTCCAAAGATTAGCTTCGCCTGACGAAAAAGTCAAAAATGGTACGATATTACTGCAAGACTGACTTGAATACTATAACTCTAAGGCTTGTGTCTTCTACGGCCCTTCGTTAAACATGGGCCTTTCCTAGACTCCTAGCGATTAAAAGGTATATTACCCTACGGTACTGGCCCAATAGTGGGTGTATGTGAGGAGGCACCGTGGAGTAATAAATAGCGGCTTGGATTGAGGAATCGGAGAGCCGAGTTCGAATTCCAGTCGAATCCATTACATTCACTTACGTGCTAATACCCTTGGGAAAGGTGAGAAACTGGGTTATATAGCTTTGGATGGCAACTAATCTAGGAGAAGGAAAACTCTGAATTCAAAATCTGCCGAGCGTCGTTTGGGGACCATGTGGCATGTAGTACACCATCTCTCTGTAATTGGCCGTTCAAAAAGTGTGGATGGTCCTGCAGGAAAACTTCACTACTATAAGCAAATCTCATGAGCTATACATGCGGGTTTGGGTACCTCTTGTGAATTCCATATTCCCATGAAACTCTAATATTGGAGCCGATTCAACCCACCCCAGGTGAATGCCGTTACAAGTACAAGTAGAGAGTAGTGGTATGTGACACGCTTGGGTTTACATTTCGATTCATGATCGCCCAAGAGTATATGCGTGTAAATGTATGAGAACCAACCCGACTAGAATTCGAACCCGACTCTCTGATTTCTCATACCGAACAATGACACCACTCGCAGACACCCGTGCTTACACCACCTGATATTACCAAGCGGTTTCTCATATAGGTACTGAGAAAGCTTGACGTTGCTTAACTTCGATGATCAGACGGCAACCGGTGTTCCAATGTGGTAAGTCCATATATTTCCATAACTCCACACGCATACGCATTTTCCAAGCGATCACCCAACTAGACAGTGACCAAACTCGACGTTGCTTAACTTTGGTGATCGAACGCGAACCGGTATTTCAATGCGATATGGCCGTACATTTCCATAACTCCACACGCACATCCAAGCGTACAACACCTTCTATTTTACAAGCGATCACCCATCTAGGAACTGACCAAACTCAACGTTGCTTAACCGGTGTTCGAACGAGAACCGGTGTTTCAATGCGATATGGCCGTATATTTCCATAACTCCACACTCACACCCAAGCGTACAACAACTGGCATTTTCCAAGCGATCACCCAGCTAGGCAGTGACCAAACTCGACGTAGCTTAACTTCGGTGATCGAACGAGAACCTGTGTTTCAATGCGATATGGCCGTACTCTTCCGCCATACGTTTGCACATCCAAAATTACAGCACCAGCTATTTTCCAAGAAGTCACTC
>OZ010599.1:30081963-30106963 GCA_963932145.1 Acanthosepion lycidas
TAGATAGATGCGTTCTTAATTAGATAGATAGATAGATAGATAGATAGATGCGTTCTTAATTAGATAGATAGATAGATAGATAGATGCGTTCTTAATTAGATAGATAGATAGATAGATAGATAGAATGAACAGAATGATAATAGATAGATAGATAGATAGATAGAATGAACAGAATGATAATAGATAGATAGATAGAATGAACAGAATGATAATAGATAGATAGATAGATAGATAGATAGATAGATCAGCACTCTTTTGCTTTCTAGAGGCTTGAGTCTTTATATTTGTCAGTTCACTATTATCTCAAAATAGCCGTTATTTATCTATGTATGTATCTCAGATTCAACACATCTATCTATCTATCTATCTATCTATCTATCTATCTATCTATCTATCTCAGTCTCTTCACATCTATCTATCTATCTATCTATCTATCTATCTATCTATCTATCCTTTTAAGTATGTTACTATCTACGTTCTATTTTAGCTAGTGTCTTATTCAGATATACCGATGGATAACCAGTATATATTACATCAGTAAATATATATGTGTGCGTGTGTGTGTGTGCAGGGCATGTGTGCAAATAATTAGGATATCAGAAATCACACACTCACACACCCACACATACACACACACACACACATATATATATATATATATATATATATATATATATATTGCCGTAATTTATATCTTCAGATTTTAGGTAGTCGATTTATTGTGTGTCTACCGCCACATGAAACATTTGTTCGTCTGTGCGCTTCGTATGTCAGCATGCTTGTGTGTGTGTGTGTGTGTGTGTGTGTGTGTGTGTGTCTGAGTATGAGTTTGGTGTGTGTCCGGATACGTGCAAGCAGATCCCCAAAGCGCTGAATATGAGTGGCTAATATTACCGTTAACTGATGTTATGACAGAAACAATTACGAACCAGGCAAGTCTATCAATCATGTAAGTGAAGGAAGAGGAAGAAAGCCGGCGGTGGTGTCGTTGGTGAAGGCGGAGGCGGCAACGCTCGTAGTTCAAGCAACGGGCGGCGTTGGATGGTCAAGGAGATTTTGTGTAAATTCGGGTTGGCGGGGTACACGAAGAATCGGGGATTAGCGAACTGAGGTAGAAACAAAGTAACGAGCCGAGGTGGAAATGATAACTGTGGTCTATGGAAACTTCCCGAAAATTCGATTAAATAATCTATTTGGACGCCGGCTAATCTGTGTCTATCAGCCGGGCCAACATATCCGACGTGGTGTGTGCGTTCCCAGGTCCGTAATGGCCGATGGGCGCAAACGACACCCACAATAAACCTTCCGTTCGGGTAATTGAGTTTTGTCCTTCGGACTTGGCCACGTCCAAAGTGCCGATTGGCCTTCCGATCCTCTGCACCGAAATCCTGAAAAGATCTTGATAAATATCAGAGAAAAGCAGATTAAGCGCAGGGAGAAGAAGAAAATGGATCGGCCATGTGTAATAAGCTGGTGCTCAATAGATAGGAATTTACGCTATAATTGCCGGGTTGGTAATATTCGTTAGTAAAATGATCTCATTCATATTTATGTAGGTATATATATATATATATATATATATATATATATATATTCAAGAACAGAGAATCCAGGTAGAACTCAATGTCGATGACAGAGTAACAATATAATATAATAGGCTTAAACACTAATATTCCATGGTTATAATTTATTACATTGGAATAGTAATCACTATCCAAATCATCAGACCTACACGTTTTTGATTTTTTAGGTCTGATGAATTATATATATATATATATATATATATATATATATATATATATATATATATATATATATATGTATGTATGTATGTGTGTGTGTGTAAATTGGGAACGAATATATATATATATATATATATATATATATATATATATATATATATATTAAGAGTGTTATATATATATGTATGTGTGTCTGTGTGTGTGCATTTAGGCAGCAATCCTTCTTTCATGCACATTTCATTGAATAAGATAGACAAGGTGCTTTTATTTAGTTTTTTATACAATTTCTCATACGATCTAATTTATTTTTTTCAGATGATACATTATATAAAACTGTCCGAATGTTCTTTTAACCAAGCGCTTTCATCTATACATTGAGACATTTTCAAGGATTAAATATTTTAACTGTTAAATAAGAAATAGTTTGTTGTATGTATGTTTTATAAAATGTTTTCATTTTATATTTGTATATGTATATATATATATATATATATATATATATACATATATAATAAACGGAGCATCTACTCATGAACTACACAAACACATGCTTTCGCACACACACACACATACACACACATACACACTACACACACATATGTGTGTGTATATATATATATATGTATATATATATATATATATTGTTTTCTTCAGGGATTTGTAAGTTAATGCATCTTTAAAATTTATATATATATATATATATATATATATATATATATATATATATATATATATATATATATAAAACCTTACTGTGAAATGATAATACGGTAATGACTAATTATATTATAATAAATATAATAATATGAAGTAATTTGAGCGGAGGAGGCTGTTGGTGGAGACTTAATATTAACTTAAAAAATAACTTACATTCTGAAAGGGAAAACAAATGAACTAAAAATGTCTTCTTATACCCGGAATTTTTCAGAATTCTTTTGAAATTGTAGGTCTGATGATTTGGATCGTGATTACTATTCCAATGTAATAAATTATAACCATGGAACATTTGTGTTTGAGATTTTTATTATATATATATATATATATATATATATATATATATATATATATATATATATATATATGTGTGTGTGTGTGCGTGTAGATTTAATACAGGTAAAAATTTTGTCACTTATCTGATTAATGCCACCTTCTTCATCATTCCCACTGTAGTGTTTCGTAAACAGAGCCTCTTGGGACCATTCTGTTTACTCTTCAGTGGGTATAAGCAAACTGACTGCTTATACTTCTCTATTTTTCTTTTCGTTGGTCCTTGTATATATGCGCTCAAATGCTTCTGTGCATGCGCCCGTCTTTGCGTGCGTGTAAAATGTCGCCGTTATTTGTCGTTTCAATCGTTTATTTTCACATTGCACTCACTCCATAAACTGTTCGCGCTTTCTCCACTTTTCTTTCAATTGTAGCTATTTTGATTACCGGTTTTCTAAACATACGCTGTCGGTATCAACTCATACTAGATATCCGCTCTTATTTAAATTAATTAAATCTTAAATTATGTTCTTGCACAAGAAAATGTTAAAAAGAGTTCTCAGCCACACATATCAACTGATCGAAGAAAAGAATAAGATGAAGCAGAGGCCATAAAAATTGTTATCGGCCGCTGAAACTCCGAAGTCAATAACATGCACTGGATTTGATAGTTAACCCAGCTTAAAAAAAAAAAAAAAATAACAGCAACAAAAACTATTCAATAAGAAGAACCTTATTTGATACAAATAAGGTTGCGCGTATGGAGTAAATAGTGTAAATACCGAAAACGTTGATGTCAAAAAAATAAATAAATAAATAAATAAATAAAATAAAATAAAAACCTCCTAGTCATCACATTTTATACTGTTTGGATATCAGGGCGTCAAACCAAACACGAGTATCCACTAAAAATAGCGTTTAAGGCACTAGCTAAAAAAAGAACTTAGATAGTAACATACATAAAAAGGATAGATAGATGGATAGATAGATAGACAGACAGACAGGTAGGTAGATAAACATAGATAGATAGATAGATAACTGACATACGAAGCACACAGACGAATAAATGTTTCATATGTGGAGGTAGACACACAATAAATCTACTTCCTAAAATCTGAAGAAAAAATTAAGGCAATGTGTGTGTGTGATTTCTGATATCCTATTTATTCTCACACATGCCTGTACACACACACACATACACACACGCACACATATATATTTACTGATGTAATATATACTGGTTATCCATCGGTATATCTGAATAACTGATAGATAGATAGATAGATAGATAGATAGATAGATAGATAGATATGAAGAGGCTGAGATAGATATGAAAAGACAGAGATAGATATGAATAGACTGAGATAGATAGATAGATAGATAGATAGATAGATAGATAGATAGATAGAGAGACAGAGACAGAGAAAAAGGAAAGGAAGGCCTGAAAAAATAGATAGATAGATAGATAGATAGATAGATAGATAGATAGATAGATAGATGATAATCATTACCGAAAAAGATAGATAGATAGATAGATAGATAGACAGACAGACAGGTAGGTAGATAAACATAGATAGATAGATAGATAGATAGATAGATAGATAGATAGATAGATAGATAGGAAGGAAGGAAGGAAGGGAGGAAGGACCGAAAAAGATAGATAGATAGATAGATAGATAGATAGATAGATAGATATGAACAGACGGAGATAGATAGACGGACAGACAGATAGAAACAGGAGTTGCAAAATATTAGACCAGTTAAAAACAAGAAAATAATCTGTAGAACTATCCGATCCACTCGACTGCACGTAATTTCACGGTCGATTTATTTTTATTACATGAAAGAAAATCCAAGAATTAAAAAAAAAGAAAACGTTGTATTTTAAATTGCGTTTCCCGTTCAAGAATGAATTGAAGAAGGTGCAATTTATTTAGCTTTATCATATGAGACTTTTTTTTTTTTTAGGAGGCCGAACATTGAATTCTTATCTCAGTGTCCGATTTTGAATCGTGCTGAGCGGCAATATCGCATTTTCTCAAAGGCGTAACATTTTTACAGATAAAAAATGAAAACTGAAAATTCAGAAAATCTTTTAAGAAACAAGAAACGAGCATACATACATACGGCCAGTTTTAGACCCACTGGAGAGAAAGGGTGCAAACGATTTCTATTTTTACCTCAGACTGGGTCATTTGCTGTGATGTGCAGTAATATGAATCTATTTTCGGGGTGTATAAAATATTGCGTCATCCGTGATTGCATCAGATTATATCACGCCCAGACACTATTGTCTCAACTGTCGATTAGTTGTCCTACGGCCATTGTCTGCGATGGACATTACTCCAAGGAGGCGTATGAAAAATGTAACGCTGCACGAACACACTGGCAAGCCTTACCTGTGAGCAAATCAAATTATTATAGTCTGGCTCGGAAACTTGGCTGATTTAAATCCAATCGAGAATCTGTGGTCAATCTGCAAGGAACGACCTTCGTGGAATGGACATACGAAGCACTAACATGTGCACTGGGTCATATTTCATTGGAAAAATACGAAAAAAAAAAGAAGTAAATAATAACGGAATTATTCGTTTTGTTTCAATTAATTTGCACAAGGATGTATTTGACCGGATCCCGAACAACGAATTTCCCCTCCGTGCAAGGTTGGAGAGGCAAGAAAGAATCATGAATAGCCACCAACTTTAATGCAATACATCGGCGAAGTTCATCTTCAATAAATTGCAAAATTATCCTGGAATAATATATATTTATATATATATATATATATATATATATATATATATATATATATATATATATATATATATATATATAAAGGCTTAAACACTAATATTCCATGGTCATAATTTATTCCATTGCAATCGTAAATACGATCCAATTTATCAGACCGACAAATTCAAAAAGAAAACAGAAAAAGAGTTGCTTTTTTCTGTTTTCCTTTTGAATCTGTAGGTCTGATGAATTGGATAGTATTTACGATTCCAGTGGAATAAATTATGACCATGGAATATTAGTGTTTAAGCCTTTTTTATTATATCCTTACTCTGTCTTCGACATTGAGTTCTACCTGGATTCTATCCTCTTGGAGTTATTTTTTATACAAATATATATATATATATATATATATATATATATATATATATATATATATATATATATATATATATATATTTAGATATTTTAGATATATGATTGCATATGTATGCGTATATTTACCACTAATATTATCTATCTATCTATCTATCTATCTATCTATCTATCTATCTCTCTCTCTCTCTCTCTATATATATATATATATATATATATATATATATATATTTGAACTTTATCCCAATACTTCATGAGCTTCTGATGCTTAGCTAAGATTAATTAATGTTGAACATGTCATTTTCATTTATGATCAATTCCATCGCGAGATTTCTGGTAAACTTGGAGACTAATTACATCATTATACTATGTTACATTACAACGCCTCGGGGTACCCAATGTAGGGATTTTACAAGCTTAATTGGGGTACAAGGCGGAAAGTTGCGGGGCACTCAGCGAGGATCGAACTCAGTACTCAGTCGTAATTGTTTTGATGATACAATCTTGCTAAACATTACACCACCAGGGGGTTCCCGAAAATGATTTTCTAAGCGTAGCTGAGATGTGGCACAAGGCCGAAAAGGTGGAGCACCCAGCGAGAATCGAACTCACTACTCAGTCGTAATTGTTCTAGCGAGACAAGCTTTCTCACCATTACATCCCGTCGAGGTGTCCATATCTCCATACAGATTAATAATCTCGGCGATCATTAATATCTTTATTAGTATGTTCATATCTATCTATCTATCTATCTATCTATCTATCTATCTATCGCAGTAGGTTCATATCTATCTACCTATCTATCTATCTATCTATCTATCTATCTATCAATCTATCTATCTATCTATCTATCAATCGCAGTAGGTTCATATCTATCTATCTATCTATCTCAGTGTGTTCATATCTATCTATCTAGCTAGATAGCTATCTATCTATCTCAGTATGTTCATATCTATCTATCTATCTATCTATCTATCTATCTATCTATCTATCTATCTATCCCTGTTCGTTTATTATCTATCTATCTATCTATCTATCCAAGTCTTTTCATACCTATCAGTTGTTCAGTACATCACATCAAACGATAATCTCTTTAAAATTTAACGCTTTTCTTATATGAATTTTCTGAGGAATAATATTATTTAGTCAAATGATTGAATAAGCTCCTTTCGAGTTTCCCGACTATAAAATGCCACCAGAATACGTGTGAATCAAGGTCATTATTCAATGAAGTAAGAGGCTACAATTGGAAATATCCACAAGTATTAAATGAAAATTGTCCCTTCAACTGGAATCGAACCTGTATCCCCTTTTACTTCCCTTATGAAAACGTTTTTGCTTTTTTATTCAAAGCTTGCGGCTATATGTCAATTATTATCCAATATCTGTGCATGCGTGTGTGTGTGTCTCTCTCAATACGTTTATGTATATTACAACAATGATAAACACACAAACCCACACACGGACACACCCCCATATATATATATATATATATATATATATATATATATATATATATATATATATATATATATATATATATATATATATATATATATATATATATATATATCTGGTGGGGAAATGGGATAAATATTGTGCTTAGATCTAGCAAATCCGTTAATACACGTATCAAAACGGCCAGTCAGTGGTCTGCGAGTCTTTCGAAAATCTCGTCGCTCGATTTACGAAGTCTGTCGGCTTGTTTGCCATTTCAGTGTTTGGCATGCGGAAGGGATGGGCGCCATTTATGGATGAAAAGCGAATTGTTGTGACAGCCTGGCAACATGCTGGGCAGCCGATAATTAAGATGTGATTTCTTCAATACGGAAAATGGAGACATTTGAGTGAACGAGATTTAGACGGTATTTACTGCAGTTTGAGTGGGAGGTGGGGAGAACGATGGTGAGAATTGTGATGGAAGGGAAAATGAGATAGATAGATAGATAGATATGAACAGACTGAGATAGATAGATAGATAGATAGATAGATAGATAGATAGATAGATAGATAGATATTAGTTTGGTGCAAAAATAATATTTTACACGTATTTTTTTAACGTCAAAAACCGACATTATTTATAGATAGATAGATAGATAGATTGATAGATAGATAGACAGATAGATAGATAGATAATTACAGGTTGGAATAGATATGAACAGATAGATAATTAGATAGATAGATAGATAGATAGATAGATAGATAGATATGAGCAGATTGAGATAGATAGATAGATAGATAGATAGATAGATAGATAGATAGATAGATAGATAGATAGATAGATAGATATTAGTTTGGTGCAAAAATAATGTGTTACACGTTTTTTTAACGTCAAAAACCGACATTATTTATAGATAGATAGACAGATAGATAGATAGATATGAACAGATTGAGATAGATAGATATGAACAGTTTGAGATAGATAGATAGATAGATAGATAGATATTAGTTTGGTGTAAAAATAATGTTTTACACGTATTTTTTGAACGTCAAAAACCGACATTATTTATAGATAGATAGATAGATAGATTGATAGATAGATAGACAGATAGATAGATAGATAATTACAGGTTGGAATAGATATGAACAGATAGATAATTAGATAGATAGATAGATAGATAGATAGATAGATAGATAGATATGAGCAGATTGAGATAGATAGATAGATAGATAGATAGATAGATAGATAGATAGATAGATAGATAGATATTAGTTTGGTGCAAAAATAATGTGTTACACGTTTTTTTAACGTCAAAAACCGACATTATTTATAGATAGATAGACAGATAGATAGATAGATATGAACAGATTGAGATAGATAGATATGAACAGTTTGAGATAGATAGATAGATAGATATTAGTTTGGTGTAAAAATAATGTTTTACACGTATTTTTTGAACGTCAAAAACCGACATTATTTTTGCACCAATCTGATAGATAGATAGATAGATGAATAGATCGATCGATCGATCGATAGATAGATAGATAGATAGATAGATAGATAGATAGATAGATAGATAGATAGATAGATAGATATGAACATTTTGAAAAGCATATATAGTTGTTCAAGTACAGAAAAAAAAAACAATATCATTTTTTTTTCACGTTGCTGTCCACGATTAGAAAATTCCAGTCCGTGTGTCTCCTCGACCATC
Organism: Acanthosepion lycidas; assembly: GCA_963932145.1. Lineage (NCBI taxonomy): Eukaryota > Metazoa > Mollusca > Cephalopoda > Sepiida > Sepiidae > Acanthosepion > Acanthosepion lycidas. The sequence continues at coordinate 30,090,956 of OZ010599.1, forward strand.
TGTTCTTGGTACCAGCTGCACTGCTGGGGAGCGGACAGGCTAGGGTTTATCTGTCCGGTCTCCCGGAGAGTGAATCAACTTCAAGGATCCCGAGCAAGCAAGTGTTTGTAAATATCATGTTTGGTACCCCGGTAAAACGTGTGAGACTGCCAAGATATGTGGGTGGGTGCTGATCACAATCCCCCTTTCCGATAACCCAGTTTCACTAGCCGAAGTGAAAAAAAAGGGAAAAAATATATTTTTTGTTTTGTTTTGTTTTTTCATCCATTTCTCTCGCCATAAACCTATCCGTATTTAAACTGATTAAAGTATTGATCATTTGATGGCTTTCATCGATTCAGGGGTGTGTTTCCCAGAAGATCATATCGGTGTGAAAAGTTAAAACAAAGGGTCGGGAAAGCGGGTACGTATACGTGCGTACCCGTCCCTGAGCATGTGTTTATATATATATATATATATATATATATATATATATATATATATATATATATATATATATAAATTATTTTTTCATCCAGCCGAATTCATTTACTCTCTTTTTCCATAACTTTTGTAAGTAGGTAATCCACACTTTGTTATTAGAAGGTCTGTCAGGAATGTAAGGGCGATGGCGCAAATTTACTGTAGATGACCTTGCGATTAAGGCATTCTCTAGACATTTACGCCGTAGTGAATTATTTCTCCTTTGATCATAGTAGCATTTTCCATCTGAAAATTTTGGTCAGTCTCATAACGGTGAGCAACTAACGCATTTGACGTATTATTTTATAAAATGTCCCTTTTATGTTCTTATAATCTTTTATTTAGATTCCTTGAGGTATCTTCTATACATTTTTGTGACAATTATTGCAGGCGAACGAGTAAATTTCTATTTCAGCATTTAGCATATTTTTTGTTTAGTATTTTTATTGTTTTGTATGTAGTAGTAACAAATTTTATTTTTGAGTTTAGATAGATTCTTTTCGATTGGAAATATCATAAGATTAGTAGGCAGGATAGTATATTTTTTATTCATTCGGTTTTTCAGGTGCTTATTTTATGGGATAAAAGAATATATTTCATTTTGCTTAGGGGTACTGAGTTTCTTTTGGCAAGTTGTCTGTTGTTTCAACTAACGGTATTGAACTTTTCTTTATATATATATATATATATATATATATATATATATATATATATATGACAATAGGAAAACTGTAGTTATTGCTGACACGTTTCTTCCAATGTGGACTTTTGAAACGCGTCAGCAATAACTACAGTTTTCCTATTGTCATTTATATTTATAAATATTGTCTTTTCTACAGGTTATCTCTGAGAAATTTTCATATATATATATATATATATATATATATATATATATATATATATATATATATATATATATATGTATATATATATAAATTATATATTAGAAATTTTCATATATATACAAATTATATATTAGAAATTTTCATATATATATATATATATATATATAAATTATATATTAGAAATTTTCATATATATATATATATATATATATATATATATATATATATAAATCATAGTAAAGAAGATGTGTCCTGGATATAACCTGCGCCCCGCGTTTTGAGACCAAGGGACAAATCAAATGTTGCTCCCTACAAATGGGGGAGTAGTACTCATACTCGAAAACGCTGTCTGATAGACATAATGCACACTGATTGATAAGTGATATATATATATATATATATATATATATATATATATATATATATATATATATATATATATATCCCAGCAACTGATCTAGGAGACGGACAACTCTGAATTCAAAATCTGCGGAGGGTCGTTTGGGGACCTTGTGGCACGTAGTGCACCATGACTCTGTATTCGACCCTTCAAAAACTGTGGATGGTTCTGCACAAGCTTTCATCACTATAATCAAATCATGTGCTGATGTCTGACTGTCGGCTCCTAGGAACTGATCTGCTTAACCCTCATACGTGGAATACGATGGGAGAGTCGAATATATATATATATATATATATATATATATATATATATATATATATACATAAATATGGAGAGAGAGAGAGAGAGAGAGAGAGAGAGAGAGAGAGAGAGAGAGCCGGGGAGTGAGAGAGAGCGCGATGGGTAAAGTGTCGTCTACATTACGCAAAAATGAAAATAACACTGACATTTCATTTTAACAGATATATTTACCAAAATTACACAAAAATAACTTGAAACATTGCAGAGTAAATTCAATCAATGAAATCGCCATTAGCTTCAAGCAATTACTCCACCATAAAAATATATGCAGTGTTTACCTTGTATAATAAAAGCTTGAAACCCACAGGAAAAAATAATTATAATTATTGCTATTAGGGATGGATACTGTAAGCTGCAAATTACACTATACATTTATACCTCACTCTATATCCTTAATTGGTTCCAGAGATCACGACTTAGGTCGAAAAACGGCTTACGTCGAAATAACCACGCTATAAACTGCGAACAATCACTCCCCATTGCATATTACAGTATCATACTTATTATAAAACCCAGGTTGTGCGTGTTTGTGTGTCTGTGCGTTTATATATTGGATGGGATTTCCTACATTTTTCAACCGATTTCGCCAAATTTCACAGGACTACGTAAAATTACCTTGCCGTGGTTTTGACGGCGCCAAAAATTGGAAAAACACAATTGTTTTTTCACGAAATGAATTTGAAAACATGATTAAGAGGCATCGCTGTTTCGATAATGAAAGGGGGACAACTCATATCGAGTTATACTTATAAAACCCAGGCTGTTTGTTTGTTTGTCTGTTTGTGTGTGTGCGTGTGTGTGTTCGTTTATATATGGGATCGGATTTCCTACATTTTTCAACCGATTTCAACAAAAATTCACTTTTTTTTGGCATGTAGTGTTTCTTATTGTCTTGCACACTTTTTCTTTATTTTTACATTCAGAATGCTTTAAAAATTCCATTTACAAGACAATTGTTTATAATAAAAATTCTATTCAATCGGTAGACTCATAACGATTGAAAACAATGTTTTTGTTTGAGTTTGGGTTTGACCAATTCATAAAGAAAAAAAAACAAAACAAAAACAAAAAAAAACTAATCAAGACATGCTTGTTCGTCAACCTTAAACAATAATCTTTGTCAGTTTTATTTTTCAGTCTTTATGATGGTCGATACTTGATCTATCTCTTACTGTTACATCCCCGGGCAACGCCGTGCTCTACTGCTAGTTTATAGTATCTATGTACAATATTCTGAATAAAAATAATCATATAGCCTTATGCTTAGCATTAGCAATGAATGAACGGTCTGGCAATTTTTTTCCAATATAATCCAGTTTTGTCAACGTTAAAAATCTGTTCGTGAAGAAACCCGATTTCTTCGGTGATCTTGGCCAATGTTTTAGGAAAATCAGCCGCTGCTTGTTCGTCAGCTGATGCACTTTCACCTTACTTCTTAATAGAGTGATATTGGAGCTACCGTGGAAAACGCCAATATTGAGCTCTTAAAGACTGCTAAATAAGACGACAACACAGAGTCACAGATCTTTTCATATTTCGTTCTCTAGGATTCATGATGATTATTTTAACATTTACTGTAAATGTATGTATTTAATTGTACAGTAACGTGATTTTATGTGCTTTTAACGTTTTTCTAATGATATTATGTCTTCAATATTTGTGGCGGACAGACACAAAGTCGAATAAAATAAACTTAATTTTTATTTTTCCATATATTTTTTTTTTTTGTGAAACGACGTATAATTGAAAACGACGTATAATTGAAAACGACGTATAATTGAAAACGACTTAACTAGAAACGACGTGACACTATGTATACCTGTATATTACATTTTATGATGAAAATATTGGCATGTGTGATAAAAGTTTATATGGTGTACAATTCATAAACATGTGACATTTGCATTTTGTCAAACTTATTTGACTATATAATTGCTATATGAGTCCCGATTATAGAAGAACTCGTCAAATAATGATAATAATAATAATAATAATAATAATAATAATAATAATAATAATAATAATAATAATAAAAGAGGCAAATTTATCAAACAGCGATGTGTCGGGGAGAAAGAAAGAATAGGAAATTCAAACCTCGACAAAGATAACGTTAATATAAAAAAAGAGAGAAAAGGAACGAATATGAGAGGAGATAGACTAATTTCTCATAATCATTTGCAGACGATAAAGACGAAAAAATGGCGGAGATTAAAGAACGAAAAATGAAAACGAGGCTTACAAAAAAAAAAATGTAAAAAGAATAAGAAACGAAGATGACAGTAGAATTTTTATTTTCTAATGTCATTTTTAGTAAGAGAATTATAAGACGGAATGGCATCAAGTAATGGCGGCGAAAAAAAAAAAAAGAAACATGAATTAATCGGCTAGGCAGACGAACGATACGGCGTGTAAGATTTCCGTCAAGGAAAATGAGACAGAATAATGAAAAACAAAACAACAACAAAAAAAAAAATCAAGTTATGCTGACGATGACGACTCCTATTTACTCAATTAGCCCTCCGCTAACTGCCACTATTAATAATATCTACGAAGCACAGTAAGACACAAATGCTAATAGTGTTTAATGAAATAAGAAAATGAATAGTTCTTTTTGCTTATCTTCCAAATAAATAGATTTTTCTTTCATCATTTCAACACACGGAAGGCGATAATGCCGCTAAGACGCAGAGGTTTATAGGGAGTGAAAGAAAATGAAAAGAATTCAGGAAGAAAAATGAGAAAAGGACAATAAAGGAACAGATTTCAGGAAGACAGAATATGACGATTGACGTTGCATTTAAATTTTTGATGATTGTAGTTGCCAAAGAAGGAAGAAATCGGAAGGGAGATCCACAAGCGAGAAGTGCGAGAAAAGAAACTATTATAATAGAAATGACGGTTGCATCTAGCTAATTCATCAGTAAAACAATGAGACCTAATTGCCAATCCAGTCGAAGCACTAAGGGTAACAACTCACCAGAACAACTGCCGATAAATACTTTAAAAAAAAAAAAAAAAACCAGAACGAAGCCACGATTGGTAAAGAAATACTTCCTATTTCTCGTTTTTTTTTTTCAATGCGGTTAGCTGAAAATATTATCGATGTTAAAAAAAATGGAATTGAGCTGCTGAGTTCAAATTCAGGCCTAGTCTGTTACGTCCACTTTCGCATTCTTTATTATTCGGTTACGATTGTAAAGACAAAATAACCGAAATCTACCCATTACAGCAAAAAATGGGGACAGAAGAGTAGTCCAAGCAGAACAAATAAGATCCCGAGAAGGACATAAATAGGGGATATAAGAAAAAGCATTCCATAGGCACTCTTAGTTGAACCAACAAAGAAACACGGGCCCACTGAATAAAACAAATACTGGCAGCAAACCGCCAGCATACGTATAGAAAATGAGTTCAGCAAATGTACAAAAATAAAAAGGGTGTAAGACAAGGGTGTGCCTTCTCACCGGACTTATTCAACCTATACAGCGAGGCGATTCTGAGAGAATTAGAAGTCCCACCAGGATTCATTATTTACGGCCACAATCTTAACAATATAAGATATGTAGATGACACTGTGTTGATAGTACATACGGAAAGACAACTACTAAAACTCCCACAGAACTTAGTGAAGGAAAGGTAGAAGAAAGGACTATTCATCAAGAAGACAGAATAAATGGTTGCTAGCAAAGGATGATCCCAAAATGCGGATTGTAAATCGGAGATACCAAAATCATACAAGTACAAAATTTTTAATATCTGGGAACTGTTACAACAGATTGCAGTAACTGTGAAGGCTCATTGGGATAGACAAAGATGCTTTCTAAAATGTAAGCAGAATATCAAGAAATAGAAAAAAAACTTCGCTAGAAGCAAGAGAAAGTGTACTAAAAATATTACGTGATATCTGTCCTCCTGTATGACAGTGGGTGCTGGACAATGTCCTCAAAGCTGAAGAAGAGACTTGGAGCAACAGAAATGTGCTGCTACAGAAGGCTGCTGAGAATACCATGAATCGAACATGTGACCAATGGCGAGGTTTTAGAGAAAATGGAACCTAAAAGGAAACTTATACTTAACACCAGGAAGAGGCAGTTGAAATTTCTAAGGTACATAATGAAGAAAGAGGGCTTGGAAAATCTGATACTCACAAGACAGATTGAAGGCTAGAGAGAGGGAAGAAAACAATACATAATATGCTTATTGAGTAAATGGATGGCAGAACAAGATTTACGGCAGATAACAAAAAGAGAAAATTTATTAAGAGCTACAAAGGGCATAACCACCCACCTCCATCTCACAGCTGTCCGACATTCAACAGAGCAATGGATTGCCGGTTCCTTTTGCCCAGAAGATATTCAGGTTACTCCATCCCTTACCACAGAAGTTAAAGAGGCAATTCACTCTCCTTTGGTCGTTGTATATCTCTTTTTTCTTTTATTTTATTCATCATAGCTTACAACGATAGAAGATTAAAATCATATAAAAGGATTATTATAGGTTTTGCTTTTCGAGCCAGAAAATTTCGTTAGAAACAAATAAAAGAGTACGGAACTGTAACATGATATCTGTTCTCCTGACATCAGCAAGTGGAAGTTGAAATTCCTATCGCTTATAATGAGGAAAGAAGGCTTGGAAAATTTGATACTCACAGGACAGATTGAAGGCAAGAGGGATGGAAGAAAACAACACATAATATGCTTAGTGTACTTGAGTAAATAAATGGCAGAAGAAGGTTTAGGAAAAATCACAAGACAAAATTTATTAAGAGCGGCAAAAAACAGAACCACCCCACTTCATCTCACAATTGATATTCATATTGACATTTAGCAGAGCAATGGATTTCCGGTTCTTTTAGCGTAGGAGATATTCAGATTATCTCGTCCCTCATCTCAGAGGCAACGATAGCGGATGGTTTGAATTCAAAGTGTTCCATCTCCGAGACTAGCAACAGTATATGGAGTCTGTGCGCTGCTCAGACGACATGATCGCACTCCCAGCAATACTGACAAGATAAAAGGAATACAGAAATGCCCCGGAAATATTCAGATTAACCGGTTCCTCAGTCTCCTTTGGTCGTTGTATATCTGGGTTTTTTTTTCCAGCTTGTGTAAACGGTTGACAGGAGATGGATATAGCGAAAAGACAATATTTACTATGAGATATTAAGTTGGTGCAAAAATAATGACGTAATAATGTCGTTTTTTGACGTTAAAAATACGTCAAAAAACGACATTATTACGTCATTATTTTTGCACCAACCTAATACAAAGGAGATGAAACTGTGGAGAGCCATGATCACCCACATACTGAAAGGGAAATAAACAATGATCGGTTCCTTATATAGCTCATTTAACTGACTTCTTTTGTCATGTTCTATATTTACAAGAGTCAGATTAAACCAAAAATCAAATAAAAGAATACTGAACTGTGAAACCTGTCCCCCTGTATGGCAGTGAGTGCTGGACAATCTCAAAGATGAAGAAGAGACTTGAAGCAGCCGAAATGTTGTTCCTAGAAAGCTGCTGAGGATACCATGGACCAAACACGTGAGCAATGACGAAGTTTTAGTGAAAATGGAAACATTTACTTAACATCAAGAAGAGACAGTTGAAATTTCTGGGGCACATAATGAGGAATGAGGGTTTGGAAAATTTGACACTCACAAGACAGATTGAAGGCAAGAGGGGTGGAAGAAAATAATGCATAATATTCTTAGTCTGCTTGAGTAAATGGATGGCAGAAGAAGGTGCAGGGCAGATATCAAAAAGAAAAAAAATTATTAAGAGCTACAAAAGATTGGAAGTTGTGGAGAGCCATCATCGTTTTTCAGGGACATGGCACATACAGAAGAACGGCCAAATGGATTCCGAAACGTCAACAAAGGAGGAGCATGATCGAAACCTCGAAGAGAAAGCATATCGAGATTTCAGGAAATGCGAAATGTGCAGGAGGATCCTAGATTTTACAAGGTGTATAAAACCGCTTGCGTCATCAGGAGACATAGTGGTATCTTTGCGTTGCCTGATTTGCATATCCGAATAAGGAGACAATTAAAAAGTGTAAGAGACAGCGTACTCAAAGACTTGTGAATATGGGCGAGCAAGTTTCAAAACGCCATAGCCTAAAGAGTGGAAGGGAAAGACGGAAAGGAATTGAAATGAAAGAGAGGAAAGCGGACAGAGAGAAACTAAAAAAGGAGAATTAATAAGAGAGAGAGAGAAAGGGTGAGAGAGAGAAAGTGAGTGAAAGAGAGAAAGATTGAGAGAGAGATAAAGCGAGAGAGAGAGAGAGAGGAAGACAGAGGGAGATAAAGTGAAAGAAAGAAAGAAAGAAAGAAAGAAAGTGAGAGAGAAAGAGAAAGAAAGAAAGAGAAAGAGAAAGTGAGAGAGACAGAAAGTGTGAGAGGGAGAAAGTCAGTGAGAGAGAGAAATTGAGATAGAGATAAAGCAAGAGAGAGAGGGAGAGAAAGTGAAAGAAAGAAAGAAAGAAAGAAAGAAAGAAAGAAAGTGAGAAAGAAAGAGGGAGAAAGAAATTGAAAAAGAAAATGAGAGAGACAGAAAGTGTGAGAGGGAGAAAGTCAGCGAGAGAGAGAGAAAGAATGAGAGAGAGATAAAGCGAGAGAGAGAGAGGAAGAGAGAGGGAGATAAAGTGAAAGAAAGAAAGAAAGAAAGAAAGAAAGAAAGAAAGAAAGAAAGTGTGAGAGAAAGAGAGAGAAAGAAAGTGAAAGAGAAAGTGAGAGAGATATAAAGTGTGAGAGGGAGAAAGTCAGTGAGAGAGAGAGACAATGAGAGAGATAAAGCAAGAGAGAGGAAGAGAGAGAGAGAAAGTGAAAGAAAGAAATAAATAAAGAAAGGGAAAGAGAAAGTGAGGGAGACATAAAGTGTGAGAGGGAAAAGTGAGAGATAAAGTGAAAGAGAGAGAAAGCGATAGAGAGATTGATAGAGAGAAAGTGAGAGACAAAGTTGGAGAGATAAAGTGTGAGTGAGAAAGTAAGAGAGGGATAGATAAATTGAGAGAGAGAGATGACGAAAGGGAGAAAATAAGAGAGAGAAAGAAAGTGAAAGAGAAAGTTAGATAATGGGAGAGAGAAAGAGAGATAAAATAGTGAAACAGAAAGTAGGAGTCAAAGAGGAAGAGAGAAAGTGGGAGAGAGAGAAAGTAAGAGAGAAAGAGAGAAATTGAAAGAGAGATAAACAAAAGGGAGAAAATGAGAGAGAGAGAGAGAGAGAAAGAAAGTGAAAGAGAAAGTGAGAGAAAGAGAAAAAATAACACAGAAAGTGTGAGACAGAAAGGGAGAGAAAGAAAGTGAAAGACAAAGTAAAGGAGAGAGAGAACGTGACAGAGAGAACGTGAGAGATAAAGTGAGAGAGAGAGAGAGAAAGTAAGAGAGAGAAAGCGATAGAGAGATTTAAAGAGAGAAAGTGAGAGACAAAGTGGGAGAGAGAAAGTGTGAAAGAAAGAGAAGGTAAGAGAGAGAGAAAATGAGAGAGAGAGATAAATAAAGGGAGAAAATGAGAGAGAGAAAGAGAGGGAAAGAAAGTGAAAGAGAAAGTGAGAGAGAGAGAAAGAGAGAGAGAGAAAGTGAGACAAAAACGTGTGAGAAATAAAGAGAGGGATACAGAGAAAGCGGGAGAGAAATTGAGAGAAAGAAGGAGAGAAAGTGAGAGAGAAAGAGAGAGAAAGTGAGAGAAAGAGAGAGAGAGAAAGTGAGAAAAAGAGACAGAAAGAGAGAGGTAAAATGAAAAAAACAAAACGGAAGAGAATGTTGGGAAGACAAAAGGAAATATAATTAAATATAATCGTTAAATAAAAATGATGTCAAAAAAAAAAAAAAATTTCAGAATTCTTTTCAAAGAACCATTTTCGATAAAATAAAAATTTATAGAGAAAAACCAAAAAAGAAAGAAAGCAAATTTTTTACAAGCGAAAAAATAAAATAAAATGTTTAAAATCATAATAATATCGTTAATGGACGCCTTATTCTCTTTTCTTTTCGTCTCTGAGACAATTTATTCTGCTTTAAACATGTCAAAATCATCTGTTTAGTGCGACAAATCACGGACGTTTTCCATTGAGTTTGCTTCCATTTTGTTTATTTTGTTTTTATTAGTCGGCCATTTTAGATTTCTTTTTTTTTTTTTTTTTAATACTGTTTCATTCTTGGCACGTGAAGGAAAATATGGCGAGATATTTTATGGCAGGAATTATGGGCAGCGTAAAAGAGAGGTAACAGTGATGTCAAATCAGGCCCTACATAAATACACAAAAACTCAGAGAGTCAGTTAAGTGCCATACATGATACACGCTTGGGCTATCGTGTCGCTATAGCAGTGACTAGGCAGAAAAGATTCTCGCAGGAGGTTGCCGCTTGTTTCTGCGGTAGACTGGTTGTCAACCAAGGCTATAGGACTCTGTCGGACCTCCTATTCATTCCATAGCTGGTCGGGGAGATGAGTTCATACATATTCCAAGGGTATTTGCGACTGGTATTCGAAGTCGTATCTCTCATTTCTTTTTCCGACCTGGTATCCATTACACTATAACGTACAACCCTAATATATTTATTCACCCCCACCCATGTGGGCATCATGTGGCACAAGGCAGGTTTAACGGGGGATCTCCAAGCCCGTGGTCTCGGACAAAAATATGCCCATTGAACCTGTATAAACGGGTTCAGGGTCAGTTTACATCCCCGAAAGAGAATCCGCCCTTCGGCGTAGCCTCCTTCGGGTTCCTCCTCGCCCGAAAGCAGAGAGTCCAACTGATCAGCTGGTCGACCGAGATCGACTTGAACGACTGACGTACAACTCGACACATACACAGTCACATACCGGGTATAATAAAAAAAAAAAGGTTGTTCAAATCGCTTAACAGTAAAATTGCCAAATTGTTAGATGAAGCCCTGAAACTTTGTATCTTAGAAATGATTAAAGATATCTTACTGGAATTCTCTGAGATTTTTATAAAACGATTGGATTCTACTTTGAACAATAAAAATATATAATTACATCTAAGCTTAACAGCGGTAGACTGGATGTCAACCAATGTTATAGGACTCTGTCTGCCCTCCTATTAATATATATATATATATATATATATATATATATATATATATATATATATATATATATATATATATGCGTCTGCTCGGATTCACGTTGTCTGCTGACCTGAGATGGAACAAATACATTGAGTCAATTGCTTCTTCCACCGCGAGGAAAGTTGGCTCCCTGTGCCGCGCCTGGAAATTTTTTGTCCCAGAATCGATACTTCAAATATACAAATCAACTATTCGCCCTTGCATGGAGTATTGGTGCCATATATGGTCTGGAGCCCCTTCTGTTTACCTCGAAGTTCTTGACAAGATCCAGAGGCGAATATGTAATAGAATTGGCCCTGGTCTGGCATCTCGTCTACAGCTGTTTCTCTCACAGACGCGCCGTCGTTTCTCTCTGTCTTTTTTACAAATACTTTCATGATAATTGCTCCGCGGAGCTGCTTTCACTTGTTCCCAGACTCCATGAATGCAAGCACCCTACGAAGCTGCCATCCCGCTGTCACCCTTACACTGTAGAAACTTTTAAATGTAGCCGTCTCTTCTACTCCAATAGCTTCATATCTCGCACCTCTCGCTTGTGGAACACCCTTCCCTATTACTGTTTCCCTGAGAGCTGTAATCTCCAGCTATTCAAGTGTAATGTCAATCAACATCTCCAGATCTATCCAGTATCCTTCTCCTCATCTTTTCTTCTATCATTCCTATCTGCTCTCGCTCCAAATCTTCTGCAGACCCCTGCATTCTAGTGGCTTCACGCCTTGCTCGGGGCGTAATGCTTAAATATATATATATATATATATATATATATATATATATATATATATATAACCAAATGAAATGAGAACGAATCAAATATTAAATGAAACGTTCACACTATTAAATAGTGGTCAAAAGAAAACTGCAGCAATATTCTTTATTATAAGATAATTACATTCGAACATATGCAAAACCGTTAGGATGATTTGTAAGTAAATATTAAAAATTGCAATAGCATCTGAAGTAATGTGATGATATTCGTCGAAACAGGAAGGCATTTATGTAGCTGTTTGAAATATGTCAGAATGTAATATCCTATAATAAAGTGTATATATATATATATATATATATATATATATATATATATATATATATATATATATATATATATATACGATTCGTCAATCTTCGCCCCTGTCCATTTCACGGATGTATAAACAATTACACGGCCATATCTATCTTTCTATCTATCTATCTATCTAATTGTGTTTATCTATCTATCTATCTATCTATCTATCTATCTATCTATCTATCTATTTATTTCTATTTATCTATCTATCTATTTATTTCTATCTATCTATCTATCTCACTTCGGCGGAGCCTCGTCCTGGTTCCTCTCTGCTATATATGTATATATATAGGCACGGTGGAGTAATGGATATCGGCTTGGATTGAGGAATCGGAGAGCCGAGTTCGAATTCCAGTCGAATCCATTGCATTCACTTACTTGCTAATACCCTTGGGAAAGGTATGAATCCTCTTCTTCTCCCTCCAGCTATGGGTAAAATAGCAGGACAGACTGGGTTCTATAGCCTTGGATGTCAACTGGTCTAAGAGAAGGACAACTCTGAATTCAAAAACCTGCGGAGGGTCGTTTGGGAACCTTGTGGCATTCGGTGCACCAGGTCTCTGTATTCGTCCCTTCAAAAAGTGTGGATGGTCCTGCACGAGGCCTTCACCACTATAATAAAATCTCATGTGCCGGTGTCGGGCTGTCGGTTTCCTGGAAACTGATCTGCTTGACCCTCATACGTCGAATCTCGACGGGAGAGTCGATCATATATAAAGAGCGATAGATAGATAGACATAAATACTCATTATATATATATATATATATATATATATATATATATATATATATATATATATATATATATAAGAATGTAGCTGTATATACATATATGTCATGGGTCCTTACCTATAATTACAGAATGAACTCTTCCTAACACGCCTCTCAAGAGAAAGGCTCGAATCGAGCCGAGCTTCTCGGCTTGACGGTCGAACTGTCTGCTACTGAGCAGAGAGAAACCCGGACGAGGCTCCGCCGAAGGGCAGAGTCTCGTTTGGGGAGGTTGACCAACCCGATTGTGTTTTGACAATTTTTGCGGCCATTTTCTGGCCGAGCATACGGGATCGGGAAACCCACATAAAACTCGGCCTTGTGCCACATGCAACCATCGTGGTGGGGTGGCTAGATACCGAATCGAGCCGATAGTAGTTCACTCTAAACCAGACTGACAGTCATACTAACACCTTCCACATCTTGTATTATTATTTCATGTAATATACCTTCGTTATTTCTACTCTTGTGTTCGTGTTGTTCTTCCTTGCTCCTAACCTGGACCATAATATATATATATATATATATATATATATATATATATATATATATATATATATATATGTGTGTGTGTGTGTGTGTGTGTGTGTGTGTGTGTATTGTGTATGTGCATGCGCGTCAGAAAGTAAGGAGTGAGAGACTGTGTATGTATGTATGTATCTATGTGTGTGTAAGGCTTTATGTGTACTTTCATGTTATTGAAACAGGGAGAGAGAGAGAGCTAGAGAGAGAGGGAACAGGCTAGCAACAGACAGAGATACCGCTTCAAATTCATTTAACAGTAGGCGATGTGAGGTCTCCTTCTAACCCGGCACAAAACAAAGCAAAAACTGAATAATCTCCCAATGGATTTGTTTATAAACATTTTCCGTCGCTCTTTTCAACCTTCACGATCTGTTTTTTTCCAAACCTTCAGTTCCTCGAATCCCAGATTCTCATCTGGCCTTCTTCACTACCTTCAGACGAGACGTATAGCCGCGTCAAGGCCGAACACAAACAGGCGTTCTCTTCATCGTCTTTAGGCCCTCCTGGTTTCTCAGGTTGCCTTTACCGGCTTTCCCCACACCTGCTCCCAGGCGCCCGCCAAAACTACGATCCTCTCCAAATCAGACGCAAATGTAAAGGCTGTGTTTGTTATTCTTACCGGCTAGAGCCTTTTATGCCGGTCGGTCATAATTCGGAAAAAAAAGATAGATAGATAGATAGATAGATAGATAGATAAGCATTACCGAAAAAGATAGATAGATAGATAGATAGATAGATATAAACAGACAGCGATAGATAGATAGATAGATAGATATAAACAGACAGAGATAGATAGATAGATAGATAGATAGATAGATAGATAGATAGATAGATAGATAGATGTGAATAGACTGAGACAGATAGACAGACGGATAGAGAGAGAGAGAGAAAGAGAGAGATAGGTTTAAATCGAATTGGTTAGATAGCTAGATAGCTAGATAGATAGATAGATAGATAGATAGATAGATAGATAGATTGAGACTGAATTAGATAGATTTAAACAAATTTAGAGGTATAGATAGATAGATAAATTGATTGATAGATAGATAGATAGATAGAGAGAGAGAGAGAGAGAGAGAGACATGTAGGTTTAAACCAAATTGGTTAGAGAGATAAATAGATAGACAGATAGATAGATAGATAGATATGAACAGACTGAGGTATGTAACCATATATATATATATATATATATATATATATATATATATATATATATATAGAGAGAGAGAGATAGATAGATAGATAGATAGATAGATGTGAACAACTGAGACAGATAGACAGATAGAGAGAGAAAGAGAGAGATAGGTTTAAACAGAATTGATTAAATAGATAGATAGATAGATAGATAGATAGATAGATAGATTGAAACTGAATTAGTTAGATTTAAACAAATTTAGAGGTATAGATATTAGGTTGTTGCAGAAATAATGTCGTTTTCTCACATATGTTACTATGTGAGAAAACAACATTATTTCTGCAACAACCTAATAGATAGATAAATAGATAGAGAGAGAGAAAGAGAGAGACAGATATATAGGTTTAAACCAAATTGTTTAGATAGATAGATAGATAGATAGATAGATAGATATGAACAGACTGAGGTATTAGGTTGGTGTAAAAATAATGTCGTTTTCTCACATATGTGAGAAAACGACACTAGTTTTACACCAACCTAATATATATATATATAAATATATATATATACAAACATATCGAGACCATTTACATCGCAGTTTCAGTCTGTCATTGGACAGAAAAAGGAATGTCCTTGTCGTGGCACAAACGTCAGCCCACCAGAACTACCAGCTCTTTTAAAATAGCCGGGAGATTCACAAGAACGACAGGTGTTTCTGTCCAAATCGTTCATCGTCCGAGACATACCACATTCACCTTGTCTGCGATGGACTTGACAACATTGCACAACGTGGTCAAAATCATACCACTCCTACAGGTCCATACGTTTAATGCTATCGGCTATATTGAAGAGCCAAACACGATGGTAAAGGACGGTATCGATGGGCATCCGTATGAGAGGTAGCAGGACAATGTTCCCTAAAACAAGGCCACGTCAAGATCGAAAAATTGACCGATAAAATTCACGATCATATCACTCCCTAAACTGCAGCAAACACGCCCTGGTAATTTCAACCCCTAGAATTCGGAAGTTCCTGGAGACACCTAGAAGCAGATTTAGCCGGTGTTTCCACAGTACGAAATGTCTCGAAAATGGGGAATTGGTGGTCGGTATGTAAAAGAAGCACCTGATTCAGATATGCGGTCGATTCAGTGGGCGCACTGCAGCCATTCCCGATCTAGAGCTCTGTTTGAGTGAATAATCTTTTCTTAGTTATAAATGGGTGTAGGTTTTTTCTTAATACTGACTTCTTTGTTGAATGTCAATCTCTCCCCAACTCCCTCTCTCCCCCTCTCTCTCTGTATACACACACACACGCATACATACATATATATATATATACATATATATATATATATATATATATATATTATATATATATATGTATATATAACTGTGTGTATG
>OZ010599.1:30109463-30121963 GCA_963932145.1 Acanthosepion lycidas
TATATATGTGTTCTGTAATTGGGCAGCAATAACTCTTTTATACAATTTTTATTAAAGACGACTGACAAGGAAATGCAATTAAGCTCTTTATTCAAATTTGATTGCGTTCGTATATTTCCTTTCTGAACATAAACTGTGTAAAAATATTCAATATGTCCGAGCGTCTTCGTAGTTTGATGTACTTATATATATATATATATATATATATATATATATATATATATATATAGTGAAACTTTTTAGATTGATATCGTTTTCTAATGCTACGTTATTATATCATCCTGACTGCTTCCAATCCATATTTGATCTGAATTTCCTCTTTAACACATATATGTGTATCTATATTAATGGGAATCTTTTTTTTTTATTATGTAAACACGGTCTGTACATCATTGACCTTTTGATATATTACTTGTTTGTTTTTGTTTTTTTACTTTTATTATTCCTGCTTCAATTATCTCGAGCCTTCTTTTACATGTAAGCGAGGCTTTTATAGTCACAATATCTACAAGTATATTGCGGTAAATATTATTTAATACTGTTTATTATAAACAGAGCATTTACTTAAATACTTGTATCTATAATAAGAACGTTAAACATAAAAAAATGTCTTTAATAAATAAATTGTCGGACTTTCTTAATGTATGACGTCATTTGTTTATATTTGATACGCCATGAGCAGTTATTAATGTACGAGTTTCATGGACGATTGAAGTTTATAAGCTGTAAATTCGACCTTGCCAATTGAACGATCCTTTGTGGCCGAATCGGTTAGGCACGCCGGGATAAATGGCGGTTCCGTATAGGATGCAGGTTCGAATCCTGTCAAAGGACGAATATTTTCTATGAAAATTTCTCGGATATTCAGGCCGGTAAATGTTATTTAATACTGTTTATTATAAACAAAGTATTTACTTAAATATGTGTGTGTGTATATGTGTGTCTGCGAGCGATGTATGATAGTATCCGAAAACAACAGTGAAATTTATGAGAGAAATTCCAAAATCTATACACGAAGCGTTTTACCGAGAAAACGCGAATATATATATATATATATATATATATATATATATATGTGTGTGTGTGTGTGTGTGTTTGCGTGTATAAACATATAACTATATCTTTGTTACACGTATATTATCCGAAACAAATGTCATGGGGTAATTGTAAAATTTATCAACGACGCCTTTCGCCGAAAGCACCCGCTGTCTTTGGCTTCCTCAATTTAGAATAAAAAAAAAAAGAAACTGTGTGCAGGAGATGCTGAGACATCTCTGGGGATAAGTGGCGATCATAAATCAAATTATATTAAATACCTTAACATTCCAAATGTCCAGTCTCAAGAGAGTGTCTCACGGGCTAATAGTTGTCAATATATATATATATATATATATATATATATATATATATATATATATGTGTGTGTGTGTGTGTGTGTGTGTGTGTGTGTGCGTGTGTAAAAATATATAGAAAATTTTAATAATGAATATGCTAATAAAACTGGTAAATTTCAAGAATTGGCTATTACAAAAACAATTTCGCTTGAAGATGGAACAGAGCTTGGTACTTTAATTTAATTTAATTAAAATTATTATATTGTAGTTTTCGGCTCTCGTTTTCGAAACATGAGAACTCTTATGTAGCGAAAGAATCATATTTTTAAACAAAAAAATATTATAATAAAGCTCTACTTCTGTATGGAGCACTGTCTTCCTAAAAATAAAAACAAAAATACTAAGGAACTCCGGATTATGCACACAACCTGTTGTTTTATATTTTCTGCATACCTGCTCATATATATATATATATATATATATATATATATATATATATATATATATATATATATATATATATATATATTTTGAACAATAAAAATTCAAAAATTAAAATCCTGAGACACACTGGGTTGTAGATTAATATTCTTTCATTTTTTTATTATTATTCCATTTAGATTCCTCGACTAGTTTCGGCCAAAATGGCCATCATCGGGAGGAGAAATATTTCTGCTTACTGCTAGCACTAAACTACAGAAATGAATGTCTTGATATATATATATATATATATATATATATATATATATATATATATATATATAAGAATAAATAAAAAGAATGTATAAATTTTGATGGAATCATTATAGCTGGCAACTCATATTGAGTTAACCGGCTAACCGGCTCCCTATTGTTTTTATTCAACACCTAAGGAGCCCCCCATGGTTTATACTAATGCTGAGCAGACCTTAGTTAGAGATCTTGGGAAGAGGATGTTATCTAGCATGATCAACAATTTGAACAATTCTAGCACGCTCAAGCCCTCGGCCACGATGACTTAGCTAGCACAGCGATCGGCGCCTCTAAAGGTTCCGTCTACCCATTTTCATTCACATGTCTTGGGTCAACTCCTGGTATGTCTTTCAGTTACTTTCCAAAGGAATAGACCCCTCCAGTCCGATAAACATATGGAAGTCTCCTTCCTGAAAAATCCCATATATATATATATATATATATATATATATATATATATGTATATATATATATATATGTATATATATATATGTGTGTGTGTGTTTGTGTGTGTGTGTCGTTTCGTTGAAAATGACGGAAAAGAAATATATTGTATTATTCATATTTTTTTTATTGTTCTTAATTTCTAAAACTTTATATATAAAAGAAGGTTTACTCCCAAAATATATTGATATATATATATATATATATATATATATATATATATATATATATATATATATATATATATATATATAACAAATGAGAAAAGAACAGCCGGAGTAAAATTCCACTGTTCGTAGCATTTACTTTTAAATAAGTGTCCAAGTCAAAGCAGGGCAATGTTATTATTATTATTATTATTATTATTATTATTATTATTATTATTATTATAATAAGAGATTATAATAAAAACATGTTGAAATAGCTACACAAAAGCTCTTATATTTCAATATTATGATTGTACTTCCTCGGATTATGGCAGATAACTTGTGATAAATATGATATTTTAGGAAAATTTAAAAACAAATCTTTACGTTTTCGGGAGTTAAAGTTGGGGAACTTAAGGTCAGAATTATTATATTATTATATATTTTTATAATACAATTAATGAAATACTTCATTTATATATTATTATAATAAAATTAATAAATTAGTATATTATTATATGTTATTATAATAAATTAATAAATTAGTATATTATTATATATTATCAAATAAAATTAATAAATTAGTACATTATTATATGTTATTATAATAAATTAATATATTATTATATATTATCAAATAAAATTAATAAATTAGTATATTATTATATGTTATTATAATAAATTAATAAATTAGTATATTATTATATATTATCAAATAAAATTAATAAATTAGTATATTATTATATGTTATTATAATAAATTAATAAATTAGTATATTATTATATATTATCAAATAAAATTAATAAATTAGTATATTATTATATGTTATTATAATAAATTAATAAATTAGTATGTTATTATATATTATCAAATAAAATTAATAAATTAGTATATTATTATATGTTATTATAATAAATTAATAAATTAGTATATTATTATATATTATCAAATAAAATTAATAAATTAGTATATTATTATATGTTATTATAATAAATTAATAAATTAGTATGTTATTATATATTATCAAATAAAATTAATAAATTAGCATATTATTATATATTATTATAATAATATTTCGCTCTACTTTGTATTTAGCATTTTTTAAGTAAATGCTACGACCTGCGGATTTTTACTCCTTCTTATATATATATATATATATATATATATATATATATATATATATATATATATATATATATATATGTATTAGGAAAATTAGAGACAAAGTGTAAAAATATCGCGTGTTACTTTGGAAGTAATGTTTTCCTTGATTACAACTGCGCATGCGCAGGAGTATGAGTAGCCGATGGCATTTTAAATTTAAATTTTATTTTTTAAATATTTGTGGGACAAGACTATACAATTTCATTCACTTCCTTTTCGCTTGTATTTATGTTATTATCACTTTTGATATTAAATATATCACATATGTGATAACGGACCTGCCTAGAAATACGAGATGTTGTAAGTACCTCGAGGCAAATTTAATGTGGATGATCCAGCTATTAAAGCACTTTCTAAACACTTTCGTCTTGCTAAATAGCTTTCTCTTTTAATTAAAGCAGCATTTTCTTTTTCAAAACGAAATTATAATCAGACGCACTGTTTTGTTTTTTGTTTTTTTTTTGTTTTTTGTTTTTTTATTATGCATATCACCCCAAGCAAGTCTGTAGTGCCACTAGCATGCAAGTGATTGCAAAGAGTGAAGCAAGAATAAGGAGGCGTGATAGAGGAAAAGAGAAAGACGGGGATCAAGGTCAAGGCATCAGACGATGTCGATTGACATTACATTTGAATATTTGAAGATTATAGCTATCAGGGAAGCGAGTGACAGGAAGCGAGTTCCACAGGCGGTGTGTTGCCAGACATGAACCTGTTGGAGTAGAAGAGACGGCTACATTTAACCGTATCCACAGTAAAATGGTGGGAGCGAGATGCCAACCTAGTTGCACGCTTAAATTCATGCAGTTTGGGGACCAGTGCAAGTAGCCCGTCAGAGCAGTTGCCATGAAAATATTTGTAGAAAAGACAGAGGGAAGCCACAGCACTTCTGTGAGAAACTGACTGTAGAGGAGATGCCAGGTCAAGGAACCAAATGTCTATTGAAAAGAGAATGTGAACGCGACCGGCAAGTCAGGAATTCGAACTGTGTGCTGTGTACATTCAGGATGATGGGCGATCATGTTTCTCCACAACTTCTTCATCCTGTGTATGACAATAAATTACATCCGCGTCCAGCGTGAGGCGATAAACTACATCCGGGTCCTGGGTAAGACGATAGCCTACATACGCGTCCTGAATAAGATGATAAACTACATCAGGAGGTTTTGAGAAGCGTGGAACTACCTCTTAATCTCTGGGGTTCCCGGGTATACCCTGACCCGAAATGGTAGCACCTTTCAGGGTCTCAACTATGAGCAAATCGTTAATCCCCACATTGGGGTCAATATATTATGAAAGTGTAAAAATAGGTTTTAATAACAGCAATAAATTTTTGAAGGAAAAGTATTACCAGAATTACATTATTAACAGCAATACATTTCTGAATAAAATAAATATTACATGCAATTCATTTTTGAACGAAAATATATTACCAGCAATAACAACGGTATATTTTCGAGATAAATCTTACCAGCAATAAAAACTTGTAGGCATTAAATAACCCATTGAGGTGTTGATATGCCGTAAAACAAAACAAACCAAACAACAAGAGGGTCGAATCAGTTTCTTGATGTAAAGATGAACATCCTTAAGAAAAGCGCCGTACTTGAATTAAAACCAAAAATAATATGGTTAAATCATAAAAATATTACAAGCAATAAAAATATTGTCGGCATTAAATAACCCATTTAGGTGTTGATAGGCCGTAAAACATAGCAAACCAAACCACTGTTTGGTTGCTTTTAATATACAGTAATGTTTTATGCTATAGTGCGTGTTAAATTATAAAAATATTACCAGCAATAAAAATCTTGTCAGCATTAAATAACCCATTGAGATGTTGATATGCCGTAAAAAAAAATAAATCAAACCAAACAACTAAAGGATCGAATCAGTTTTTTGATGTAAAGAGGAACATCATTAAGAAAGGCGCCGTACTTGACTTAAAACCAAAAAATAATATTATGTTATATTATTAAAATATTACCAGCAATAACATCCTTGTCGGCATTAAGTAACCCATTGAGGTGTTGATATGCCGTAAAATAAACCAAACAAAACTAGGACGGATTGATGGCAGGATGGAACGGGGTTGTATAAGCCAGGTAATTCTTTCATATGTTATTAATCATGTATTGCCTTTATATTATATAGGCTATATAATATTTTCATATGAATTGGCTGTATTATGCCTTCTTCTTTATGTGCCGTGTCCCTTCAGAACGTAGGCGATCATGGCTCTCCACAACTTCCCGCCTTTTACAGCCCTTGGCAATGTTTGCCTTTTCGCTATCTCTCTTAATCTCTGTCCTGCCTATCATATACAAGCTATTTATCTGATTTCCTGTTGCTTTCAACATTCCCAGTGAGTGTTAAATTTTCCAAGTCCTCTGTCCTTATTAGATGCGCGACAAATTCTGTCTCTTTTTTTATTCTAGTGTCCTTTTTGTTTCGATTTTCTCCAGAATTTACTTCGCTACTCACATGTTTAGTCCCCGGTATTCTCAGCGTCCTCCTACATATCAGTTGCTTTTCGGTCTCTCCTTCATCTCTGAGAAGACTGTTCACCATTCACTGCCATATCAGAAGATCGATATTACATAATATTTAAGTACTCTTTACGTTATTTCTATTGAAATATTTCTGCTTCTTAAATCATTGATGAGCTTTTAGAAGGCATTTTTCTCTATCCCAATTCGTCCTCAGATTTCAGTGTCGCTTATTCCGTCCCCTGTTAAATAATTTTCTTGACCTTTAAATGTTTCTACTTGCCTGACTTTGGTCTCTCCAATTCATAGTTCATATCTTGGATCGTCCTTTTTCCTAAGAACTGTATATTCTCTTTTCTTACAATAGATAGTTAGTCTTGTCTTCTCTCTTTCCTTTACTACGTTCTGTAGGAGTGATAGTAGTTTCCTTTCCTTATCTGCTATCAACATTACGCCATCTGCATGTGTTATATTGTTAAGAACGCCTCCTGATAGGACTTCTAATTCTCTCAGAATTGCCCCACGATTGAATTAATCCTGTGTGAAAACACATACTTGTCTTTCAATTTCTTCTCCGCGTGCAAGAGGGTTAATTCCTGTGTAAGTTCTGGATTATTTTAATATCTTTCCCAGACAAATCAAGCTTACCTGGCAGCTCAAGCAATTCCTTGTCATGGAGATACATTGTGTGAATATATTAAATACGACCCTGATTCAAAAAGTAATGCATTTTTTGTCATAAGAGGTGCATTTCTCAATGAATTTATTCGAGATTTGGTTCAGATACAAAGGCATATAGCCACTTGATGTTGACAAAAAGTAAAAAAAAAAGAACTCTTAGAGTCATTGAAAAAAGAATGGAACCAATTATCAAACTTAAACTTTGAGAAACTTTTGCAACGAGTGCCAAACATTTGTGCTGTGGTAATCAAGGCTAAAGGAGGATATTTTGACGAGAGCAAAATTTAATCAGAAACCGATTCTTCTTTTTTGTTTTTGCCATAATAAAATTTCTAATAAAAAATGTCTCAGCATATATGTATAATAGTTAGGCTCTGGACAAGGATGGTGGCTGCCTCACTTAAGAGGCTTTTCCAGGATCGATGAGAAGTTGAAAGGTGGCATCTTTGATGGTCCTTAAATTCATTAGCTCATCAGAAATTCTGAGTTTGAAAAATCAATGTACGAAATGGAACTTGAATGGAAGGCTTTTGTTCTGGCCGTGAAGAACTTTCTTGGCAACAACAAGGCCAGGAACTATGCAAAACTTGTCAGCAATATGCTGACTATTTTCAGAAAACTTGGATGCAACATGATTATCAAAATACATTATTTATTCTCATATATGGATTGATTTCCTGAGAATCTGTGATCAATAATCGACGAACAGTGGGAGAGATTTCATCAGATCATGAAAGAGATGGAGACCAGCTAGCAGAGATGTTGGGATGCAATCATGATGGCTAATTACTGTTGGAATTTGAAGAAAGACAACTCTGCCGCTGATCATTCTAAGAGTTCGAATAAACGGAAGTTCAAGTCCTGAATTTTGAACAATGGCGTAACTTGCAATTTACATGTACTTACATGTATCAATATATACTATTCAATTTATTGTAATCGATGTTTGAAATATTATAATATATATATATATAACAAATGAGAACATTTCTATATATTTTATATATATATATAACAAATGAGAACATTTCTCTTAAAAACTTATTTCGTATGAGAAATATTTGCAAAATTCAATCGATAGCGTCATAAGAATCGATTTAGTCAGAATATCGAATTTTTAAAAACTCAACGTAGCACAAAAAAGTGGCATGATCAAGAGAAACGGGTGCCCTTTTTGGAGTCATAGGTGAAAAATATGACAAAATCATTTGGAAAAACATAACTTATTTTTTTTTGTTGCCCAATGTAATTTTCTCGTATGTATATATATATATATATATATATATATATATATATATATATATATATATGTATGTGTGTGTGTGTGTGTGTGTGTGTGTGTGTGTGTGTGTGTGTGTGTGTGTGTATGTATGTGTATGTGTGAATAAGTGAACTGGTATAGGAATTATTGCTCCGCTGGGAGTTGACCAGAAGCAAAGAGCAGTAAACGCGTTCTTTGTTGCCGAAGGAGAGACTCCTGTAAACATTAAAAAAAAAAAGACTTTCATCTCTTTGTTCTCTTCACACACATACATATATATATATATATATATATATATATATATATATATATATATATATATATATATATATATATAACTTATATTTAGGCACGAAGTATACATCCACACAAGTTTGATAAAGAAAAATGCCTGTTTAATTTTCTGTTGTACTTTTTTCAATTTTCGGATAAAATGTTGAGTATTGTGCTTGAAATTGTAGATAAACTGCCCGACGTTCATATTTTGCTATTTTTGTTTTTGTACTTTAGACTTTCGCAGTCATTAACAAGAATACTATCACTATTATCAATATATATATATATATATATATATATATATATATATATATATATATATATATATATATATGTGTGTGTGTGTGTGTGTGTATGTGTGTGTGTGTGTGTGTGTGTGTGTGTGTGAATAAGAAAAATTAAAGAGACTGTTCTTGTTTTTTTAATCAAACCTGTTTGGATATATATTCAAATATTATTCATATATATATATATATATATATATATATATATATATGTGTGTGTGTGTGTGTGTGTGTGTGTGTGTATGTGTGTGTGTCATATATAACATATATGATATATTATAATTGATATATCATATTTATTCAAAAATCATAACATAAGCATGTTATAATATCAGTACAAAAATAGCCATTTTGTTTCAACACTTCCGGTCTTTTATCATGTGCTAAACACCAGAAGGGTTCAAACAAAATGGCTATTTTTGTAGTGATGTTATAACATGCATATGTTTAATTTTGAATAAATATTATCTGCTCTACTCTGAATTGAGCACTCTTTTCAAGAATAGTGTTTTTCGTCATCGAAATTTTGATCCATCTGTACCAAACCTGTACTTAAAGGATAAAACCATGTTACACCTTATGCTGGTCACCGTGATAACAATCATGACGTCACGAACTCGTAGTTACTAAGCATAGATTGGCATAAGGCTACCATTGTGGAGCGCGAGGTCTAAAGATAGCAATTACAGTCCGCAAGGCCTACAACGATAATCATCTCGAATATCAAAGTGCTTGCTGACGGGTAAGAAATCTGTAAAGCGGGCGCTGACTGGGGAATAGAGTAGTAAAGACGGAGCGAGAAAGTGAAAGATTCCAAGAAGGGATTTGTGGGGAATTACGGTCGGATTAGGGCCGGGTTACAGGAATGGAGGTCGCGAGGATAGTGCTGTTGAAGCGGGAGGAGGCTAGGAGGCAAGGAGGCCGTGACACTCGTAACGAATTGAAAGGTGGGGAAATAGAGGGAGAACAGACAGAAGAAAGAGAAAATGAGGAGGGCTGCGTACGGCTCTGCAAGCCGTTCATTTCAGGATGTCTTTGTCACTCAAGCCCTAAGAGAGAATTAATGATTAACTGGCTGTAATCTTCATTATTATTATTAGTAGCGGTATGATTAATAATAGTAATAGCAGTATTACTAGCGCCTGAGGGGAAAATAGTAGAGGGGGGGTAGAAGAAAGAGAATCAGAAGACGGCAAGAAAGACAGAAGGAAAAAAAGAAGAAGAAAGATAATGAAAGGAAAAGTATATAAAGAAAAAGGAAACGTAAAAGAAAAAGAAGAAAAGAAAGAGAAAAAGAAAAAAAAAGTAAGTGAAGAAAAGGCAAGAAGAAAAAGAAGTAGATTATTGGGGGGAAAAAAACACGGCAAAACAAAAAAAAAAGAAGAAGAAAAATGTATAGAAGGAAAATGAAAAAAAGAAGAAAAAGAAAAGAAAAGAAAAAGACGTCGAAGAAGAAAGAGTAACAGAAGCAAAAGAAAAAGGAAAAAAAAATGAAAAGGTAGAAATAAAAGCGGAAAAGAAGAAAAATATTAGAATAAAAAAATGAAAGAGGAAAAGAAAGAACGAGTAAAGGAAGAAAAGAAGAAGAAAAGTAATAGAAGCAAAAAAAAAAAGGAGAAAAGAAAAAGAAAAAGAAAGAGGAAACGGAAGTAGGAGTAAAGGAAGTAGAGAAGAGATATTAGAAGCAAAAAAGGAAAAAAAAGAAGAAAAAGAAAGAAGTAATGTAGGCGGAAAAGAAGAAAAAAAGAATAAAAAGAAAAAGGAAGGAAGGAGTAAAGGCGGAAAAGAAGAAAGAAAGTAATAGAACCAAAAAGTAAAAAAGAAAAGAAAGAGCAAAGACAGAAAATGAAAAAGAAGTAGTAGCAGTAGTAATAGAAGAAGAAGAGAAGCAAAAGAAAAAAAAAGAAAACGGAAAGAGGATAGGGAGGGGGAAAAAGAAAAAGTAACAAAAAGCAAAAGACAAAAGAAAAGAAGAAAAATTGTTAACGAAAAAAAAAGAAAAGCAAAAGAAATAAAAAGTAAAATGAACCAAAGAAGAGAAGAAAAGGAAAAAGAAAAAAAGAAAGAAAAAAACGGGAAAATAGAAAAGTAAGAAAATTAAAAAGTAAAAAAAAAAAAAACACGAAGGAAAAAAAAAAACAATGAAATAAAAGATGAAAAGAAAAAAAATGGCAGTAAAGACAAAAAGAAAGAAAGGGTAGAAAAATGTGAAAAAGAAGAAAAGATGTGAAAAGGCAGAAAAAAGAAAACGTTTGGAGGAAAAGAAAAAGAAGCCAAAACAAAAATTAAAAAGATGAAAGAATGAGGAAAAGAAAGAAGAAAACAAAGAGGAAAAGAAAGAGGAAAAGAAAGAAAAAAGAGGAAAAGAAAGAGGAAAAGAAAGAAGAAAACAAAGAGGAAAAGAAAGAAAAAGAAAGGGGAAAAGAAAGAAGAAAAGAAAAAGGAAAAGAAAGAAAGAAGGAAAGACAGAAACAAGAAAAAAGAAGAAAAGAAAGAGGAAAAGAAAGAAAAAAGAAAGAGGAAAAGAAAGAAGGAAAGAAAGAGGAAAACAAAGAAAAAGAAAGGGGAAAAGAAAGAAGAAAAGAAAGAGGAAAAGAAAGAAAGAAAGAAAGAAATAAGAAAAAAGAAGAAAAGAAAGAGGAAAAGAAAGAAAAAAGAAAGAGGAAAAGAAAGAAGAAAAGAAAGAGGAAAACAAAGAAAAAGAAAGGGGAAAAGAAAGAGGAAAAGAAAGAAAGAAAGAAATAAGAAAAAAGAAGAAAAGAAAGAGGAAAAGAAAGAAAAAAGAAAGAGGAAAAGAAAGAAGAAAAGAAAGAGGAAAAGAAGGAAGAAAAGAAAAAGGGAAAGTAAGAGGAAAAGAATGAGAAATAAACAAAAGAGAAAAGAAAGACGAAAAGAAAGAAAGATAAAGAAAATATAAGGAGAAGTAAACGACGAAATAGAAAAAAAAAACAATCAGAGAAAGAACGGGGGCTGTTACCATTTACTAAGTTTATTTTGGCACAAGGCTATCAATATGGAGCACCCAGTTAAAGATCGCATTCACTTTTCATGCTCAACAAGTCTATCTCCTTAATCATTACGACAATTCCGAGGTGCTCAGAACAAATGTTATCGATGCATATTATATCTCAAATGTCCGACTGATTATCAAGATCGGAATATCCTTGCTCGATTTCGACTGTGGCCTATGAGCAGGTATCATGTTCCTTGTGCCATCATAAATGTGACGTAATTTCTCGATCTGGATGAATATTTTCGATTTCAGAATAGACAAACTGTTGGTGAAAGTATTATTATCTTATTACAATTCTGCTAGTCCCTTAGTTACGCCCTTCCAATTCCTCATAAATAATAATGTGTTGTTTTGGTCACATGCAAAGACGTAAAATATATCTCAGAGAATCTAGTTTGTTTTCAGCGAGAAAAAGAAGGAAAGAAAAGAAAATAGAAGAGTTTAACGTTTGTTAAAGTGAAATAGAAAAAAGACTTTAATTTCAAATCTTTTCATTTGTACCCCCTTACTTCTTAAAATAACGACCAGCATTTATACTTATGATTGTTATTGCAATAATTTGTTAAAGGTTTGCTTTGGGTTTTTTTACGGCATATCAACACCTCATTGGGTTAGTTAATGCCGACAAGATTTTTTTTATTGGTGGTAATATTTTTTATAATTTAACATAATATTATTT
>OZ010599.1:30126963-30131963 GCA_963932145.1 Acanthosepion lycidas
GTTGTCAAACCGTCTAGGAGAAGGAGAGCAATGAAGTGAAAACCTTTCCTGAGTAAGACTGAAGACTCACTCGCTTAGAAATCTACTTACTAAAAGTGAAGTATTAAGCCACGAGAAGCCATTCAGGTGGAGCAAAACAGGATAATTAAGGTAACTGAGCTTTGTGGTAATGGCTTCCCTCGAATTAATGGTAAAGCTTCTTTGGCTAGAAATCAGTGTCCGTGATTAACAAGTTGATACGGGTTCGATTTATGCCAGCAGCGCATATTCTTTATTAAGACCTTCAATTTTTAGGTCGGTAGACATTAATTTCTATGTTTAAATAACAGAACAGGGATGTGAACTTAAACATGTGTACATATTAATTATAATACACACACGCACACACACGTACACACACACACACACACATATATATATATATATGTGTGTATGTATGTATGTATATCTGTTTGAAGTTCAGTAGTTTTCAGATAGATAGCTGTGAAGACAATGAGATAGATAGATAGATAATCAGACTGAGATAGATAGATAGATAGATAGATAGACGAAGATAGATAGCTGTGAAGACAATGATAGATAGATAGATAGATAGATAGATAGATAGATGCATACGTTACTGGCCTGTTAATTTCAATGAGAAAGCTTACGATATTATGCAATTAAATTTTCTTGACATGATGTTAATTTCATGCCTAATTTTTAGAATCTTTTTTTTTTAATCATTTCACTCAGAGCAAGACAACAAAGCCACTAAGACGCAATGGGGGTTACTCGAATGTGCAAGAATATAAGAAATAAACATTATTAAGGAGAGGAAAGAATAACTGAATTAAGATTGACTTATTTGTTGTTTTTTACGCCTTATCAACCTTACTAACATTATTTACAGCCAAAACATGTTTTAGATTCTAAGAATTTTTTGACGATAATAATAATAATTTTCTTATATACGTCATAACAGTTAACCAATATCTAGGAGAAAAACGGGTGGGGTCATACCTTTTCCAAGGGTATTAAAACGCAAGTCAATAAAAACGAACCTGACTAGAATTCCAACTCGACTCTCCGATTTCTCATTCTCAGTCTTTATCCATTACACCATCCGCACATCTAAGCTTACAGCACCTGGTATTACTAAGCGGTCGCCCATCAAGGTACTGACCAGGTTCGACGCTGCTCTCTCTCTCGTCGGTGACCGGACGGGAACCGGTGTTTAAGAAGACATAAGAAGATATTTGAAGATGAAACAAACTCATCTAGGAAAGCAATAAGCCGGAAGTGAGTTACACAAGTGCGAGAGAAGAAACTGTTTGCATGGAACTTCGATTACGTCTAGCCATTTCAAGTTCAAATGACGAGACCTAGCTGCCAATCTAGTAATACATTTAAATTCATGGAGTCAAGGTCAAAATATTTACCATGAAAGTGTTTGTGAAAAAGGCACAGGGAAGCTACATTACAGGCCTGCGAGAAAGTGACTGAAGCCGAGTTGTCTGGCTCCTTAATAATATATATATACACACACACATATATATATATATATATATATATATATATATATATATATATATATATATATATATATATATATATATATATTTAAACCCGCCGAAAGGAATAGAACCTGTAGTTTACACGAAAACATTATATAGCCTGGCGTGTTATACCATTTAGCTACAGAGGAAGCGTTTAGTTAACGAGGTCGAATTACTGTTTTTAATTAATATTTTCGCTGAAATTTCTCAGACATTTTGGCCGGTAAATGTTATTAATACTTTTTATTATAAACAGAGCATTTTCTTAAATATTTGTATCTATACAAATAACGTATAAACAATATATATATATATATATATATATATATATATATATATATATATAAATAAATAAATTGGTAATTATTAAAATTAGATAATGAATGTGAGTTTTTAAACATTCTTGGAATTCTTTTAACCATTTTCTGTTAGAAATACGAATATTACAAGGTTCCGGGATCGTTCTGAATAGTCTAAAAGAACTAAACAAATTTTTTTTTTCAAATTGTACGCACTATTGCAGAAATGTTTGCAATACAAGGCTTTTGTACCAACGTCATTTTGTTCGCCGGGTTCAATGAGTGTGGCCTTGAGACAGATGGCGGGAAAGCGAAAGACGCCTTTCGTTGATCGATAAGTCACACAATCGACTGACAGACCATTTTGCATGTTCGTATAATAATGTGTCCTTAATTATCAGTAAGACAAAGAATGGAAGAAAATTAATTACAATTCTATAAAAAAAAATTTTTTTTAAAAAAAAAAAAAAACGAGAAAAGAAAGAAAAAAGAAAGAAAAAAGAAAGAAAAAGAGATAAACACATGAAAGAAAAGAGGAAGAGCTGGGCGAGTGAAATATAGGAAAAGAAGAAGTGAAAAAGGTAAAATGGAGAAAGAGAGAGAGTGTGAGAAAAAGGAAGAGAGGTTAGAATGGAGAGAGGGAATAGAAAAGAAAGTATAGAATAACAGACAGAGAAATATAATGGAAAAACAACGAAAGAGAGAGAGAGAGAGAGAGAGAGAGAGAGAAGGAAGAGAGGTTAAAATAGAGAGAGGGAAGAGAAAAGAAAGTATAGAATAACAGACAGAGAAATATAATGGAAAAACAGCGAGAGAGAGAGAGAAAGGAAGAGAGGTTAAAATAGAGAGAGGGAAGGGAAAAGAAAGTATAGAATAACAGACAGAGAAATATAATGGAAAAACAGCGAAAGAGAGAGAGAGAGAGAGAGAAAGGAAGAGAGGTTAAAATAGAGAGAGGGAAGAGAAAAGAAAGTATAGAATAATAGACAGAGAAATATAATGGAAAAACAGAGAGAGAGAGAGAGAGAGAATTGTACATGAAGGTGCGGGGTAGTGTAGCTTGGACTAAATGCATTTTTTTATATCGCGGTTATTCAAAATGGAGATCGCGACAGCTATGAAGGAGATGTGATTAAATATATTTTAATGTTTAAAAAATATTCAGCTATATTGTGGAAAAAGGAAATATTCGAATTTTTTACGCATTTATGTTTATTTTTTTAACTTTTCCTTTTTTTTTTTTTTTTTTAGTGTTTCACCTCAAGCAAGGCGGGAAGCCACTCGCACACAAGGGGTTACAGATAGTTGGAGCGAGAGCAAATAGGAGTGATAGAGGAAAAGATGAAGAGAAAGATAGGGGATAGATCAAGGCATCTGGAGACGTCGATTGACATTACATTTGAATAGTTGGAGATTATAGCTATCAGGGAAACAGGAAAAGGGGAGGGAGTTCCACAGGTGAGAAGTGCGAGACATGAAGATACTGGAGTAGAAGAGACGGTTACATTTAACAGTTTCGACAGTGAAAGGGTGAGAGCGAGATACCAGCCTAGTTGAACGCTTAAATTCATGAAGTCTGGGAACCAGCGAAAGCAGCTCATCGGTGCAGTTACCACGTAAAAAAGACAGAGGGAGGCGATGGCACGTCTGTGAGAGAGCGACTGCAGACGGGATGTCAGAACGACATTCTTGTACTTACAGTTATGGATAATATTATACATTAATTACTATTTTTTTTAATTAATAACTATTTGGGCATAGTTGTTAACTGTTATAGCTATCTGTTTATTTGTTAAAATCTTGGAATAATGTAATAATAAAAATTTAAATTTCATCTCTCTCATAAACGTCGAGATCTGTTAATTTAAATATGAAATATAAGTTTTTAAATATAAACTTTAATTATAGGTTTTTCTTAAGAATTTTAATATAAATGTAAGATTTTTTAAAAGAATTTTAAATATTTTTTTTATTAAAAATTATAATACATTGTTTTGTTTATTTTAATAAATAAGTAATATAATTTATATTCATTGCTTACTTCTTTTTTGATCGTCACAGTTTAAGTGTGACGCGGAGGTTTAACTATGAGAGGCAAAAAGATAAAGTGAAAAACATTGGCTTAGAGCTGGGGTCTGGAAGGGAAAAGCTGGGATGGCGAAAATTAAATTCTTGCGATTGAATTTCAGTTTATATGTTATCTCAATAACGCGCCACGCAATCGCTGCGGTATTAAAACGTCTGTGCAGCGCCATTGTGATATGTCTAGTGACAACGAAGGCATTTTCAGGGTTAGTCAGTCAGCTTAGGCGATGATGTATCTTTCAATACATGACTGACAAATTTATTTCCCCGCACTAGGTTGCCATTTCTTTCTGTGGTAGAACAGTTGCCATCAAAGGTTATAGAAACCGGTCTGTCCTGCAAGGGGAAGAAGAAGAGGATTCATACCTTTCCCAAGGGTCAGTCAGTTATGTGCCATGCGTGATACATACCTAGACGATCATGCATCTTTCGATACAGGACTGACGAGGCAGAATTTTTCCCGCAGTAGGTTGCTATTTCTTTCTGTGGTAGAACAGTTGCCATCAAAGCTATAGAACCCGGTCTGTCCTGCTAGTGGGAGAAGAAGAGGATTCGTACCTTTCTCAAGCGTCAGTCAGTTATGTGGTATACGTGATACACGCTTAGGCGATCATGTATCTTTCGATGCATGACTGACGAGGCAGATTTTTTCTCGCAGTAGGTTGCCATTTCTTTCTGCCATCCAAGGCTTAGAACCCGGTCTATCCTGCTATTTACCCATTACTGTGGGAGAAGAGGATTCATACCTTTCTCAAGGTTATTAGAATGAAAGTGAATGTAATGGATTTGACTGGAATTCGGGATCGGCTCACGGAGTCAATCTTTCAGTCCGTGCCGCTATCCATTGCTCAACCGTCGGGTAGTTGGTTAATACCTGGGGCCACGAAAAATATAGTCATGAAAAATGGGGACATGAATGAAAAAAAAAAAGTTTACGAAGTTTTCTGGAGAAAATGAACGATCCAGTTTGAAATTTACTGATAATAAAGTAACGGAACCCTAAATTTTTGCCTATCACAATAAACGGGTGCCCTCTCGAGAAGGTCCCGTTTCATCCTGCTATCTTCTACGTTTACAA
>OZ010599.1:30136963-30146963 GCA_963932145.1 Acanthosepion lycidas
GCTTTATGAGGACGGCCCATGTGGCAAAAATGGATCTTGAGAAACACCCACGACGTACATTTTTCGACTGATGCGTGAAGACATCTAGCAAATAAAATTAATCACTAGGAGAGTTAAATTTTTTTTTTATATACAATCACCTTTCATAAACACCCACACACACACATATATATATATATATATATATATATTAGGTTGGTGCAAAAATAATGACGTCATAATGTCGTTTTTTGACGTTAAAAAATACGTCAAAAAACGACATTATGACGTCATTATTTTTGCACCAACCTAATATATATATATATATATATATATATATATATATATATATATATATATATATTCTCAAACATATTGCAAAATAATAACAAACAACGAATGTCTATTATGCTTGATCGTGAGACATTCTAAGCTTCGCATAATGGCCTTCGTTTCAGGAGATCTGTTGGTTCTTTTGATAGCATTTCTTTCTCTCACATCGTAATGTACAACGTCAGTCAGTCATGTGACATCGGTGATACACGCTTTCGATGCATGACTGACGAGGTAGATATTTTTTCCGCTGGAGGTTGCTATTTCTTTCTGTGGTAAGTTGAAAGTTGCCACCCAGGGCTATAGAAGCCGGTCTGTCCAGCCCTGCAATTTATCCATAGCTAAGAAGAAGATTCATATCTTTCCCTTACGTATTAGCACGTAAGTGAATGTAATGGATATGAGTTGACTTCGAACTCGGCTCTCCGATTCCTAAATCCGAGCCTCTTATCCATTACACCACCCTGCCGCTCTACACCGTCATCGGCCCGTATTACATATTTTCGACAGCGGGTCACCTATTCGACGTGTTTCGCAGTTAGGTTTCATGAGTACCATTTAAGGTAGGACTTTGCCGTGTATTGCGAGTTAATAGTTGATTTAAAATATTTTCTCTCATATTACTTTGTTCATTGTACTTAAATATATTTATGTGACTTTATTACCGGCTACTATAATTGTGACATTTTTTTCTAGCCACAGTTTTGACTTTTTCTGTGACTTTTTCATGTGACTTTTTCATGTGACTTTTTCATGCAACTATTTTTTTAATGCGACTTTTTTCTTTTTCATGTGACATTTTTTATCATGTGACTTTATTACCGGCTACCATAATTGTGTCATTTTTTCTAGCCACAGTTTTGACTTTTTCTGTGACTTTTTTCATGTGACTTTTTTCTTTTGTCATGTGACATTTTTTTGTCATGTGACTTTATTACCGGCTACTATAATGGTGACATTTTTTTCTAGCCACAATTTTGACTTTTTCTGTGACTTTTTTCATGTGACTTTTTCATGCAACTATTTTTTTTCTATGCGACTTTTTTTCTTTTTCATGTGACATTTTTTATCATGTGACTTTATTACCGGCCACGGGTAGAGCAGAGATTAGGAAAGATAGCAAAAAAAAAAACTAACCTTACTAAAAGTAACAAAGGATAGGATATTGTGGAGAGCCATGAGTGCCCACGTCCTGAATGGACACGGCTCATAGGAATCATTAAAAAAAAAGAAGTTAAAAAAAACAAACAATATTTTAGTGATTAGTGAACAAAGTTGTCAAATATAAGATTTACGACAGCGTTTTTGATGATTATACTTACAGGGTTGAATATTGATTTTGATGAAGACAAAGACGACAGTCAGAAGGATCCTTCGCCATATTGTTTTTTTTTTTTTTTCTTTCTTCTAATCACATATTATATCATGATTATTTTTCTTTTATTATTCAAGTTGTCTCTATTTTGTCATCTTTATTCTGATTCTTGATTGCGAAATTATTCCGGTTTTCACATTCTTGCAAATATTGCAAACTATTTCTCCAATATTAATTTCATCGATATTTCTTTCATTTCTTCTTTCTTTTTTTCTTCGATTTGAGCTCTCATTTCTGTCCCTTTTTTTTTTCGCCTTCATTTTTTTTCCTCCTGTTATATTCTTTGTTTGCAAGTTTCTTCCTTTCCTTTCCTTTCTTCCTTTCCTTTCCTTCCTTCCTTCCTTCCTTCCTTTCTTTCTTTCTTTCTTTCATTCTTTCTTTCCATTTTCTTCAGTGTTTTTCTTCGTTTTTCGTCTTTCTTGCCTTTTCTTTTTTGCTTGTGTTCTTACGTCTTCCACATTTTTTTCTTTCATCTCTTCCTTCTGTCAGGTTCGTTGTTTACACCCTTCTTCATTTTCTTTCTCTCTTTCTCTTTCTTTACGTTTTACTTCCTCTTTCGGTGTTTTCCTTCGTTTTTCGTCTTTCTTCTCTTTTCTTTTTGGCTTGTTTTCTTACGTCTTCCTATTTTTTTTCTTTCATGTGTCTTTCTTCTTCCGTTTTAAGTTTTTTCTTCGTTTAGTTTCTTTCTTGCGCTTTTCTTTTTTTTTCTTCTTGTGTTTCTTCCTCATTTGTTTTTCTTTTTTATTTGTTTTCCTTCTGTTAGGTTCTTTGTTTTCACGCTTCTTCCTCTACTTTTTCTCTTTCTTTTCTTTTTCTTCAACTTTTTGTATTTTTCCGTCTTTTGCACCTTCCCAACAGCTTATCTCAGTTTCTTCGAAATCCTTTTTTTCCTTTGGTTTAGATTCTTTGTTTTTTTTTTCTTTTTTACATTATTCTTTCTTCACCTCTCTCTATACTGCCGTTCCAGTCAATAACATATCTAATTCCGTCATTATACTTCCTCTTTTCCTTCTTCTTCTTCTTCCTTTTTCATGCATTTCTTCTTTAATCTTCTTTTTTTCAGGCATTTCTTCTTCAATCATCTTTTTTTTACTTTTTTTCTTGCATTTCTTCTTCTTCAATCATCTTCAACTTCTTTTTCTTCTTTCATGAATTTTTTCTTCAATCTTCTTCGTTCATGAATTTCTTCGTCTCAATCAACTTCTTCATCTCCTTCTCCTTCTCCTTCTCCTTCTCCTCCTCCTCCTTCTTCTTCTTCTTTCCTGCATTTCTTCTTCAGCAACTTCTTCTTCTTCTTCTTTCATGCATGTCTTCTTTTTCAATCAACTTTTTCTTCTTCTTCTTCTTCTTCTTCTTCTTCTACTTCTTCTTCTTTCATGCATTTTTTCTTCTTCAATCAACTTCTTTTTTTTATTCCCCTTCTTCTTCTTCTTCTTCTTTCATGCATTTTTTCTTCTTCAATCAACTTCTTCTTCTTCATCTTCTTTCATGCATTTATTATTCTTAAATCAACTTCTTCTTCTTCTTCTTCTTCTTCTTTCATGCTTTTCTTCTTCTTCAATCAACTTCTTCTTCTTCTTCTTTCATGCATTTTTCTTCTTCAATCAACTTCTACTTTTTATTCTTTTTATTCTTCTTTTTTCATGCATTTTTCTTCTTCAATCAACTTCTTTTTCTTCTTTTTCTTTCATGCATTTATTCTTCTTCAATCAACTTCTTCTTCATCTTCTTCTTTCATGCATTTATTCTTCTTCAATCAACTTTTTCTTCTTTCATGCATTTCTTCTTCTTCAATCAACTTCTTCTTCTTCTTCTTCTTCTTCTTTCATGCATTTTTCTTCTTCAATCAACTTCTTCTTTTTATTCTTCTTCTTCTTCTTCTTTCATGCATTTCTTTTTCAATCAACTTTTTCTTCTTCTTTGTCATTCCCTCCCGCATTTTATTTTCTCCCACGTATCCCGATGTTTGCTACCGCCATACTTTTACACACACACACACACACACACACACACACACACGTGCACATATTAAAGTAATTACCATTAAGCAGCGACAATCAAAATTTGCAGGTGCATCAAAGAATTTACAGAGAATTCCAGGGAGATCTGAAATGCCCGGTCGGCGACATTCATTGTCACAAATATATTTGAATACGAACAATAACAAAAAAAAAAGAAAAAAAAAGAAAAGTATAATAAAAATGATGCCCTAAAATGATTAAATATCACTGACCGCCCCCACCCCCATATAGAATCCCCACGGGTCCTAAATGCAAATAGAGAAACGGAATCCCTTTTAATACTGGCTGCAAAAAGATATTAAGATATTTAATAATTATAACAATTTTCTGAGAATAAATTATTGACGTGTTCTTGAGACTCCACAAGATAATAATAATAATAATAATAATAATAATAATAATAATAATAATAATAATAATGGCACTTTACAATACTCACAGACGGAACAATCAAAGCTAATCGCCCTGACATCGTGATTAGAAATCACAAATACAAAATGTGCCTACTTATTGATATGCCAGTCTCCGCAGACTGCCACGTATCTTTGAAGATTTTCAAAAAACTATCAAATTTCAAGGACCTTGAAATCGAAATCTCAATAATGTCACACATGAGAATATCAACAATCCCTGTTGTAGTTGGAGCTCTCGGGTTGATTCCAATAGACTCACTGAAGGAATTCCTGACAGCCCATACCTTAAAGAAATCATCTATAATGATGATTTCTTGAGTTGAAAATGGCTAGATATAGCCGTAAGTTCTATGTTAAAAGTTTCTTTTCTCGCACTTCTCGCTGGCGGAACACACTTCCGGCCTCTTGCTTTCCAGCTAACTTTGATCTTCGAAAACTTAAATGCACTGTCAGTTGTAATCTATGATCTTGCTGATTACTCTTCTAGAGTGTTCTCGCTAGTTGATAATGTTTCTGTTTTCTAATTATTTCAACCTCAGGTCTTGCGTGTTAGAGGCTTTATTGCCTTCCTTTGGATGAATTAAATTAAAGAAAAACTAACGTACGATATTTTGATTGACTTGAAAACTGGGGTTACCAGAGATTTTGTTAATTTATTTGCCTGTATTTTTATCCGTGCCATGTGCTCTAATTAATATCGGTATTACTGTAGTTTTAAAAGGCCACATTTTTTTCAGCTTCAATTTCATTATTTTCTTTGCCATATTCTTTAACTGATATATATATATATATATATATATATATATATATATATATATATATACACACACACATATATATATATATATATATATATATATATATATATATATATATATATATATATATATTATGTCTATACGTTCTTTTTATAAATACAAATATCTAAGTAAATTCTCTGTTTATCATAAACAGTATTAACAACATTTACCGACCTGAATGTCCCAGAAATCTCTCATA
Source organism: Acanthosepion lycidas (assembly GCA_963932145.1). Lineage (NCBI taxonomy): Eukaryota > Metazoa > Mollusca > Cephalopoda > Sepiida > Sepiidae > Acanthosepion > Acanthosepion lycidas. The sequence continues at coordinate 30,142,084 of OZ010599.1, forward strand.
GATGATATGCGTCCTCCGACAGGGAATCGAACCTGTATCCTATACGGAACCGTCATATAGCCTGACGTGCTTTTACCGATTGAGCCACAGAGGAGCGTTTCGATTATAAACATAAATAATGTCTTAAAATAATTGTCGGACTTTGTCCATTTCATAATGTGGGACCTCATTTTTTACATTTGGATACGCATCGAACAGATATGAATCTATGAGAGAAAATCATGGAGAATTGTAGTTTAAAAACAGTAAAATCGACCTTGCTAACCCAAAGGATCCTCTGTGGCTCAATCGGTAAACGCACGTCAGGTTATATGACGGTTCCGTATAGGGTACAGGTTCGATTCCTGTCGGGGGACGCATATTTTCTATGAAAAATTTCTTGGACATTCAGTCCGGTAAATGTTGTTAATTCTGTTCAATGCAAAACTACATAGCATAAATATCATAAATTCATTTGAAACATGGTAATTCGTGTGTAGCGATGGAACTATATTTTTAAAATAGTAAATTTATAATATATATATATAAAAAGAAATCAACAACGTGAAATAGACGCTAGATTATAACTGTTTTACATAATTAAATTAATTTGTTATCCAGGATTAATTTTGCCTTAAAAATATTATAAAGAAACACCATTCGACCAGAATCTACTATAAAAATATTCAAACAGTAACAACAACTCACGTGCAAGATCCAAAATACAATGAATCAATATTCTTTATGAATTTACATGCCTCTTAAGTCATAGTTCATGAATAACTATGTTGGACATACCACAACATGCCTATCAAGAAGACTCACGTTGCATCTCTGTGATCATAGCTCAATTAAGACCCATTTAAACACAGACAGAAACCTAACAAAATCCGTATGCAACATACTTGTAGGAAAAAAAAAGTCTATAATATTCTCACCCTCAACCTCAAAGTGCTAAAAAGAATGGAAATATTTATAAGAAAAAGGCAAAAAAATTAATAATAGGAACTATGACGACGGCCACAAAGTGCTGACCCTGTTTGGAAAAAAACAAACAGCAAAAAAAAAAAAACATTCCCATCACGATAGATATACATATAAAAAAAATCTACATATTCAGCTAAAAAAATGAAAATAGTTTACAGAATAACCGAAAGCGCTCGGGTATATTAGAATATTCGGACAGTTTTTAAACATTTTATGTCCAGTAAAGAGAACACTTATACGAACACAAGAAAAAAGTGTCTTGTTAGTCGGCTTTAAGGAAACTTGTATATAAAAGGGATTACTGCCCAAACAAGCAATGCACACACACACACACACACACACATATATATATATATATATATATATATATATATATATATATATATATATAAAGAAATATAGTCTTAAGGTGTGCAATATTTATGGAATAAAGTGCTCAATATCAGAGATAGAGCGTGTGTAAATATAAAAGTGAACATAGAAGTCAACACTTAGAGGCGACAGTCTGTTTCATGCTATATGCAATCGTCAGGCCACGTGCGCACGTGGCCTGACGATTGCATATAGCATGAAACAGACTGTCGCCTCTAAGTGTTGACTTCTATGTTCACTTTTATATATATATATATATATATATATATATATATATATATATATATATATCAGTAATAGATTGAAAATTCATAGTACAAGAATAGCACTTTGGTGATACTTGCTATCATTCAACATTCTACAGTAGTCATAAGATAAATATTCGTTTAATACTAGTTATATACCGTACCTATGAACACTAATGGATATGTCTCAATCTTTATAAACTTCATGCCGCTGGCGAGTATTGTATTTTGCTGATGTTATAAAGATTATCATTTCATTTACAACCTGAATTTTGGTTATTCCTCATTCAGTAACCCTTTCTAATTTAGAACAATAATACTATTATTAATACTAATAATATTACTACTAATAATAATAATATTAATAATAAAGGCCCGCACTATTTTGGAACTATGATTTTCAGACAGAGTTATACACCATCGCCGTCCGGATATTATTTTGCTGGATAAAGGCAGCAAGAACTGTCAAATTATTCATACTGTCATAGCAAATGGCACAAATATATATTTAAAAAAAAAAATACAAGGTGATTGGGAAGATTACAAAATATTCTGAATTGAGATCGTAAGATTGTTTGGGATGAGGGAAGGACAATGTGAAGGTGATTCCAGTGGTAACTGGCGCACTGGGATCCATCCGATTAAAACGATATCAGACCAGCTTGGAGTCATCCAAATATCGGCTCTTTTGGGCATTGTGCATATTTTGAGGAAAGTCTTGTCTTTCTGAGGTCCTTGTTGCAACTTGACAGATAATTAAATGTACCCGGTGTATTCAAAAATTTACACCGTGTGACAAAGCATAATAATAAATAAATGTCTCCTGATAGATATGGAAATAACATCAGATAAAAAAATGTCTGTTACAGAATATGAATAATATAGACAAGGATCTATAAACAGAAACTTAAAGATGTGGTACCTTAAAGATGTGGTACCTTAAAGATGTGGTACCTTCAAACTACTCTGTACCTATAATAATTGAATCACTGGGTACGATCTTTAAAGGTAATAACTGTGCCGGATTTAGATGAAGAGAGGTCCTAGACTATTCCACTCGTGAGACCCCCCTCCAAATCCTCCATGAATAGAGGAAAATGGGAGCGTGTTAAATTACACAGTAAAGTCGAGGATGATGACGGGTGTTCAAAATTACTGAATGGCTGTTTAGAGTCTACAATGCGTTATGACATCATGTGTAAGAAAGGCCAATGGCAGTGTCAAAAATATTATACACCTTGGCTGGAGGCAACCTAGATTTTCAGGCCCCAGGACTCAGCCATCTAAGCCTACAGGTAAATTCAACGCTGAAACAAGATTAAAAACATTCCCAACAGACCTTGATTACAAGAAATTAAAAAAAAATATGGACACAGTGGGAATGTTTATTTATTCAGAAGATAATCATCAATGTAAAGAAACTTTAAACGCTGCACATCTTAAGTATCATTTAAGATCAGATTTTAGGAGAAAAAAAAAGGATGCAGTTATTTAATACTTTGCCGCACACTAATTATTCGGCTGTAAGACATCTTATCAGGTTGAAACACACGATCACCTAAGTTAAGCAACGTTGAGCCCAGTCAATACCTAGATGGATGACCACTTGAGAAATATAAACATCTATTATATAAATATAAATATCTGACCTAAGGTCACTGATTGGGACCCGGATACACAATTCACACTGACAGAACAATCAAGGCCAACCGACCAGATATTGTTATTAAAAACCACAAACAAAAACGGTGCCTCCTTATTGATATGGCAGTCCCTGCTGACTGCAATGTATCTTTGAAGATATTCAAAAAGCTGTCAAAATACAAGGACCTTGAAATAGAGGTCTCGAAAATGTGGCATATGGGAACATCAACAATCCCTGTTGTAGTTGGAGCCCTAGGACTGGTTGGAAAAGATTGCAGTAGACTAATTGCAGGGATTCCTGGAAGCCCATGCCTCAAGGAGATACAAAAAATTGTTCTGACAAGTACAGCCCACACTTTACGAAGGGCTCTATCTATGTAATTTTTTTTTTTTTTTTTTTTTTGTCAGTGAAAAGGGTCATGATGCCATTTCTAACCTTAGGTCCCTGGGTGGGACCCGGAAAGAAATGTGTAAACGCCAGAAAGCAAAGAAAATAAAAATAATAATAATAATAATAATAATAATAATAATAATAATAATAATAAATACCATTTTTAACCTTAGGTCCATGGGCGGGGCCCGGAAATAAATGTGTAAACGCCAGAAACCAAAGGAAATAAAAATAATAATAATAATAATAACTAACAAGGTGATAGAGAAAATTATAAATTACTCTGATTTGAAAGTCGAGATAGCAAGATTGTTTAAAATGCAGGAAGTGATTGTCAAGGTGATTCCAGTAGTAGCTGGATTGTTGGGAACAATCCCATTAAATCTGTCACTTCTTTGACCAGCTGGAGACGCCATACCAACTTGAAGTCATCTGAAAATCCGCTCTTTCGAGCACTGTACATATTTTGGAGAAAGTGTGGTTTTTTTGAGGTCTTTGTTTTGATTGGACAGATAACTTAATGTACCCGGTGTATTCAAAACCTTACACTGTGTGACAAAGCATAATAACAATATATGCAAGGACTTCGACATAGAAATCGGTTGAATGTGGCCGCCTCTGAAGATAACAACATAATATCAAAAGGAGCCCTGAAATTTAGGAATTGCAGAAAAACGTATTAATGTTTACTTCTCATATCATTCGAAGATTTCTCTCCATGCAGTTTCCAAACTTAAATATATAAAGAGATAGAAAGGACTGTCATATAATTAATAGTGCCATAGCAAATGATACTAATAAAACAGACAAGGAGATTTGGAAGATACTCTGAATTGGCAAGATTGTTTGGAATGCAAGAAAGCGAATGTTAATGTGATTCCACTTGTGATTGACGCATCCATCCCATTAAAACTGTGTGACTTCTTTGGCCAGCTGGAGATGCCATACGAGCTTGTAGTCATCGGCTCTTTCGGGTACTTATTTTGAGGAAAGTGTTGTCTTTCTGAGGTCCTTGTTGCAACTTGACAGATAATTAAATGTACACGGTGTATTCAAAAATTTACACCATGTGATAAAGCATAATCTTACTTATTATAAAATGCAGATTGTGTGTGTGTGTGTGTCTGTACGTTTATATATTGGATCGGATTTCCTACATTTATAAACCGATTTCAACAAAACTTCACAGAACTACGTAAAATTACCTTGCAGTGGTTCTGACGTCGCCAAAAATTGGAAAAACACAATTGTTTTTGCACGAA
>OZ010599.1:30161963-30166963 GCA_963932145.1 Acanthosepion lycidas
AAATCAACCCATATATAAAGGTGTTTTCAAAAATAAAAAAAATACAGAAATTATCAAACTTGTAAAAGATTTGATACAAAAAATACAATAAATAAATAAATAAGTCCAAAGAGAAAGAATTTGGTGTTCAAAGAAGTTGTGGAAACGGCTTGCAGACTGAAGGAGGGGTGAAGAATTCAGGATTGCGTTGGCAATGAAACGTGTCGAAAAAAAAAAAGAATGGAAGAATATTATTGGCCAACCAAAAGAAACCAATGTCTATTTAGTCTGATATAAAAATGAGTAGTATGTGTACATGCATATCAAAGGGCGACATAGATGTTTCATATATATAGACAGATAAGGGGCTTGGTAAATATGTTGGGGTGGGGATAAGGAAGATTGTGTTGCAATCAATCTTGCAATGTTGCAAATCACCCTGACATCACTGAAAATAGCGTTCAACGTCTTGCTTATTTTAGCTGGGATCGAACCCTGAGCACAAGTGTAGAGGGTAAATGTGCAGTTAAGAGCGTGTGGGGGAAATATTCGTATCTTATATACTTGAGTGCTATTTTTTAATCATTTCACCCACAAGTAAGGTGATAAGGCCGCTAAGACGTAACCGAGTTTATCGGTTGTTGAAAGAATTTTTTTTAGGGGAGAGAGCAGAAATCCAACGTTAAACAAGGAAATAACGGATACAACACTACGTCTATTCAAAAGACACATAACTACACGCACGCACACGCACGCACGCACGCACACGCAGGCACGCACGCACACACACACACACACATATATATAAATGCATATTATTATTATTATTATTATTATTATATATATATATATATATATATATATATATATGAAGTAATATAGTTTTAAGGTGTGCTATATTTATTGGATAAAGTGCTCAATATCAGAGATAGACTATATGTAAACAGCCTGTCGGCTCTGAGTGTTGACTTCAATGTTCACTTTTATATATATATATATATATATATATATATATATATATATATATATATAATTATTTATTTAAAAAAATTATAACATAAATATGCTATAAAATCACTACAAAAATAGCCGTTTTGTTTCAACACCCTCGGTGTCTTATCAAGTGTGGTGTCTTATCAAGTGATGATGGACATCATCACTTGATAAGACACCGAGGGTGTTGAAACAAAATGGCTATTTTTGTAGTGATTTCATAGCATATTTATGTTATAAATTTTTTAAATAAATAATTATATTTGCTCTACTTTGTATTGAGCACTCTTTTAAGAATAGTAATTGTTGGTTATTGGAATTTATTCTATACACCAATCATATAGTTGGATATATATATATATATATATATATATATAAATATATATATATATATATATATATATATATATATAGAGAGAGAGAGAGAGAGACAGACAGACAGAGACAGAGACAGAGAGAGAGAGAGAGAGATAGATAGGGGGCACTTCCACGTGGTGAAATGGCTAGTAGGCTTGCCTCAACTAAGTAGTGAGTTCGATCCTCAATAGGCACTCCACACTTTCAACCTTGTGCCACATCTAAGTTACGCTTAGAAATCTTTAGAGCACTTCGACGTGGTGTAATGGTTAGCAAGCTGGCCTCGCTGGATCAGTTACGACTGAATAGTCACTTCGATCCTTATTGGTTGCTCCACACATGCGGGCCGCATCTAAGATTTCTCGAATATTCAGGTTAGTAGACGATAATAAATTATTGTTTCTAAAATATATATCACACAGTTTTACTGATTTTGATAAGATTATACTGATGTTATTTTTATGGGAAGTTCTTATCGTTTTGTAACCATTTTCTGCAGTTGACACGATATGTATTAGTAAGTATTTTTAGGATTCCTCGTAGTGTTTATATACTATTTAACTGAACTTATAGGATAAATCACAAGTTAATCCTCGCGATAATGTAGTGGTTCTGTAACCAATTCTTTGTTGTCAAAATTATTATTATTACTTCTATTATTATTATTATTATTATTATTATTATTATTATTGTTGTTGTTGCTGTTATCAGCGTGATGCTTTCCAAGTCTGCATACAATGTCTGAGACATCATTTGTTTGTTGAATTTTATTGTTGTATTTTTGGTGGAGATTATCCTGTAGATTTTTAACATTGGTACTCTTTCTCTAATACACACACACACACACACACACACACATAGTAGTTTTTTCTCAAATTTCCTAACAAGCAGCAACCCCTTGCGTCCTAGTGGCTTTATTGCCCTGCTTGGGGTGAAATGGTTAGGAAAAAATATCTTGTTGATTAAGTAAGCATATTATACACATATATATCTATATATATATATGTGTGTGTGTGTCCGTGTGTGTGTAAGAGAGAGAGAGAGAGAGAGAGAGAGAGAGTTTGTGTATTATAAAGTTATCGGATCGATCCAATTCTCAAAATGTGTGGAAACAAGCAAATATAATTTTGGAATCAGTTTTCAACCCCATCTTGTATTTTTGTTCAGAAAAGAAAAAAAAGACACGAAATTTTCATATATTAAATTTCACTAGATAGGTTTCAATATATATATTTAGAGAGAGAGAGAGAGAGAGAGAGAATAGAGAAAGAATTTGAAAATATTTATGGAGAAAAGAAACAACTAAGGATGGCGAGAAAAACGACACATGGAGGAGAGACGCTTTTCGTATTAATAATACGAAGCCATATATGGGTTTGGTTTGTTAGTTAAATTAACGATATATCAACACTTGTTTTAAGAAATGTCAAGTTTGTTAGTATTTTGTCTTTAAGTCTGTAGAGGTCGTGTTTTCTAATTCCGAAATAATGGCCGCCACATCTTTTTGTACTTTTGACATCTTTTTCCTCAAGTTTCCTTCTTTTTTCTTTTTTTTTTTTCCTCAAGTTGAATGCCAACCGTCAACTCCATTTTGATTAATACCGTTTGAAAGATCGATAGGTTCTGTGTTATCCAAGTCATCAATTTTCGTATTGGGCTTTGTTGATGTTCGATTCTGATCAGACATTTTCAATTTCGCAGAGGTGTAGAAAATTCCATTTAAAAAATTCTGCCCGAAACGATGTCAATTTGTTAGTAGAAACGCGATAAAAATGAAACTTATTTGAGTTAAATTGAGAAACTAAACTAAATTAGTGAAACTAATTTTACCTACGTAAAAATGCACTAATTTCTTAATTGCATAGCTGAATAATAATAGCGAAAGAGAATGGGCAAATAGCAACATTATAAACCGTTCCTTATTGGTTGGGCCACATCTAAGATTTCTCGAATATTCAGGTTAGTAGACGACAATAAATTATTGTTTCTAAAATATCTATCACACTGTTTTACTGATTTTAATAAGATTATACTGATGTTATTTTTATTGGAAGTTCTTATCGTTTTGTAACCATTTTCTGCAGTTGACACGATATGTATTAGTAAGTATTTTTAGGATTCCTCGTAGTGTTTATATACTATTTAACTGAACTATTATAGGATAAATCACAAGTTAATCCCCGCGATAATGTAGTGGTTCTGTAATCAATGTATTTGTTGTCAAAATTATTATTATTATTACTATTGTTATTATTATTATTATTATTATTATTATTATTATTATTATTATTATTATTATCGTTGTTGTTGTTGTTGCTGCTGTTATTAGCGTGATGTTTTCCAAGTCTGAGACATCATTGGTTTGTTGAACATTATAAATCGTCATAGACTTGAATTGTTGTTAAAGTAATTCTAAAAAAAAAATTATCTTTTTTTCATCAAATGTATATGCAACTATTTTTTAAAAAAAATGTTGGAGAACTTAGGTCAAGTAGATTCCTGAAAATTAATCTAAGTTCATAGTGTATTATCTCACATTGTTGAAAGTTACAAGTAAATGATTATAGCGGCCAAAAATTTTGATAAATACTGAGAGGTCATCTTTTTAATGTTTTTTTTTTTAGGTTGACTCATCCAGCCCTAAAGTTAAAGTTGTATAATGTTCAGTGATCAAGTTATTTAATCAGAATTCACTTTTTATATACAAAAAGTCGTCGGGTTTATATTTGAGACTACACGCAAATGTTAGTCAGGTTTATGCTTGAGCTTATAGGCAAATATTGGTCAGGTATATGCTTGAGGCTACACGCAAATTTTGGTCAGGTTTATGTTTGAGTCTATACGCAAATTTTGGTCAGGTTTATGCTTGAGGCTACACGCAAATATTGGTGGGTTTTATGCTTGAGTCTATACGCAAATATTGGTCAGGGATATGCTTGAGGCTACACGCAAATATTGGTCAGTTTTATGCTTGATCCGGCACGCGAATGTCAGTCAGGTTTATGCTTGAGCCGACACGCAAATGTTAATCAGGTTTATGCTTGAGCCTATAGGCAAATATTGGTCAGGTATATGCTAGGGTCTACATGCAAATGCTGGTCAGATTTATGCTTGATCTTACACGCAAATGTTAGCCAGGTTTATGCTTGAGGCTACACGCAAATATTGGTCAGTTTTATGCTTGAGTCTATATGCAAATTTTGGTCAGGTTTATGCTTGAGGCTACACGCAAATGTTGGTCAGTTTTATGCTTGATCCGGCACGCGAATGTTAGTCAGGTTTATGCTTGAGCCTACTCGTAAACAGACGTTTCCTGAGCTTGATCACGAATATTGTTAAAGTGTTGTTTTTTTGTTTTTTTTTTTGCTGGGTCTACAGGCAAGCATTGCTCGGGTTTAGGTGTCACGTTGTGTTGTTATCGCGGCTACACTTGTTGATTTTTACTTCTGTAAAATGAATTTCATCCTCAGTGGGTGCATCTGACAACATTCGATAATAATAATATAATTTGAATTACACAACAAGGGTTGATCTGTTACAAATTGAACTTAGAAGATAGAAACATTTTCAATATATAAGCCAAAATATCAGAATATCTTTGTAAGGGAAACTTGGACTACCAAGAACGTTTTAGTATCCCTCCTCTGCGTGTGTGCATGTCAGTGTATCTA
>OZ010599.1:30169463-30174463 GCA_963932145.1 Acanthosepion lycidas
TATATATAGATAGATAGATAGATAGATAGATAGATAGGTGCTTTACTATGATTTCCGGCAAGGCTACATTACTCGATCCATTCTGTATATATATATATATATATATATATATATATATATATGTTTTTTGGGGGGGATTTTTTTTTTTATACATTCAACGTCATCACTTGATAAGACACCGAGTGTGTTGAAACAAAATGGTTATTTTTGTAATGATTTTATAACATATTTATGCTATAAATTTTTTTAAAATAAATAATTATATCTGCTCTACTTTGTATTGAGCACTCTTTTAAGAATAGTAATTGTTGATTATTGGAATTCATTCCATATACACCAATCATATATATATATATATATATATATATATAATTCCATGTTATTAAGTAAAAAACGCCATGGACAACAACGACTTTATAAAGATTGCTTATATCAAATCTAAAAATATTTATTATATCTATCTATTGGTCTTTTTTCTTGGTATCTCTATTTAATACATACATACATATATATATCTCATTAGAGTTATCTGTTTGGATTGGTCTTACTTTTTTGTCCATGTCTTTTTCATGTTGAATTGAATATGGTCTAATGTTAATTATGTTTTATGATTATGTCCTGAAGATGGTCTATTAGACCGAAACGTCCGACGTTGACATTATATTAACATTAAAACAGCATAATTGCATATTAGGATTTTTGTTTGTTTTTTCCGTATATTTTTCTTCATATATATATATATATATATATATATATATATATATATATATATATATATATATATATACACTCCGTTCTCATTAATTAAATGTCATTTTTTATGGATTTCCATATTTATGGTTACGCTTCATTCATTTGGAACAATATTTTATTCCGTCTACTGGCCTGAAAATGCGATGTCGGATTAGCAAACAGATATAATTCGTTTACTTTTCGCATACAAAACTTAGCTCTTATAACTTGAGTTACTTGATAATTAAAATATATATATATGACTTATAATATAATATATGGAATATATAATATATATTATATATATAATTTATAATATGACCAATATAATATATTATTTATAAATAACTTGAATTACTTGATAGTATAATATAATATAATATGATAATATAATATTACCTGATAATGAAAATATATGTTTTATACAATATTTTATTCCGTCTACTGGCCTGAAAATGCGATGTCGGATTAACAAACAGGAATAATTCTTTAGAAATGGCGTCTTTTAATTTTCGCATACGAAACTTTAGCTCTTGTAACTTTCAAAGCAATCAGAAAGAATAAGCTTAAAGGCAGACAGAGCCTTGCTTAGTGAAAAGCACATCGGTTCAAACCGCGGTTTTTCTTGCAAAGGAGGAATGCAGGTTCGAATCTTGCCGAAGGACAATTTTTTTTTTTTTCTTTAATAAGATTTCTCGAATGTTCCATCAGACCCGCTATCTATTAAAACCACCCGCACATTTAAAATCATTGGCTAACCATAATATGACGCCTATAAATATGGTGTATTATTATTATTATTATTATTTTGGCGTCTTATAATAAAAATGTCTTTCGACTAATGTACAAATTCAATCGACGCTTTATATTAGGTTGGTGCAACAATAATGACGTAATAATGTCGTTTTTTGACGTTAAAAAATACGTTAAAAAACGACATTATTACGTCATTATTTTTGCACCAACCTAATAGATATTTTCTCAATCTGACTTAGCTGAATTCACCCCAAAAATAAAAATAAAAATAAAAATAAAAATAAAAATAAAATAAGTAATGTAGGTTATCGCAGTTGGTTTATTTATTCGAAGATCTTAGTTTTCAAATCGTTTATCTTTTTAATGCTTAACTATGTAGCGTGTGAAAAGAATTAAAGACGAGACAGCGTCATGCGAGTCACGAAACTGTAAACAAATATTTGGACATGGCAAATAAAGTTTGGCAATCAGCAACTTTACAATGAAGCAGAAAATTGAAAAACTGAGAACCAAAGAAGAAGAAAAAAAAAATTATTTTAGCAAATACAAAATTAATAAAAAAATGTTTAAGTTATAATGTAATAAAAAATGTCCATTCTGCTGATATAAAAATCATCTAATATCGCTTGAATCAGAATTAAGATCTCTTATGAAATCTCACCCTTACAAAAATTGAAACAAAATGGTTGCTATATTTATGTCCAATAAAAACAGACTTTCTTGTATTAGGTTGGTGCAAAAATAATGACGTGATAATGTCGTTTTTTGACGTATTTTTAACGTCAAAAAACGACATTATTACGTCATTATTTTTTGCACCAACCTAATATATGAATAAATGCGAAATCATAGCGCAGTTCTCCTACGAATTCTGAGCTTAAAAAAAGGGCCAGTAATTTATAGTAATTTACACGGTATTGTCCCCCAACTAGCACGAGATGTGAGACAAGGTCTTTTTTTACGTGAGGACCCGAGCTCGTACGCCCGGGACAAAAACAAAAATTGCTCTCAGCCTCTGCAACCGTCAGTTGCGCTACCGTCGGTGCGAGCACCGATCTCTCCTTTGGTGCAATGACAGGGCGCAGCATAGGGCAGCTGTTCCCTAGTGCTGGGCATCTCTCAGTATTATTTTCTCAGTTGTATATCAGTCCCCTAAGCGCACTGTGTCCAAAGACAGAGACGCACCTGAAGATGATAAGTAAACGTGAACTTACTCAAAAAGAGTAATTTGTATTTACTCAACCTCCCCTATGAGGTCAGGTTGTGACACAGGTCGGTTTGATGTGCGGAGCCCGAGCGCGTAAACCCGGGCAAGGGACAAAAATTCTCCGAGTCCCCGCAACCATCGTTTGCGCAGGCCTCGGTGCGTGCACCGATCCTTCTCTCTAGTGCAATAAAAAGGCGCTTCTTCGGGCAGCTGTTCCCCAGAGCTGGGCACCTCTCAGTATAATTTTCCTCATTTGTGACTCTCTCCTTTGACGGAGTCGCGCCTGAGTGCACTCTGGCCAAAGACAGAGACGCAACTGAGAGATGATAAACAGATATAGACGTGAAATTACTCAAAAAGAGTAGATATTTACTCAACCACTCCCACGAGGTCAGGTGGTGACACAAGGTCGGCTTAATGTGGGGAGCCCGAGCGTGTGCACCCAGGCAAGGAACAAAAATTCTCCGAGTCCCCTGCAACTGTCGATTGCGCTGGCCTCAGTGCGAGCACCGATTGCTCCTTCTTGTGTAATGGGAGGGCGCGGCCTCGGGCAGCTGTTCCACAAGGCTGGGCACCTCTAGTATAATTTTCTCAGTTGCCCATCTGTCCTTTGAAATAGAAGCCCCTGTGCGCACTCTGTCCAAGAACAGAGATGCAACTGACAGATGATAAGCAGATGTGTACCTACTCAAAAAGAGTAATTTACACACAAAAACTCAATATATGCATTATATATTATCGACGTCCAGTCTGTATCACTTTTCAGGTTTAACTAATTTGCATATTGATTTTAAATATGTATATATTTATGTATATTTCATTAATTAACTGTCCTTCATTACTGTTCATTTATTCAAAGATTCTTTTGATTTTGATATCAAAAATAGTTCTGTTTAGGAATATTGTCTTATATAGAGCAGCAAAGTGTCTGTCTATATATCTGAGATGAGGTATTATGTACACTATTTATATTATTCGGACTATTGTCCCCATCTTTGTCGCCATATTTATCACAACGTTTCGGGCTTTCAGTATCTGTCTATATTTCTGAGATGAGGTATTATGTACACTATTTACATTATTCGGACTATTGTCTTCATCTTTGTCGACATATTTATCACACCGTTTCGGCCTTTCTGAGATAAGGTATTATGTACACTATTTACATTATTCGGAATATTGTCCTCATCTTTGTCGCCATATTTATTACAACGATTCGGCCTATCAGTATCTGTCTATATTTCTGAGATAAGGTATTATGTACACTATTTACATTATTCGGACTATTGTCCTCATCTTGTCGCCATATTTATTACAACGTTTCGGCCTTCTTCATAAGGTGGGAATGGGGTAGACTGTTCTAATGGATGTCAGTTATTTCTCCAAGTTCTCCACCGTCTTAACCGGGTATTGAACTCACACTCTTTGGGTCCTATCACTGGATCTAACTAACATGCAACTAACCCCTTTATCCATTGTGCCATGCGTCCTTGAGGACATCTGTTTATGAATTTCTGAGTATTATAAATCTAATGTCTTCAGCAACCATTTTTTACCAGTGCTCATATTGCAATTTTTGCTGTTATCATTTCATGTTTTTACCAGAGCTCATATTTCAATTTTTGCTGTTATCATTGCATGAATAATGTAAATAGTGTAGAGCAGCAAAGTATTTGAAATTTGCATTTTACTTGGCCTTCAACAAATTTGTAAAACTTTCTTTAAATATAACAAGCCTGTCCGCACAACTGACCAATTAATTTCTTCTCTCTTTACAGTCATATTCTTTGAGCAAATATATTGAACGTCCGCAATCTCTCGAACATTTCATAAAAAGTGAACATTAATCCCATAGAAAAATTACCAGATAGCAAGCTGACAAAGACTACTAGTCTATTTTCATATCAAAAATAGATTTGTTTAGGTATATCATCTTATATAGTGCAGCGAAGTGTTAGAAATTTGCATTTTACTTGGCTTTCAACAAGTTGGTATCTAATTGTAAAACTTTCCTTAACTATAACAAGCCTAACCCCCATAACCAACCAATTAATTTCTTCTCTCTTTACAGTCATATCCTTTGAGCAAATATATTGAACGTCCGCAATCTCTTCAACATTTCATAAATAGTGAACATTAATCCCATAGAAAAACAACCAATTTTTCCTAGAAAAATTACCAGGTTATTTTTCTAAGGTTTCTCAATAAATATAAATGTTTTCGCTCATGTTTATAACCAACTTATGAATATAAAGGTCATTTGAAGTTTTTGTTTCAAAGAATTCATAGTGAATATATCTTACTT
>OZ010599.1:30179463-30196963 GCA_963932145.1 Acanthosepion lycidas
TTTAATGAGACAATATCAATTGCAATTGCGATGAAAAGCGAAACCTTTAATAAAGAATTGGTTTTTAAACCTTTCACTCTGTTCGATGTTTATATTTAACTCTAAATGAATAATTTATTAGAATACAGAATTTATGTCACTATTTTATTATTTTACTAGACTAGAAGCCGCCCTTCCGGCGGACATTCCACTAGCTCCTGTGGAGGGAGTTTAGGCCTTCGGCGTTTTACCTTCAACGTCCTATGTACGTAATTCGGCATAATCGTTCTTCGTATACGCAGCCGATTTCCGTAGTTTGTTCACATTTATTTTGCGGGCAATTTTTATCTTATTTCAAAAGCCACATTCTTTATGATCCCTTCACATAAAGACACTTTTAAAAGACATTAGGGTGTAATGAACTGTGTAATATTTCGAATACGTTATAGTGCGGGTGCTAGAAAAAGAAAAAAAATATATATGAGCAACGTACCGAGCTTGGCTTAAGTATTTAATTACGGTTTAATTAGACAATATCAATTGAAATTGCGATGAAAAGCGTAATTAAAGTTAAATCTTTAATAAAGAATTGTTTTTTTTTTAAAACTTTCTCTCTCTTCGTTATTTAAATTGAACTTTAAATGAATTATTTATTTAATTTTTAAACGTGTGTAACTACAGTAGTTACTGTTACTTCAGATTGTTTATGACTCGCCGAGATCGAAGAATGGACGGACAGACACACGTACACTGCGTTTTACTTTTATCGATCATAATAATAATAATAATAATTTTGAGATATTGCTAAAATGGCGTAAATACATTTTCTGTGAAATAAAAGAAAAATTTGTAAAAAGTTAAAAATTCTGAATGAAAAAGTATAATTTTATTCTTTAGGACGTGGGCGAACATGGCTCTCCATAATTTCCTATCCTTTGTAAATTTTAATAAATTTTGTTTTTTGCTTAGTTCTCCGAATCACTGTCCCGCCATACTCAAGTTCATCAGATATAATATGTGCGGCATTCCTCTGTCCCTCTTACCCTCGATCTGTCATGGGAGTATCAAATTTGCCAAGCCTTCCCTCCTCATTTGCCCAGAATTTTCAACTATCCTTTCCTGATGTTATGAATAGGCTTTCTTTTTCTTTCCATTTTCTCTAAAATCTCGTAGTTGCTCAAATGTTCACCCGATGGTATCCTCAGCATCCTTCTGTAAAGTCACATTTCTGTTGCCCCAAAACTCTTCCCCATCATTGAGAAGATTGTCCAGCATTCAATGCCAGATAAAAGGACAGGTATCACGTATGTATATCATTATTTAGAATACGACCGTCTATATGCCGTTACTGCTGTACAAAAAAACAAAAAAGTGCCAACTGAAAAGAGACTAGTGCTGGTATATTACCTGAAATGAAACTTAATCACGTTATCAGTTTTGTTTAGTGCGAAAATTGAACAGAACATTTGATTAAAAAGTGTCTCAGCCATTCAAAGTGATTGAACCAAGATTAAAATTCGGATGCGATAATAATAATAATAATAATAATAATAATAATAATAATAATAATAATAACAACAACTTAATAATAACATTAATACTGTCCTTCAGTCCCGACAAGATATTATAGTTTGCTATAAAAGTTGGAAACAAACTTAGAAAAAGAGAACGAAAAAGGAAGGAAGAACGATAAATATAGCTAGAAATAGGGTTATTGGTATATATATATATATATATATATATATATATATATATATATATATATATATATATATATATATATATATATATATATATATTGAACAATAAAAAAAAAATTAAAAAATTAAAATCTTCAGACACACTGGCTTGTAGATTAATATTCTTTCGTGTTTTTTTTTATTATTATTCCATTTAGATTCCTCGACTAGTTTCGGCCGAAATGGCCATCATCGGGAGGAGAAATATTTCTGCTTGCTGCTAGCACTAAACTACAGAAATATATATATATATATATATATATATATATATATATATATATATATATATATATATATAGAGAGAGAGAGAGAGAGAGAGAGAGAGAGAAAGAGAGAGAGAGAGAGATTAAAAGATTTAGAAAGAAAGAAAGAAAGAAAGAAAAGCGAAGTAAAGAGACACATGCATAGATATAGTTAGGAATGGAATAATAGATAGATAGATAGATAGATAGATTCTTACTGAGATAGATAGATAGATTCTGAATGCGATATATATATATATATATATATATATATATATATATATATATATATAGATAGATAGATAGATAGATAGATTCTAAATGCGATGGACAGAAAGATAGATACGTTCTGAGATAGATACATACATTCTGAATGAGATATATATATATATATATATATATATATATATATATAGATAGATAGATAGATAGATAGATAGATAGATAATGAAGCTTGATTGAGATAGTTGTTGTAAAGAGACTGAGATAGTGACGATCAGACCCTATAATATATACACACACACACAGACACGCACATATATATATATAGAAAGAGAGAGATAGAGAAAGAGAGGATGTGTGTGTGTGTGTGTGTGAGAGAGAGAGAGAGAGAGAGAGAGAGAGAGAATTTTAATCTCAGTCTGACGTTCCATAATTGCGGAATGTTTTCACTTGATTATTGCAATAATTTTTTTAAAGTTACGTTCAATGTTTTCGAGAAAAAAAACAAAAACTGCCAACGTTGTTCGCAATAATCAGCCCCAATATTAGGAGGTCACTAATTAATGGTAGCTAATTAAAACGTTGCATTTTGAGGAGGGACACGTGGCCTAGGCGGACCAAGATTTGTCAAAACCACTCTTTCTCTCTACACCCCTCCCAACCCAACCAGACATGCCACTTTGGTTTAAGTGAAATCTGCTTCAAGAAATAATCCTTAAGTTGAACTCTCTTCTTCTTCTTCTTCTTCTTCTTCTTCTTCTTCTTCTTCTTCTTCTTCTTCTTCTTCTTTTATCCCCTCTTCTCTTTTCTCTTCTCCTCTGTGTTTTTCTCACGCCTCACCCTTCCTCTAACCCCTTCTCCACAGTATCAATCTACTTCCTTTTCATGTAAAACATATAATTCTGCCTGTTCTTCAATTCCTTAGTTATTTTATTAGCGCATAAGTTACATCCTGACGATACCTTGTAAATAATAGACTAATCTGTTTTGACCGTAAAGAAAGACGGAAAAAAGGACATCGGGGACAATGTTTGATTTCCCTGAGAAAACGAAACAGTTGTGGGTTATTTAACCACATTGACCGGTGTAGACATAGCGTTCAAAAACTAACTCCAGATGTGCTTATACGTCGATCTTGATTCTTTTTATGCCCTTCTGAGCTTGAAACGAGTTCAGTTGTCAACTCATACATCTGGTAGAGGTGTTAGCCATAGTTCGGGTACTTCAAAGTACCTCAGTTTCTTAGTTACTATATTAAAAACAAATAAAAAAAAATCTGTAAATAAAACGTTTTTCTTAACGCAGTTGGCGGGGAAGTGGTTGATAAGTAATTTGTGAATAGTAAACAAAAAAGAAAAAGAAAAAAATAATGTTGAACTGCTGTCTAATATCAATTCTCCTGTATGGCAGTAAATTCTAGACAATTTCCTTATAGATAAAGAGGGGGAATATAGAATTAATGTGTGAGCATGGAGAAAGATATAAGGAAATACGAAAAGACAATATTTACAATCTGATAACAGGTGCTAAAATATGTGACAGGATTCTGAATTCATATTCTAACAGGGAAAGGTGACTTCAGGAAACTAAGCACATTATTAAGGAACAGGAAAATGTCAATAGAAAAAAAAATGAAAAGTGAGCTGACCTGTTATGTAATATCAGTCAAACTGTAGAACAATTAATGCTGGTTAATCTCCTTAAAAACCAAGAGAAAACTGGAAGAATCAGAAATGAAGTTGTACAGAAGGATGCTGAGAATGTTTGCTCAATATATAAAAAAATGGAGCATGACTGGCCGTATTTGAAAATGAAGAAAATGTTTACTATCACCAATTTCTAAATCACCCAATGCAGCACTTAGGCATCATTTATTATAGTAATATCACAAAAGATAATCATTGAAAATGGCTAACTGTTTTATCCGAAAGCGCTTGGAACCAATAAACTTCTGGACAATTATTACATTCATTAAGTTCAGAAAAAGAACACTTGTACACATACAAGTAAAACTGAATAAAAAATAAACAAAAGGATTTTGTTATTCTTGATCAACTATATATATGTGTGTGTGTGTGGTTGACTATATATATATATATATATATATATATATAAACACAACGTGCACACCCAACTAAAAAGTAATAAAAAAAAATCATCCTTGATAATGGCAAATATATAGACGAAAGCGCTCGGCATTATAGAGCATTTGAACAGTTTCTAAACACTTTCTGCCCCAAGAAGAAAACACTTGTTTGAATACAAGAAAAATATAAATAAAATAGTGGATGAATGCGTCAGTTAGATCCAGTGAACGGACCCAAATATTCTGAGTTCAATACCTGGTTAAGGCGCTGGAGAACTTGGAGAGGGGAATTAACAGGAGATAACTGACATCCATTAAACATGGCACATATAAGATTTTCGTCGTAAGACAATTTCATAAACTGAAAATATATCAAATTCTCAAAGAAATAATTTAAAATGTGTGGAAATTCCAAGCAATGCTTTGTGAATAAAGTGTTTTTTTTTTTTTTACGTTGGCCTGTAATGAAGCATTTTTCACTGAAGTCTTGCATTGATATCAATATATATTTTCTTCATTTGTACAGCATATCTTCCATGTTATGTCAACAGAAAGTTTAACATTAAGTTTGAAATATGAAATTGCGCGACGAAGGTTCTGGTGTCAAGTTGAAATTTTTGCTCACCTTACTGACAAGAATGAATGATGTGGGATCTTGACCCTATAACTTTGCTTATTAAAATGTTTAACTCGAGGTAACAATAGTGTGAACCAGATATACTTGATAACAAGGTACTTCGAATATTAAAAAAAATCGGCGAAATTGTCTTATGGCAAATATCCTATACGGCAAAGTTTTCTACGGCGAAAATTCCTGAGCGAGTTTCCTACGGCAAAAATGTTTACGGTGAATATTTCTAGAAGTCTTTCTTCCTATGGATGATTTTTATTTTTTTTTTTTTCATTACGCCTAAAGATTATCACATTTTTTTCTTGTCTTTCTCTCCATCTTTTTTTTTTTCTTCAATCGCTTATCACTTCTCTCTTTATATCTTATAACTCTTCTTTTCCTTCAAATTATTCTTCCTTCTTTCTTTCCTCTTTACGGCGAATGTTTCTAGAAGTCTTTCTCTTTATTTCTATCTATCCATCCAACTGTCTGTCTGTCTGTCGCTCTCTCTATCTCTCTCTCTCTCTCCTTCTCTCTTTATATCTTATAACTCTTCTTTTCCTTCAAATTATTTTTCCTTCTTTCTTTCCTCTTTACGGCGAATGCTTCTAGAAGTCTTTCTCTTTATTTCTATCTATCCATCCAACTGTCTGTCTGTCTGTCGCTCTCTCTCTCTCTCCTTCTCTCTTTATATCTTATAACTCTTCTTTTCCTTCAAATTATTTTTCCTTCTTTCTTTCCTCTTTACGGCGAATGTTTCTAGAATTCTTTCTCTTTATTTCTATCTATCCATCCACCTGTCTGTCTGTCTGTCTGTCTGTCGCTCCTCTCTCTCCTTCTCTCTTTATATCTTATAACTCTTCTTTTCCTTCAAATTATTCTTCCTTCTCTCTTTCCTCTTTACGGCGAATGTTTCTAGAATTCTTTCTCTTTATTTCTATCTATCCATCCACCTGTCTGACTGTCTGTCTGTCTGTCGCTCTCTCTCTCTCTCTTTCTCTCTCTCTCTTTCTCTCTCTCTCTCCTTCTCTCTTTATATCTTATAACTCTTCTTTTCCTTCAAATTATTTTTCCTTCTTTCTTTCCTCTTTACGGCGAATGTTTCTAGAAGTCTTTCTCTTTATTTCTATCTATCCATCCACCTGTCTGACTGTATGTCTGTCTGTCGCTCTCTCTCTCTCTCTCTCTCTCTCTCCTTCTCTCTTTATATCTTATAACTCTTCTTTTCCTTCAAATTATTTTTCCTTCTTTCTTTCCTCTTTACGGCGAATGTTTCTAGAAGTCTTTCTCTTTATTTCTATCTATCCATCCACCTGTCTGTCTGTCTGTCTGTCTGTCTGTCGCTCTCTCTCTCTCTCTCTTTCTCTCTCTCTCTCCTTCTCTCTTTATATCTTATAACTCTTCTTTTCCTTCAAATTATTCTTCCTTCTTTCTTTCCTCTTTACGGCGAATGTTTCTAGAAGTCTTTCTCTTTATTTCTATCTATCCATCCACCCGTCTGTCTGTCTGTCTGTCGCTCTCTCTCTCTCTCTCTCTCTGCGTGAGAGTGTAAATTGTTATGTACAAGCATATTTTCCTAAAAGCATATTATAAGCTTTAATACAGGTCTTCCCTATCCTACTCGCTTTTACTCTTCTCCTCATCCATCTCGTCCTTGGTCTGAAAAAAGCAATTCCGATTTAATTAACAGGGCATTAATTAGTCTCTTCTTTAAAATTAGAATGACGATCGTCAAACACACCGATGTAGACGTCCATAATTGTGCACAGAATCATCTACAAGCTTGTTGGTATCTTGTAAATGCAACATACAACATACAATTCAAACATTCTGTCAGACGTGCAACTCAGACATCCTTCTAGCTAAAGCTACCGGGTATAACAGCAAAATTGTCCAAATCGTGTAACAGCAAAATTGTCTAATTGTTACATTAGCCTAAACCGTGTTATCTTAGAAATGAAATGATTAAAGAATTCTTACTGGAATTTTCTGAGAAATTTCTTTAAACAATAAGAATGTATTTAACTCTAAGCTGAAATGATGATCCCTCTTCCTGTTGTGAAATCCCGATCCAAATTTCTTTTCTACTGTTCCCTCTTTTTAAACTTATTCACCGTTCTCTTGTTGGTTCTTGAATGGACATTGAAGATGGAAGCCGGAGTATCAATGTTGGTACCATGACTGAAGGACTGAATGATCTTTATCTTCTCACCATTGCTCACTTTCTAAGATATAGTAGAGCTGACACTAAACGATTTTGAGGTTTCTTGAATGAACTTTGAAGATGGAAGCCACAGTATGAATGTTGGTACCATTACTGAAGGACTGAATGATCTTTGTCTTCTCACCATTGCTCAGATGTGAAGATATTTTGGTGCTGACACAAAACGATTTTAACCAGTTCTCTTTTTAGCTGAATAGATCAAAAGGGTTTTTCTTACGACAAATGGTATTATCCTGCAAGAAAAAACACAATTAGTTTAGTGGGTTCTTTTTGTTTTTGTTTTTAGAACTTTTTTGTGGGATGGACAATGATCCATACTATAACACGATTTGGACAATTTTTGCCGGTATAAAGAGACTGTAACTATAGGGTCGAATGCGGTGAGACGGAAAATTCATTTTCCCACCAGATGGAAAGTCGAGTATTTTTTAAAATACGATGTTACTTCAGGGCGTTACGGCCATGCGTCTCCACAGCTTCCTTCATAATATCTGTGTATTTCCATGACTTATTAGGGAATATATTGGATTTCTCTCTCGTTGCCTTCTACACAGTTTCAAATAGACGGGAATGATCATAGTTCTCTAGAGTTTCCTGTGATTCAATTCTTAGAAATGTTTGCCTTTTTTTTATCTCTCCTAATTCCTGTTGTGCCAAACATTTATAGAAGCTAATTAGGTAGGTTACACTCTGCTCCCCCCTATCTATCTATCTATCTATCTATCTATCTATCTCAGCCTGCTTCTATCTATCTATCTATCTATCTATCTATCTCATTTGATATATTTCTTTCTTTCTTTCTATCTATCTATAACATTTGATATATTTCTTTCTTTGTTTCTATCTATCTATAACATTTGATATATTTCTTTCTTTCTTTCTTTCTTTCTATCTATCTATCTATCTATCTATCCCATTTGATATTTTTCTTTCTTTGTTTCTATCTATCTATCTATCTATCTATCTATCTATCTCATTTGATATATTTCTTTCTTACTTTCTATCTATCTATAACATTTGATATATTTCTTTCTTTGTTTCTATCTATCTATAACTTTTGATATATTTCTTTCTTTCTTTCTTTCTATCTATCTATCTATCTATCTATCTATCTATCTATCCCATTTGATATTTTTCTTTCTTTGTTTCTATCTATCTATCTGACTATCTATCTATCTATCTATCTATCTATCTATCTCATTTGATATATTTCTTTCTTTCTTTCTATCTATCTCATTTGATATATTTCTTTCTTTCTTTCTTTCTTCCTATCTATCTATCTATCTATCTATCCCATTTGATATATTTCTTTCTTTCTTTCTTTCTATCTATCTATCTATCTATCTATCTATCTATCTATCCCATTTGATATATTTCTTTCTTTCTTTCTTTCTTTCTTTCTTTCTTTCTTTCTTTCTATCTATCTATCTATCTATAACATTTGATATATTTCTTTCTTTGTTTCTATCTATCTATCTATCTATCTATCTATGCATTTTGATGTAAACATCGGGCGAGAGATATACACGTATATAGATATACACATTTAGTTTTCTTGTTAGATTTTTGAACGACTATAGTTATATTTCAACCAAGTTGAGTATTTTTTTAATACGATGTTACTTCAGGGCGTTACGGTCATGCGTCTCCACGACTTCCTTCGAGATATCTGTGCATTTCCATGACTTATTAGAGAGTTGCCCTCTCCACAGTTGCAGATTCCATAGACACGGCCGATAATGGCTCTCTACAGCTTCCTGTGTTTTTAGCATTGCCTTTTATTTCTCCTAACCCCTGTTCTGCCAACCATTTACAAAAGCTAATTTAATATATTCCTGCTTTCCTCTGACACCGTTTTCTTCAATCTGTCATGTAAGGGTTAAATTTCCTAAGCCATTTTTTCCTACTCATGTTCCCAGATTCTTAATATTCGCGTCCATTTTCATTCTATTTTCTCTAAAACATCGTTGTTGATCTCATGTACAGCTCGTGGTATTCTCAGCATCTTCCTCAAATCACTTCTTCATCTCTAGTGAGAGTATCTCTCATTCATTGCCAGGTACAAAAGCTAATTCAGAGTTGTCATTCTTCTAGGATTGGCTGTTAATCAACCAAGGCTAAAAAGACCATTCTACCCTACTATTTAACCCATAGCTTCTAGAAGACGAAGGGATACATTCATATTTTTCCTTAGTGCATTTGTGATTAAATAAATTCAACGAAAATTAGAACTCTAATTAAGAGATGCTAGTCATTACACTTAGATATTTAAGAAACTGGGATAGATAGATAGATAGATAGATAGATAGATAGATAGATAGATAGATAGATATTGATGAGACTAAGATAGGTATTGATGAGACTAAGATAGATAGATAGATAGAAAATATTGAAGAAACTTAGATAGATAGATAGATAGATAGATAGATAGATAGATATTGATGAGACTAAGATAGATATTGATGAGACTAAGGCATTGATGAGACTAAGATAGATAGATAGATAGATAGATAGATAGATAGATAGATAGATAGATAGATAGATAGAAAATATTGAAGAAACTTAGATAGATAGATAGATAGATAGATAGATATGCACAGACTGGGATAGATAGATAGATAGATAGATAGATAGATAGATAGATATGCACAGACTGGGATAGATAGATAGATAGATAGATAGATAGATAGATAGATAGATAGATAGATAGATAGATAGATTTGATAGGAATTACGCCCTTCCAGCATAAGATAAAACGAAGATACGGAAATAAAGAAATATTGATCTGTAATTAATTGGATCTTAATCCCGGTGAGGAACTAACTTATCTCAATTGAACTGCAGATCGATAATCCGTAGCCAGTGTCTGGAAGAAAGATTAACAACCGGGAAGTCAGGGATTTGCTTTCTGAATTGCGCTTAATCTGACAGAAAACATTTGGCCTTGCATTTACTGTTAACGGCTTGCGAGACCAATTCGCGAACCCCAATATTGATAGATTATTTGATCGATAAACGCGAATTAGCGAAAAACAGCGGATTGGCATATAATAATCAAGGCGCCAATCGATTGATCTATAAATATTTTAAAGGCAATAATTAAAAATGGGGAAAGGAGTTTAAATGAAGCCATTGAAAGAAGGAAAAAAGGAAAATGGGAGAAAAGACTAGATGCGAGAATAGGTGAAGTGTAGATGAGAGAAGAGAAAATGGCGAAATACTAAATTGAAATGCGAAAAAAGCAGAGAGAATCGTGAAAGGTGAAGAAGGAACAAGAATGAAAGAGAGAAGGAAGGAAAAAAAAGGAGAGAAGGAATGCAAAGAGGGGAGAGAAGAATAAAAGAAAGAACGACGGAAAGAATTACAAACAAGAAAAGTAAAAATGCAACAAAAAAAAAAAAGAAATTAGGAAGAAAGATTAACAGAAAATAAATAAAAAAACAAAACAAAAATGCGCGCCGCATGTACTCGTGTATAAGTCGACTCCACGTGCACTGCGTCTCCAGAATTTTTTTACATGAATTTTAACCCCTGCCGGAAATAAAATTAGCTGCCCATCGTGCAACCGGTTAGCGAAAATGAACCTGAACAGCTCTAGATAGATAGATAGATAGATAGATAGATAGATAGATAGAAAGAGCTTGAGATAGAAAGATTGCCTGAGATAGATACATAGCTACATAGATAGATAGATAATGAACAGCTTGAGATCGATAGACTGAGATAGAAAGATAGATATGAATAGACTAAAATAGATAGATAGATAGATAGATAGATAGATAGATAGATAGATATGAACAGAATAAATTAGAAAAAGAATAGTGTAAAGGCAAGAAAGAAAGAAAGAAGAAAAAATTAATGCACGCCGTATATACTCGTATATAAGTCGACAAAATGTATTACCATGAACATCGCGAGATAGATAGATATGAACAGACTCAGATAGATAGATATGAACGGACTCAGATATGAACAGACTCAGATAGATATGAGCAGACTCAGATAGATAGATAGATAGATAGATAGATAGATAGATAGATATGAATAGCCTGAGATAGGTAGATATGAACAGAAGGATAAATAAGAAAAAGAAACCTTAAAATGCAAAAAAGGAAGAAAGAACGATCGACAAAAAGAAAAAAAATTGAATACGCGTCGTATATACTTGTGTATAAGTCGACTTCATATATCGTGCGACCCCTGAATTTTTCTGTATGAAATTTAACACCCTCCAGAAATAAAATTAGCCGTGTATTGTGCAACCGGTACCCGAAAACGCATAATTTTTTTTCCTTCTTCAAAAAATATTATCCGTGTATCGAACGACCACCATTTTTTTTTTTTTTTGCGTAAAACAGAAACGATAAAAAAAACTGTCACTATATTCTAGTAAATAAGGTAAGAGAAGAAAAAAAATGAAAGAATGAAAGAAATAACAAGATGGCGGAAGCGAAGAAGAAAGAGAAAAGGAATAAATAAAGAAAATCAAGTAGGAATGAGACGACAGAAGCGAAGAAAAAGAAGAGCGAAAAAAAAAAAAGAAAGTAAATGGAAGAAAAACGAAGGTAGAAAGAGAAAGAATTAATTTGAAGAAGAAAAAAATATTCTAAAAAAAAAAAAAAAAAACGCAAATGACGAACACAAAGAGAGACAAAAGTATTTAAAAAAAAAAGAAAGAAAGAAAGAAAGAAAATGTCGTCCGAAAGATATAAAACACATCTAAAAGAGAGATGAGGAGAAAAAGATGAAGAATAAAAAACAAACGATCGTGAAAACAGCGATTGACTGGAGAGCTGGTCGGGACGAGGGTGGGTGGGTGGCTTGACTATCAAAAAAGACGCAAAGATCCGAAGAGGCGAAAATGGAGTCTGGCGTCCTCTACACTGTGGAAATGGCTTGGAGACATGCAAAATAGAATTTAATGACAAGAGAAACAACAACCCGAAACAAGAACTAAGAAGACAGGAACACCAAAAGAGAATTAACAAGAGTGCCGGTCGGAGGAGTCATGGCGATGATGGCGATTTCAATGATAATGATACTAGCATGAAAAGAAAGGAAACAAAAAAAAGAAAAAAAAAAAAAATATGGCGGAAGGTAAAAGTGGAAGAGGGAGGAAGAGAAATAAGAAGAAATGGGTTTTTTGAGGTTTCGTTGGTAAATAAAACAATCGTGGCATGACAATGGCCCATAAAGGAAACATTTTATCAGTCAATTGATGACTGGCTGCGCGCACGCACACACGCACATGCGAACGCGTAACGCCAAAGAGACACACACTCACACGCGCACACACACACACACACACACACACACACGAAAACACAAGCAGGAAAAGACACAAACGGATACGCACAAAACCCACAAAGGCCCTCTCACACACACACAAACACACACACACATTCATGATTTTATTTTTATGTTTTTTATTAATGTCTTTTTTGTCTTGTACTTTAAATTTTAAGTTTAATATTGAAATTAAACGTTACGATTTGAGTCAAGTTTCGAAGAAGTAATCTGTGTCGCGATGGAATCATATTTTAAAAAAATAACACACACACACACACACACACACATATATATATATATATATATATATATATATATATATATATATATATATATATATGTGTGTGTCATTTATTCGAAAATTATAACATAAATATGTTATAAAATCAGTAAAAATATAGCCATTTTGTTTCAACACTTCTGGTGTCTTATGAAATTGAAAAAAAGTGTTGAAACAAAATGGCTATTTTTGTAGTGTTTTAATAACATATTTATGTTATACTTTTCGAGTAAATTATATTTGCCCTATTCACTATTGAGCATTCCTTTAAGAATAGTATGTTATGCTTATTGGAATTTATTCCATATACACCTATCATATCCTTGTATATATATGTATATACAAGTATATATATATCATATCCTTGTATATATATGTATATATATATATATATATATATATATATGTAAGGGGTGGGTTTACTTGTTCCAACAAGAGAAAAAAATGTATATTTTAAAGAGAAGTCGCAAACGGTTTAGGTTGTAAATTAGATTTTTTATAATGGTTTCTGGTTTTGCGACCTTCATCAGGCAAATAGTGGTTATTTCTACATTTTATTAAAATCAATTAATTTTCCTTATGTTTTCCGATGTTTAAACATTGTATTTTCTATGTAGTACACTACTACACACAAAACATAAGGAAAATGAATTCCTTTTAATAAAATGTGTAAATAACCAATATTTTCCTGATGAAGATCGCTAGAGCAGAAACCCGTGTACACGAAAAATAAAATATAATACACATTTTAAAAAATCACATTATAACCAAAAATGTTTGCAGCATCTCTTTTCTCTTTAATATATATATATATATATATATATATATATATATATATATATATATATATATATAATTATTTATCCACTGCCCCACGCAGCAAGAAATGGCATAAGGCCGAGTTTTAAAGTGGGGTATCCGAGCCCGTAGACTCGGGCAAAAATTCACTATAGACCACGAAAAAACGGAGTCAGTTTCTTGAGACGAGACTCTGCCCTTCGGTCACAACATCGTCTGGGCTATATATATATATATATATATATATATATATATATATATATATATATATATATATATATAATGTTATTTTTAATTGATACCCAGATCTGAGTAGTATGGCATTCCGTTTATTTATTAAAGAGTATACTTATTTTCGTCTACTACATATTCAAGTGTTTCAAAAATTGTCCAAAAATGCATATCCGTGCGCTTTCGGCTATTCTTTTAGCCATTATCAGTGGAGGATTTTTAATTTTTTTCTTAACTTAATGTTTGGTAAATATAACATATATATATATACAAATATACTAGATACAAATGTCCCCCCAAAATCCATATATTCAGTTAAAAAATATCCTCGATAATCGTTAAGGACTTGGGAATTTGCAGAACATTTTGGGCAACTTGTACATACTTAGTGCCCAGAAAAGAAAATACTTGATCGAACAGAAGAAAAATTAAATAAGAAGCTTAATCGTAGTAACTTGTAGTCGACTTTATTGATATTTGCATATATATATATATATATATATATATATATATATATATATATATATATATATGTTATGGTAAAAAAGAAAGAAGAGTAAGATATATAATCCGATGTCTTCATTGATATTTTTATTTTTACAAAACAGTGCTCAATATAAATTTACAGAGCATAAATATTATAAATTAACTGATTTAAAAAAAAAAAAACAGTTCCTTCGCTACACAGGAATTACCATGTTTCAAAAGCCGAAGCTAAAAACTTCAAATTTAATTCTATAATTAAATTTCAAGCCCTAGTTCTGTTTCATCTTCGATCGAATTTTGGAATAACTTATTTTAAAAGCACATGCATTCATAATTTTTTGTTTCCAAGGATACAGAGAAATCCAATATATAAATATATATATATATATATATATATATATATATATATATATATATATATATATATATATATAGATAGATAGATAGATAGATAGATAAACCTAGTGAGCCAGACAAACCTACCCAGGTTTCACCTAAGCGGATCGTCAGGGAAAGCTTATCCTGACGATCTGCTTAGGTGAAACCTGGGTAGGTTTGTCTGGCTCAATAGGTTTATCTAGGTCTGCTCTACGGTTGTATTGAGCTATTTTTTGTTAGTTGTTTACTCGTGTCGGGGTTTTTTCTTTGGGCTTTAAACCTGTATCTGTGCGATTTTTTTCTACAGACTTTCATGTTTCTAGCTCTTTCTTTTTTAAAACCTTTTTTTCCTTCTTGATTGACTTGATTATTGGCAAATTCAAAATTCGAAGGTTTTTCGAAACGAGTATAGTTACCTATATATATATATATATATATATATATATATATATATATATGGTGGACTCTCCCATTGTATTCGACACACGGGTGTCACGCAGCTCAGCCCAGACACCAACACATATTATTTGATTAGAGTAGCGAAGGCTTTATGCAGAACAATCCACGCTTTTCGAAGGGCCTAATACAGAGAGCTGGTTCCCTACGTGCCACAAGGTACCAAAACGACCGTCATCAGGACTTGAATTCAGATTTTTCTTCTAGTTGCCAATGCTATAGAACCCAGTTTGTCCTGCTATTTCTATATAAAAATAGCTGGAGAGAGAAGAGGAATAGTACCTAAGGGAATGTAATCGATTCAACAGGAATTCGGGCTAGGCTCTCCGATTACACACATATATATATATATTACGAAATGGACAAAGTCCGACAATTTATTTATTAAAGACATTTTTCATGTTTAACGTTCTTTTTATAGATACAAGTATTTAAGTAAATGCTCTGTTTATAATAAACAGTATTAAATAACATTTACCGGCCTGAATGTCCGAGAAATTTTCATAGAAAATATTCGTTCTTTGACAGGAATCGAACCTGCATCCTATACGGAACCGTCATTTACGCTGACGTGCCTTACCGTTAGGCTACAAAGAAGCGTTCTGTAGGCAAGGTCGAATTTACTGCTTATAAACTTCAATCTTCCATGAATCTCGAATATTCATAACTGCTCATGGCGTATCAAATGTAAACAAATTTAAATAAATGTTCGATTCCTGTCAAAGAACGAATATTTTCTATGAAAATTTCTTGGACATTCAGGCCGGTAAATGTTATTTAATACTGTTTATTATAAACAGAGCATTTACTTAAATACTTGTATCTATAAAAAGAACGTTAAACATAAAATGTCTTTAATATATATATATATATATATATATATATATATAGATAGATAGATAGATAGATAGATAGATATAGTCGAGATTCGACGTATGAGGGCCAAGCAGATCAGCTTCCAGGAGACCGACAGCCCGACACCGGCACATGAGATTTGCTTATAGTATTGAAGGTTTCGTGCAAGACCATCCACACTTTTTTTTTTTTTACATTCACTTACGTGTTAATACCCTTGGGAAAGGTATGAATCCTCTTGCTCTCCCTCCAGTTGTGGCTAAAATAGCAGGACAGACTGGGTTCTATAGCTCTGGATGGCAGTTGGTCTAGGAGAAGGAAACTCTGAATTCAAAACCTGCGGAGGGTTGTTTGGAAAGCTTGTGGCACTTAGTGCACCAGGTCTCTGAATTCGGCCCTTCAAAAAGTGTGGATGAAATATATATATATATATATATATATATATATATGTGTGTGTGTGTGTGTGTGTGTGTGTGTGATTGTGTTTGTATGTATAAAGAGAGCGAGATAGATAGGGGCACGTTGTATAAGGATTTACACACGTAAAATATAGTAACTGCGAATCAGTTTTGGATTCTGATCATATGTATCCTTGGGTAAACGATGAAACCCTAAACACTCTGCGATCTGTCATCGGCAGACTTCTAGATGCATGTAGTCCTTGGCGGAATGGTGCGATATTTGAAGGTGGAGAGAGTGTGGGTGCAGAACCACTTCCATAACGAAAATAATGGTCAGGTTGCAGCAGACAGGAAAAAAAAGTTGATACGGAAAGAGCAGAGTTAGTGAAAGCAGTTGATGCAAGTCAATAGACTGAGCTAGATAGATAGATAGATAGATAGATAGATAGATAGATAGATCTGTTGGTAGGTAAATAGGTAGGTAGGTATGCACAGACAGATAAATACATAATGGTATGAAGAGAATTAAATTGATAGATAGATAGATAGATAGATAGATAGATAAACAAATATATGCAATCATAAATAGATAGAAAGAGAGAAAGATAGAGTGAAAGAAGTACGAACGTAATAAAAGTCAATCATAGATAGATAGAAAATTAAAGACAATAGATAGATAGATAGATAGGTTGGTGCAAAAATAATGCCGTAATAATGTCGTTTTTTAACGTGTTTTTTACGTCAAAAAACGACATTATTACGGCATTATTTTTGCACCAACGTAATAGATAGATAGATAGATAGATAGATAGATAGATAGATAGATAGATAGATAGATAGGCAGGCAAAGAGAGAGATATGAACAGACTGAGATTGATATAGAGAAAGATATATAGATAGATATAAATGAACAGAGTTAGACAGATAGAAATTAACAGACTGCGATAGATAGAAGAAATGAACAAACTGTGATAGATAGATAGATAGATAGATAGATAGATAGATATTTTTCATCACCGGAACTAAAAGAAAACCACATCCTTTTCTATATTTACATTTTGATTTCAAACATACAGACTGTTACATATCATTTTTTATTTTTATTATTATTATTCCTCTCTGTCAGCCATGTCCGTAAACAGCCGCTTCATTCACCGTCTTTTCATCCTAATTACTACGTAGACTTTCGACTCCTGGATCTCTTGAAACTGACCCAACATCGTC
>OZ010599.1:30206963-30209463 GCA_963932145.1 Acanthosepion lycidas
GTAAACAAATGACGTCATACATTAAGAAATGGACAAAGTCCGACAATTTATTTATTAAAGACATTTTTTTATGTTTAACGTTCTTTTTATAGATATAAGTATTTAAGTAAATAACCTTTGTGGCGAATCGGTTAGGCACGCCGAGATAAATGGCTGTTCCGTATAGGATGCAGGTTCGAATCCTGTCAAAGGACGAATATTTTCTATGAAAATTTCTCGGACATTCAGGCCGGTAAATGTTATTTAATACTGTTTATTATAAACAGAGCATTTACTTAAATACTTGTATCTATAAAAAGAACGTTAAACATAAAAAATGTCTTTAATAAATAAATTGTCGGACTTTGTCCATTTCTTAATGTATATATATATATATATATATATATATATATATATATACTTATGGTGTAATGGATAATGACTCGGAATTTTTAATCGGAGAGCCGGGATCCAATTACATTTGGGTTCATTACATTTACTTACCAGCATTGCACTTGTTGAGGTATGGATCAAACTTTTCATCCCCGACCTATTGGTTAATTAGTAAGGCTTCTATCACTGAAACAATTACTATATAAAAAGAAAACATAAATCCCGGTATTTTGAATATGTTTATCTTTGGTTTCCTGTCTAGGATTTGGTTTCCGGTTCCTTCTAAAGTCTACCACGTTTGAACTCCTCAATATGCGTAAATAGGCGACTATCGTGCAGCTCACGCACCTCCACGATCTTTTGAACAGCGGTAGAGGTTTATCGCTTGGAACCTTGGATTGGATATGTGGTTCCTTCAAAATTCTGCTTCTAATGTCTCCGTCTAAACACTGCAATTTTATTCAATATTTACTTATCTTTCCTCAGTAGGAGTAGAGATGTTCGCCTCCGGTTCGGTTCACACTCCTCTCCGCACTTATAGAGGTTTATACTTTGTTCTCTGTTTAGAATTGCATTTCCGATTCATTCTAAAGTTGTTCTTTTTTTCATTCTCTTCCGAGTAACCCGTTGCATGTTAATGGCTTTATCGCCATCTTCTGTCTTCCTAAACCCTGTTCTTTTATTGTCCTTTCTCCTCACTAAAGTTTTCTTATTCTTTTTCACACCCAGTAACCCCTTGCGTCTTAGTGGCATTATCGCCATCTTCCGTCTGCCTGAAACATGTATTTTTATTGTCCTTACCCTTCACTAAAGTTTTCTTATTCTCTTTCACACCCAGTAATCCCTTGCGTCTTAGTTTGCATTATCGCTTAAGCAATTCACCGTTGAGGTGAATTGGTTAAAACTTTAAATAAAATTGCATCCAAAATAGTTTGAATTCGGCGTTTAATAAGCGGCAGAGGTTGATATGTCTCTAAACAGAAAGTAGGATTCAACTTCATGGGTATTGATTAGGATTTAACCATCAACCCAATTTGCAGGACATTCCTTTCGTCTCCCCTTCGCATGCAGTTCGTTTTGCTTTCGTTTCTAATAGAAAACACATCTCTCATTACCTATGGCCTGCAGCGGAAAGATGGACAATTGCACTCTCAAAATAAATGTCACTATATCAAATAAAAAAAAATGGCTGCTCCTTTTTATCTTTCTTTCAGTCCTTGTAAACACAGCAAAGCTGTATGTCGCGATACGCACCAAGAATTTATGAGGCGAAATCAAGTTCAGATTAGATAAAACAGAATCAAAAGAATATCTACAGCAATCTTTGTAGTGAGGAATGCATTACAAACAGAGGCTTGGAGCAGGAACGGAGCGGTTATGCCAGTGGCGAATACAGCTACAAACCAAAGCCACATACAAGTGCGTGTAATATATAAAATGAATTAAAATTGGTGACACTGATTTGTTGACAGCCTATCTGGTACAAATATATCTGGTAGAAATATACTCTTAAGGTGTGCTATATCTATGGCATAAATTTCTCAATATCAGAGATAGAGCGTCTGTAAATATAAAAGTGAACATTGAAGTCAACACAGTCAAGAGGCCACAGGCTGTTTCAATCGTCAGGACGATCGCCTCTAGCATAAAACAGTCCGCCGCCTCTAATTTGTTGACTTCAATGTTCCCTTATATATATATATATATATATATATATATATATATATATATATATATATATATATATATATAGCTGCATGTATTCAGTCGTATGGGTATTAGTTTGTAAACTTGAGTTTCAGTCTTTTGCGATTGTAGCAAAAGCGTGAAACCAGGTTTACAATATATATATATATATATATATATATATATATATATATATATATATATATATATATATATACAAATGAATATGTTAGCTCTGTCACAGATAGTGAGTACTTTCCACTAACTACCGCGCGCACAAACACACCCACGAATACACACACACACACACACACACACACATATACATATATATATATATATATATATATATATATATATATATATATACACTGATAATATTAGTGCTCAATATACATATATATATATAAATTTCCAAGAGGTGGAGCTCAATGTCCAGGAG
>OZ010599.1:30214463-30219463 GCA_963932145.1 Acanthosepion lycidas
TATTATTATTAGATTCTTTTTATGAGTTTCTGATATATCGTACCTCGTCACGCAGTTATGAGTCTGTTTATACACACATACACACAGACATATATATATATATGTATAGAACACTCTTTTTTAGTCAAAAGGTTAATATATAATAAATTTCATCAAACCTATTGACAATGACCATTTTGTTTGTTGATTATTCCTCAAATTTATTAGACCGCATGAAATAAATAAATAAATAAATATATATATATATATATATATATATATATATATATGGGATAGACCGTAAAAAATAAAAAAGATAGTCAATGATCGAGCGGCTAGAAGTTTCTTCCTTTTGCCTTCTCTCTCCCTGCCTTACTCTCTATTTATCTCTCCACACACAAACATACACACATATATATATATATATATATATATATATATATATATATATATATATATATATATATATATATTATATATGTATGTACAGCGTTTCTCCTAGCGAGGTGTGTTTGATTGATTTGAACCTTTTAAAACTTTAGATTATACATTAAACACCATCCCTTCATATATATATATATATATATATATATATATATATATATATATATATATATATATATATATATATATATATATATATATATATATATATATATAGTCATGCTGCTGCTGGTGTAATGATTAAAACTCCGAATTGTTAATCGGAGAGCAGTGTTCCAATACGATCACCGAAGTTAAGCAACATCCACACAGTTTAATACCTAGATAGGTGGCAGGTTGAGAATAACAGGTGCTCTAAGACTGGATGTGCGGGTGGTGTAATGGATAAAGGCTTGGAATTGTTAAGTTGGATTGGTTATAATCACTTACGCGCAAATACTTGCATTTTTTAACTTTAAAACTTTTAAAGTTATACATTTGTATATATATATATTTTTTTTTAAGACATTATAGATAACTTTAAAAATTAGGAGGTCAGATAAAATATGCGACACACACACTTCACACACACACACACACGCACACACACATATATATATATATATATATATATGCAGAGAGAGAAAGAGAGAGTGAGAAAAAGGGGTGAACATGAGACGAAGTAAAGAACAAAATATATACATGATTTATTATGAAATTTAAAAAATAACTTTATTTTTCTTAAAATTGTATTCCCTCACTTTGTTTTTGGTGGTGGGTATCACTCTGCCTCGATAGACTCTTGGGCCTTGTACAGGTTGACGTTTAATTTAACAATTTTCTTTGAAAATATGCACACATGCAGAAATGTTCATTTTGCAGGCATATATATATATATATATATATATATATATATATATATATATATATATATATATATATATATATATTAGCATGTTAGTTTAACTAATTTCGATGTATTATGCCTGTTTATTTTATTTTTAATCCTTTCAAGTCCACACACGCAGACAAAGACAAACGCACATCGAGAATGAAATATATATATATATATATATATATATATATATATTTCGAGAGAGAGAGAGAGAGAGATGTGTGTGTGTATTTTTGTGTGTGTACTGAAATAAATATTCATATGAAATGTATATCTACTCTTTATATATCTATATTTATCTATCTATCTATCTATCTATCTATCTATCTATATATATATATATATATATTGGCAGAGAGAAAGAACACACACACACATACACGCACACACTCCTACATATACATATTATAGCTGACCACTCGTTTTCAAGCATGCGTATTTCTTGTGGGTTAGTTAAAAAATCCCCGTTGCAGACACATGTTCAGGCACAATTGTCTTCGTTCTACAGCCGCAGAGACAACATGCAATTTCTAACTACAATTATGTTAAGCCGGTCTTTCTGAATGCGGGTCTTTCTGGCGTGATCAATAGTTTGAACATGCTCATTTATCATAAGTCCTCGGCCACGATGACTTGGAACTTGTTGCTATCACAGGCATCGACGAACACCCCCTTATAAATACAGCAAGTTGGGCTTCGCTCCCCGGTCTCATTGTTGGAAGGCGAACGTTCTAACAACCCCCACCATACACACAATCTAAAAAGAATCTCATATATATGTAAACATTCCTCAACGTTGCTTGTATTGGATCACGTTCGTTTGTACGAGGTGATTAACCAAAATGTAAGACAATCGACCCAAGCAAGTGTTTTACAAGTTCGGAATATTTCATTTGCTCCACGATTCGAATGTGTTTACCTAACTATAGATACCTTTACGGACGTTTTCATTCAACCACGATCAGTTGTAAGAAATCAATCGCAAGCCAGCTTTATCGATTATGAAAAATAATGAGTGATACTATGATTTAAATACTGAGTTGTAATTCTTTATAAGTATATATATATATATATATATATATATATATATATATATATATATATATATATATATATATATATATATACCTGTCTATATTTCTGAGATGAGGCATTCTTATCGCTATTTACATTATTCGGGCAATTGTCATCATCCTTGTTGCCTTAAGCACATATGGAACAGTGGATAAAGGCGTTGGTTAACTCCCGTGACAGGACCCAAAGAGTCACAATACCTGGTTATGGCAGTGGAAAACTTGGAGAGGGGAATTAACAGGAGATAACTAATAACTGATATCCATTAGACATGGAACGTGGAACTAGAACAGTCTACCCCAGTGACCGAAATATAGGGTACAGTTAGTGTACAGTTGGACATTTCAACCACCCGATGAAAGCCGGAGCTTACAAAGCCCGAAATATTGAGATAAATATGGCAACAAATATGAGGAAAATAGTCCGAATAATAGTAATAGATATATATATATATATATATATATATATATATATATATATATATATATACAGGTAATAATCGGAAGGTATATAATCCAAGTGAATACTAACAGTATGGAATATTAAAACTGTGCTCATTGTATTTCTTTATCAGAGTATATAAAATATAAAGATTAGAAATCCCAAATTACTTCATAAAGAAAATAGTTATTTCGACCCGCAAGATTTTTTTGTAGCCCTTATCAATTCAGAGAGTTTTAGAACATGCGATAAGAGCTTAAAATTTAAACATTTAAAGAGTAAAAGAAGACGAAGAAGATAGAAAAGGAAACAGAAAAAGAAAAAAAGGAAAGAGAAAAAAGAAAAAAAGGAAAGGTGAGAAAAATTGGGAGCAGCAGATCAATGTCTCGACATAAGTTTATATAGATTTTGAATATTATAGTGAGAATTTATACCTTAAAGCAATAAAGATATATATATATATATATATATATATATATATATATATATATATATATACACACACACACACACACACACATATATATATATGTATTAGATATGACAGAAACGAATGAACCCAGATATATATATGTGTGTATGTGTGTGCACGTGTGCGTGCATATATATATATATATATATATATATATATATATATATATATATATATATATGTATATATACATATATATATATGTGCATATATATATCTGTGTATATGCGTGTATATAAATATATATATATATATATATATATATATATAAACACACATATATATATATATATATATATATATATATCTATATGTATATACAACACACAGACAAATAAAAAATCAGACAGACATGAACATAGAAATATATATGAAAGACAGATAGATAGATAGATAGATAGATAGATAGATGTAACGTAATTAGAAAAACGGAGTGTTATGCGTGAGTGGGAATGTGTGTAAGGACTCTATTTCAATTGGGCCGATAATAACAGTTTTGAAATCAAAGCTTTTTTTTTATAAAATCCTACACAAGATTACGCAACACACATACATATACTCACAAACACTTCATGTCAAATGCACGTATACAGATATGCTTAAGTTGACTTTCTATATATAGCTAAGTATATTTCAATGAAAACTGACACACACACACAAGACATATTGATAAAAATACCCGGGCACGCGTGCTCAATGACGACTTTTATATTTAACCTATAAATATAGTGAACATTTAAGCACACCGTTTTTATAATATATATATATATATATAAATATATATATATATATATATATATATATATATATATATATATATATGTATGTATATATATATATATGTACTACTTTATAATGTGCCAAATTTATTGATAATAATTATATTATTTTCTTATACATTCTCTTATATATGTAAGTTTTCTCTAGTATAAATTCTTTTAAAAGAGATTTGATACAAATGATATAGTTTTAATAAATGTATGTATATATACGTATTTATAGAGATCCTTATATATATATATATATATATATATATATATATATATATATATATATATATATATATACAAGAATACGCAGACAAACACACACACAGAGACACACACACACGCATATATATATTTACATGTATGGATATATATTTGTATTTTTCTATTTATAGATGCTTGATGTATGACAAGAATAATTGAGTGCAGACCTTAACAACAAATAGAAACGTATATACAAACATCCATTCATACATATATATATATATATATATATATATATATATATATATATATATATATATATACACTAGGGATAGTAAAAAACTATCCTCACTCTTTTCTAAACCTATGTTATGGTGAATGTGCAGTTAATTCTTATGTTGCGCTTATATATATATATATATATATATATATATATATATATATATATATATATATATATATATTCTTTGTTTGTATGTCTGCTCTGTGCGTATATATATATATATATATATATATATATATATATATGTATACACATATATATACATACATATATATATATGTATATATATATATGTATATATATTTATATATAATTATATATATATATACATACGTGTATATATATATATATATATATATATATATATATATATATATATATGAAAAATATAGAGAGAAACAAACAGATCTTTTCTGATTTTGTCTTACACTCTTTCTTTCTTTCATTTTTTTTTTTTTGTAT
>OZ010599.1:30224463-30226963 GCA_963932145.1 Acanthosepion lycidas
TTTTTTTTAACTGCCATGATTTCCTGTTGGTGATAGCGTAGTGGGATCACGTTGTCGTTTCCACGGTTTTGAATTCGTAGTTATACTTACCGTGGACTTCTTCTATGTGCGTAATGGATCATGGCCCTCCCCCAATTTCCTCTCTTTTTTAACGCTTAATAAATTTTCTCTACTTTTTGTTATCTGTGCTAAACCTTGCTTCCCAGCCATTTACATAAAATCGTCCTTCTTCCATGCGTCATGTCTTTTCAGGATGTTGACGATCATGGCTCTCCCCAATTTCCCCTCTTTTGTAACTCTTAATAAATCCTCTTTTCGTTATCTCTGCTAAACCTTTCTCCCCATCCATTTGCTCAAGCTCGCTAACTTTGTTATGCGTTCTTTTTCTCTGTCTTTCTTGCCTTCAAACTGTTCCCTGTGGTTTTAACTTAACAAGGCTAAAGCGCCCAGCTTTGCCCTACTAGTACCCCAGAGCTAGTGAGAGCAGCGAAGCATTCATATATTTTGGGGGGGGGGCTTTCTGGTTTTTTTTCTCTATGTACCACGTCCCTTCGGGGATCATGGCTCGCCTTCCTATCCCTTTTTTACCGTTACCAATTTTTCTCACTTTGCTAAGGCTCCTGTTCCACATTCCATCCACCCATTCGCACAAGCTCGACAATTGGATCCCTTTCTGTTATGGTAATTAAACCCACGCACTCATGGACTCTCACAGCTATAAATAGGAGCAGGTACTGCCTTTTAAAGGGTGAAATTTCGTTTGTATATGTTTGTATTAATGTTTTCGTTAATATATTTAACTCAACTCCTCTCCTGTATCTTTAATTCTGGTTCTAACAAGGCGACAACACTTTCCTTACATCTCTTGCCCTCATTATGCCAAGTGAGCGTTACATTTTCAAAGCCTTCTTTCCTCCTTATGTGTCCAAGAAATTCCAGATATTCTTGATTCTGAGCAGAAGTGCTTAGCTTTTCTTTTTTCTTTTTTTTACCATTTTCTTCCTCAGCTTCTTTTATGGACCATGTCCCTTCTGGGCGTTTTCGATCATGGCTCTCCACAACCTGTCGTGGCCCAAGCAGCGTTTCTCTATTTGCCAGGAAAACTGCATCCACCATAATGACATCCATTCACACAAGCTCTCTACCTACTCCTATCTGTGTTGCTCTCCATATGTATATATGTTTACCAAGCCGGGTCTCTTCAGGACATAGGCGAGATCCTGGCGCTCAAAATATTTTTTAGTTGTTGTGACCCTTAGCATTCTCCCTTTGCTAAGGATCCCGCCCTCATTTGCGCAATTCATTCACACAAGCACGTCAATTAGCTGGCTCATTGCTTTTCCCTAACT
Source organism: Acanthosepion lycidas (assembly GCA_963932145.1). Classification (NCBI taxonomy): domain Eukaryota; kingdom Metazoa; phylum Mollusca; class Cephalopoda; order Sepiida; family Sepiidae; genus Acanthosepion; species Acanthosepion lycidas. The sequence continues at coordinate 30,225,813 of OZ010599.1, forward strand.
CTTTTGCCATCAACAGTCCTTGTGTAAATCAAGTTTTCCAAGATTACCTTCCACATTATGCGCACAAGGAAATTCATCATGCTCTTGTGATTTTGAGTATAAGCGTTGGTTTTGTTGCCGTTTTCTTTAAGAATTCCTTGTTGCCTTTATCACCTATCCATGGAATTGTCAGTATCCCTCTGTAAAACAACAATACTGCTTCTAGTTTTGTCTCGATCCGTGATGAGATTTTTACGCATTTACTGCCATACAAGAGGGTGGATATAGCATAGCGATACAGCACTCTTTTACTTGACTCTTAACGTGATACTTTTTTTCTGATTTCTGTTTTTTTCTTTTTTTTTTAGCGTTTCACTCCAAGCAAGGCGGGAAGCCACTAGCACGCAAGGGGTTACAGAGAGTTGGAGCGAGAGCAAATAGGATTGATAGAGGAAAGGATGAAGAGAAGGATAGGGGATAGATCAAGGCATCTGGAGACGTCGATTGACATTACATTTGAATAGCTGGAGATTATAGCTATCAGTGAAACAGGAAGAGGGAACGGAGTGCGAGACATGAAGCTACTGGAGTAGAAGAGACGGCTATATTTAACAGTTTCGACAGTGAAAGGGTGAGAGCGGAATGCCAGCCTAGTTGAACGCTTAAATTCATGAAGTCTGGGAACCAGCGAATGCAACTCATCGGAGCAATTATCGGGATACTATTTGTAAAAAAAGACAGAGGGTGGCGATGGCACATCTGTGAGAGAGCGGCTGAAGGCGAGATGCCAGATCAGGGCCATTTACATTGCATATGCGTCTGTGGATCTTATAAAGAACCCCGAGACAAATAGAAGAAGCTCCAGACCATATATGGCAGCAATACTCCATGAAAGGGCGAATGGTCGATTTGTATATTTGTAAGATCGACTCCGGCGAGAAAAATTTCCTGATGCGGCACAGGGAGCTAACTTTCCTTGCAGTGGACGAGGCAATTGACTCATTGTATTTGTTCCATCACAGGTCGGCAGTCTACGTGAGACCGAGTAGTCGCAAAGAGGAGCTCACGAGAAGTTGAGCGTCAGTCATCCTAATGGGGTCAGGGATGGATCTCTGGGGTGAGTAATAGAGAGCAGTTTTGTTTTTAGTAATTTGATTAGTATTGAAATACAC
>OZ010599.1:30234463-30241963 GCA_963932145.1 Acanthosepion lycidas
TTAATGCAGCCTCTGTCCGTCTGTCGCTCCGATAATTTCCTTCGTGATCTCGGCGACGAGAAGTGAGTGTGTGCAACGATTTATGTTAAAACGTGTTTTTAACACTGCCTAAGTATTTATCTTTGCCAACAAGCCAAGCAGTCTGGTCTGAACTGGACCGCTGCTCGCCTCATCTTCTTCCCTCAAACGAAACAGTAAACAAAATAAAAATCAAAACAGAGAAAAGATGCTTTCTCTCTTCCTGTTTCCAGTGACATTTTTAAAGAAAATCTTGCTGTGTGCATTAGTTTACGTTTCATCGATACAATATATACGTATCACATACACGTTCATGTATATATATATAATATATATATATATATATATATATATATATATATATATATATATATATATATATATATATATATATATATATATATTCTGTGTATTTTGGCAGTTTGTGACGATTGATCTTAATGATCGACATTTCCAGATTACGAATAATCCTTATCAGACAAGGGGTAAATTCCGTAAGGAATTGTCCGAAGTTCATTACGGAATTTCCTGCTTATTTGAGAAGAATTATTCGTAATATGGAAAAGTCTATCACTGGAATCGTTCTATAAGTCCGTGGTTTTTAAATATATATATATATATATATATATATATATATATATATATATATATATATATATATGTGTGTGTGTGTGTGTGTGTATATTATATATGAATGGTTGGTGACATTGTTGTATAAAAGAGGCGCGTGGTCAAAACTCTTGTACTGGGAAACATAGAAAGGTTTAGAGTTGTTTGTAATAGACACATACATACACATACATATATCTGGACACACATACACACACGCATATATATATATATATATATATATATATATATATATATATATATATATATATATATATATATATATATATATATATGACGTAATAATATCTTTTGTAAATATATCTTAGGCGTTTATAAACAATAACTTTACAGTCACATTGTGTCCTATTAATATATACATATATACATACACACACGGACACACACACATCTATCTATATATATATATATATATATATATATATATATATATATATATATATATATATATATATATATATATATACTCATGCAGAAAATCTGTGTGGAGTAAAGTAACCTAAAAAAATATGTCCACCGTATATTATTTCCAGTTGAAATATCTACAAACTGACCATGTATTCACAAATATAAAATCTCCGTGGCCCTTAAAATATCATATGTAGATATATAATATGTGATATATATATATATATATATATATATATATATATATATATATATATATATATATATATAGATAGATATAGATATGTATATATATATATATATATATATATATATATATATATATATATATATATATTAATATGTATTTATGTTTTTATGTACATGTATGTTTGTATGTATATATGTCTCTCTCTATATATATGCATATATGTTTGTGTGTGTGTGTACAGAAAACACGCGTTTCAAAGTGCAAACTATAAACATGGCTTTCAGTCAAGCTGGGAAGCAAAAATCCTCCGCTTTGATTGCAATATTTACAATATGAGTTTCCAAACCAAGAGAAAGAAAAGATGGTCTTCTATCTTTGGTCATGTACTTACCAGTCATGTTGTTGATGGGAGATCTCCCGTTGGCGAGGTACACCGTCCCGTCACAAAAAACGTAATGAACAATACTAAACCCAGAGATTTGTATTGTGTGCGCGGAATCTTACTAGTACGACTGCTTTTGGTTGGCCAGACTCTATCACTGGCAGGCGTTGCGTATCTCGACAGTTCTCGTTTCTCGCTTTCTTCGGCTGCCCGTCTGTACGTGTGTACGTCCGTACAAGCTCTTACGATAAGGAAGTGCAGGTGTGCGTGCGGGTGTGGGTGTGTATGTGTGTGTGTGTGAGAGAGAGTGTGTGTGACAGAGAAAGAGAGCGACAGTGAGAGAGAGAGAGATCAAGAGACAGACAGACAGACATAGAGAAATCGGGAGGGAGCGTTTCGGGGAGTCAGCACCTTACTCTTCGACACGTTTATCCGTCTTTCTTTGCCAGCCCGCTTCTCTCTCTTTCTCGCCTCCTTTCGACCCACATCCCCGCCTCTCTCTCTCTATCTATCTATCTACCTCTCTATCCATCTATCTATCTATCTACCTCTCTTTCTTTCGGCTGAGCCTTACTCTCTCTCTCTCTCTCTCTCTCTCTCTCAGACCATCTCCCAGACCTTTCCTTGTTGAATCTCCACCTCCTCCTCTTCGTCTTCCTCCAACTGTTGTTACCCTCTCCTCCGGCCACGGCCCTCTCCTATTTTATTTATCTCTATGATCCTTTCTTTCTTTCCTTCTTTCTTTCTTTCTTTCTTTCTTTCTTTCTCCTCCTTTACCTATATCGCAGTTGGTTCATCTATCTATCTATCTATCTATCTATCTATCTATCTATCTATCTATCTATCTATCTAAGCCTGTTTATTATATCTATCTATCTATCTATCTATCTATCTATCTATCTATCTATCTATCTATCTGAACTTATTCCTTATCTATCTATCTATCTATCTATCTATCTATCTATCTATCTATCTATCTATCTATCTATCTATCTATCAGTGCGTGCGTGTGTATGCCTGCATGCGTGCGTGTGAGCGCATTTCTTTCACTAATCAGTTGCGTTTTATCAGTTTTCCACGACCATTCTATTAAACTGCTGTGGGCGAGAAGGCGGAGGGGAGGGGCAAATTGGATGATGATGACCAGGAGGAGAAGGAAGAGTGAGTGAGAAGGAGGTGGAGGTGGAGGCTGAGGGAGGAGGAGGAGGAGGATGCATCCATTTTATTTCATTGTATGTATTTGTTTATTTTCAGGAAGTAGTGACGGGCTGAGTTAAAAGAGGAAGAATGCTACGAGGCGAAAGTGAGGAGTAACAAGAGGAGAGAATGGAATACGAAGAGAGGAGATAAAAAGGAGGAGGGAAGGAGGGAGGGAAGGGGTTAGTAGCTGTTAAACTAGAAGTGGTGGTAGGAGGAGGGGGAGAAGGAAGGGGTAATGGTACAAAGGATACAAGAGTAAGGTTCGTACAGAAACAGATTCGACTTTTGGAGAGAGAGCAAAGTAAACGTGCAATAATAATGATAATATTAATAATAATGGAGTGATTAGTTGTCTGCTATTGGTGAACAGAAATTAGAGAGTATATTACGAGAGACCTTTGCCAATTACATTTTTCAAATCGTTTCTATGATTTCCCTGTTTTCACCAACCCCGTTTTGTTTGCTTTCTTTTTTATCTCTCTCATTCTTTCTTTCCTTCCTTCCTTCCTTCCTTCCTTCCTTCCTTCCTTCCTTCTTTCTTTCTTTCTTTGTTGCTATCTAACTCCGTCTGTTCCTATCTATCTATCTATCTATCTATCTATCTATCTATCTATCTATCTATTTATTACCTTCTCTTTTTCCTTCCCTTTCTGCCGTTTTTCTTTCTCATACTGTTTCTTTCTTTCTTTCTTTCTTTCTTTCTTTCTTTCTTTCTTTCTTTCTTTCTTGCTATCTATCTGAGTCTGTTCCTATCTATCTATCTATCTATCTATCTATCTATCTATATATCAATTACCTTCTCTTTTTCCTTTCTTTTCTTGTCGCTTTTCTTTCTCATACTGTTTCTTTCTTTCTTTCTTTCTTTCTTTCTTTCATTTCCTTTATTTTTTATTATTTTTATGTTTTTCTTTTCTTTTTCGTTGTTTTTCTTTCTTTCATTCTCCAAAACCTTTTATATCTAGCACCTTTTCCCCTTTCTTTCTTTCTTTCTTTCTTTCTTTCTTTCTTTCTTTCTTTCTTTCTTTCTTTCGCCTATCTTTCTAGCTCTTTTCTCCTTTCACACATTACCGCTTTAAACTCATTCCACCGTCCTCTTCTGGTGGCTGGGTGGTCAAGGAAGTACAAAGAATGAGCCAGCAAAAGAAAGCTAAAACAGTCGCGGCCAGAGGAGGCCAGGAGAGACTCAGATAAAGAGAGACGTAGCCAAGAGGAGAGAAAGAAAAAAAGATAGAGTAGAGAGAAAGACAGAAGGAGAAATGTCAGGAAGAGGTGCTGGTGGTGGTGGTGGTCGCAAGTGGTGGGGTGTGGGAGCTACTAAATGATGAAGTTGGCAGGTCGTCTAGGTTGGTTTAGGTTGAAATGAATGTGATTGGATTGTATAATGGCTCGGCGTGTGTGCGCATGCGCGTGTGTGCCGACGGAACAGTTACAATAATCACTCTGAGGAACAACTCCAGTTTCTCTTCCCCTTTCACACACACGCATGCGCACACACAGACAAACCTCATCATTCCATTTTGCTCAAGCCAAACCTTGCAACTGTATCTAAACTACTAGTACTTCTACTACTGCTACTAGTTACAGTAGTAGGAATAGTGAAGATAATAATAATAATAATAATAATAATAATAATAATAATGAGAAAGAGTAGCAGTAGTGGTACTAATAGTAGCAATTTTAAGGATAGTAGCAGTAGCAGTTACGAAAATTTATACACCTCGGGTATAACACTTCCTGCGAGTGACCGTTTAAAAAAAAATAAGAAAGAAAGCAAACCATATTTTTGTATTTTGTAAACTCTTTAGTTGTAAATACAGTTCTCTTTTTATCGTTGCCTTTTTTATGTGTTAATGTTGCTCACCGACTAGGTACTTTAGATGAAAGACGATTAGTGAGGAAGCGAATGAACGCGAAGGTACGTAATTATGATGCCGATATAGCCGGAGGGGTTGGATAGTAGGAAAAGGAGTGGGATTATTATTATTATTATTATTATTATTATTATTATTATTATTATTATTATTATTGCAATAATAATAATAACAATAATAATAATAATAATAATAATAATAATAATAATAATAATAATAATAATAATAATAATAATAAAATGGCGAAAAGAATAACATCCTTAAAAAGCGTCAAAAACGTGTCAGTGTGAGAAAGAAAGGAAGACAGGATGTTGGAGAGGAAAAAAGAGTGAGTCAGTGACAGAAATGTGAAAGAAGAAGAAGAAGAAGAAGAAGAAGGATGATGATGTGATGATGAAGAAGAAGGATGAAGATGATGATGATGATGATGATGAAGAAGAAGAAGATTAAATGAAGGAGGGAAGACGATAAGTGAAAACAAAACAAACACTGCAGAAGTTGCATTTTGAATAAAGCTGAGGAAATTCGAAGAAGAAGAAGAAGAAAGGTTCTTTTGGATAATGAGAAATAGATGACGAGTAAAAGTGGAAAAGGAAAGAACTTCAAAGTTGAAGAGGAGGGAAGAGGGTGAAGTAGGAGAAAGAGGTGAAGCAAGAAGGAAAGAAGAAAAAATATTAGAGAGAAAATAGACGTAGGAAATAAAAAGAAAAGAAGAGCAGTCTAAGAAGAAAAGAAAAGGAAGTAGCAGAAAAAAAGGGAAGACGAAGGTGGCAAAGAAGAAGAAGAAGAAGAAGAAGAAGGAGAAGAAGAAGAAGAAGAAGAAAATGGATAGCTAAAGCGATCTCTAAATCCACAAGCTCTGTGTTGGGGTTAAATGGCGATTGTCATCGTAATAACATTAGTGGGTAAAACTGATTTTACAAATGGTAACACACACACACACACATAATAGAGAACTGTGAGTGATAAAATAATACAATAAAATAGTAATAAAATAGTAGACGATGTCAAATGAATCCTATACTACTAAAAAATATACATTTGTCTCTCACCGTTTGGTACAACATTGTACATGGCAATTGTCAGCCGCGAATTCAAAACCAATCATTATAAAAACACTTATATACACTCTATTAAAAATATACACACGCACACACGCGCACACACATATAGAAAAGCGCGCACGTGCGCGTGCAGACGCAGACACACAGACACACAGAGACACACACACACACACACACATATATATATATATATATATATATATATATATATATATTTATTTATTTATTCTTTAGAATATGAAGACATTTTTGTGTAATTTTGGCGAATAAATCTGTTAAAATGAGATCTCAGTGTGATTTTCATATTTTCATTATTTAGACGATAATTCATCCATCGCACTTTATATATATATATATATATATATATATATATATATATGAAAAACTTTATGATTACTGTAGACCCATATTTGAGTAGACGCTTTTCAATAAAAATATAGAAACATATACATATGTACAAAATATATAAAAAATATATTTATATATATATATATATATATATATATATATATATATATATATATATATATATATATATATATATATATATATATATCATCATCATCACTATGCTTCACCTGTCATAACCTTCTGGATATTCTGACTTATCTCCGCTTATGATTTTCAGGCACACGCACACACACATCTAGATATGCATGCACAACACACGTACGCACGCACACAGATAGAGACACAAGCACAGACACACACACACATCTAGATATACATGCACAACACAGGTACGCACGCACACAGATAGAGACACAAACACAGACACACACTAACACATCTAGATATGCATGCACAACACACGTACGCACGCACACAGATACAGACACAAACATAGACACACACACACACACACACATCTAGATATGCAATTGAATTGAATATTTTTTATATATTTTGTACATATGTATATGTTTCTATATATTCATTGAAAAGCGTCTACTCAAATATGGGTCTACACTAATTATAAAGTTTTTCATATATATATATATATATATATATATATATATATATAAAGTGCGATGGATGAATTATCGTCTAAATAATGAAAATATGAAAATCACACTGAGATCTCATTTTAACTGATTTATCCGCCAAAATTACACAAAAATGTCTTCATATTCTAAAGAATAAATTTATTTAATAAAGTCGGCATTAGCTTCAACCACGGACTTCAGACGACTTCGGAATCTTCTGTCAATATTCTGGACGGTCTCCTTGTTTAAGTTGGTGAAAGCTGCCATAATCCTTGCCTTCAGTTCATCTTTGGTGTTGCAAGAAGTTTTGTTGGTCTCTCGCTCAACTTTGCCCCTCACATAATGATCAAGCCGGTTGCAGTCTGGGGAGTTAGGTGGCTAGATGCAGGTGGTGATGTAGTCGCAGAAATTGCCTGACAGTCATGACTTGGTTCTTTAGCTTGTGTGACATGGTGCAGAATCCTATTATCCGATATAAGGTCTTCAAGCAGCCACATACTTGATCTAGAGCAGCATTACAACCTCAGGCAATTTTTGTGGGTCTTCATGCTGAGAATGAGGACTTCACCAACAAATTCGCGAGTTCTTTTCTTATCAAAACGATCAGAGTGAGTTTTCCGAGCTGCCGTATCTTGGTAATCACTGTCAGACTCATCCAACTCTTTCCTCAGATTGACACCCAAACACCCTGAAATGTTCGTGTTGGAGCTTCCGGCGCGAATGCCGAGCAGGACAGCATGTCGTTTTCAAA
>OZ010599.1:30246963-30249463 GCA_963932145.1 Acanthosepion lycidas
AAAAAATGTATAGCTGGCAACATTATTTTTTCCAAAAAATGGATAGCTGGCAACATTTTTGTTTCAAAAACGCATAGCTGGCAACATTATTGTTTCAAAAACGTATAGCTGGCAACATTATTTTTACCAAAACATTATCTGAAGCCTTGTTGTTGGACGTAGTTTATCGTCATACCCAGGACGCGGATGTAGTTTATCGTCTTACCCAGGACGCGGATGTAGTTTATCGTCTTACCCAGGATGCGGATGTAGTTTATCGTCATACCCAGGACGCGGATGTTGTTTATCGTCTTACCCAGGACGCGGATGTAGTTTATCGTCTTACCCAGGACGCGGATGTAGTTTATCGTCATACCCAGGACGTGGATGTAGTTTATCGTCTTACCCAGGACGCGGATGTAGTTTATCGTCATACCCAGAACGCGGATGTAGTTTATCGTCTTACCCAGGACGCAGATGCAGTTTATCGTCATACCCAGGACGCTCTCTAAAAGAGATGTGAATTCATAACATTGATCCTCTGTAAATTGCACCTTGTAAGTGAGTTGTCCACGATATGGTTGCCTCGCTCAAATTTTTTTCATTAATAATTAATTTAATTTTCCTGTTCTAGTCACCCATTTCTTTATAATGTTTCTAAGGGAAAGTTCCTCTTGCTTATAGTTTAGGGGGATTTTTATAGAAAATGTTAATGCTATTGTTTTATCTGTATATCCTAATTTTGTGGTCTATGATGTCAAGAAGGGGGCACGGTGAAATAATGCATAGTGGCTCAGAATGAGAAAACGGAAAACCGAGTTCGAATTCCAGTCGGATCTATTACATTCACTTGGGAAAGGTATGAATCCTCTTCTTCTCCTAGCGTGAGTAAACAACAGGACTGACTGAGTTCTATAAGTGCTATCAGGAAAAATTTGAATTCAAAAACTGGAAGCAAAACTTGACGGTCAGCCCATTTAGGGGAAGGTCATGTAACCTCGTTCAAAGATTTCTCACTGAAAGACTCACCCGAGGGTAATGTGTCGTTGACGCACAACGCGAGAATTTCTTTTTCTCTCTCTCTCTCTCTCTCTCTCACACACACATACACACATTCTCTCTCTCTCTCTCTCTCTCTCTATATATATATATATATATATATATATCCACAGACAGACGGTTTCGCTGTATCACAGCTCTTCAGTGTGGTTAGAGGTCCGAATGCTTCAAACATGAATCAAAACCCGATCGATTTAATATCAGTAAGAGATTCTACCACTAGGCTATCGTCGCACCGCATAGAGGAAGGGAAATTTTAATGTTGTCTATGCGAAATACGTCAGTGGCCCGGAGAGCTCAATTCAATTCGGTTGAAGAGCAATGCGTTAATAGCGGTATGAGACACTCCTTTTAAAATTAATCATTATATATATATATATATATATATATATATATATATATATATATATATATATATATATATATATATGCCCAAGTATAGGATACGGAATAAATTCCAATAACCAATAAATAATATTCTTAAAAGAGTGCTCAATACAGAATGGAGCAAATATAATTATTTATTCGAAAATTATAACACAGATATATTATAAAATCACTACAGATATAGCTATTTTGTTTCAACACTTCTGGTGTCGTATCAAGTGATGATGTTGAATGTAGAATAAACGGTTTCCTCTTTAATATATTGTTAATTATTATTTTTTTTTACTTTTTAATGAGTTTGGCTCACTGTTTTGTGCTAGGCAATTTTTCTATCCATTATCTATCTTATCTACCCATAAGTTTACAATTCGTCTACGTTTTGTATATGCCTACCATGTCTAGTCTGATCCCCCTTCTATATATTTATAGCTTCTTTAAAAAATCCAAAGAAGTAACTGCAATATTACTGGTCGTGACCTGGCATCTTAGCTTAAGTCACTTTTCCAGTGCCGTAACTTAGCTTCGCTGTGCCTTTTTTTTTTATAAATACTTTCATGGTAATTTCTTCTGGTGAACTCCCCTCTTTTGTCCCTTTTATTTCTGTCCACATTGTTCTTTGGTTTAATTCCTCATCCCCTGCCTGGTTAGTGATGTCAGTTCGCTGGTGGATGCCGGGCGCCTTCCGTTTCGCGTGAGATTTTCGTACTTGTTGTTTTGTCTGAATGAGTGTGTCTTTCTGTGAGTGCTTCGGATGTATGAATGTTTTATATTATTAAGTTGGTGCAAAAATAATGACGTCATAATGTCGTTTTTTTTTTTACGTATTATTTAACGTCAAAAAACGACATTATTACGTCATTATTTTTGCACCGACCTAATATTAAAGTCCCGCATTGATTTCGTCCAGTTAACTAATGCTTCTGCCACAATTAAGGATTATCAGTGAGCTTAAAATAACTTAGATAAATTAAATAATTTATTTAGAAACTTTAAAACGAAAAAACTCTCTTATAATCATTCTTACCTTCCATCAACATGGCCGATGCTAACCTACGAGTGACACACTGCGCCTTCT
>OZ010599.1:30254463-30274463 GCA_963932145.1 Acanthosepion lycidas
TCAAATATGTGTATCTATTAAAATACATTCATATTTGCATAACAAAAATATCCAAAATTACCTCATGTGGGTATAAATTTACTTCAACCAGCGCTAAGTGCGTTGGCCTTATTCAACCCTGGAGAATGGACGGTATTCGTATCGGAGATTTAGAATTTAACTTAGCAGTGCCCAAATCGACGCCTCAGCCAGATAAAATGCCCGAGTCCGTGATGGGGGGAAGGAAGGAATGTTCCTCTCTAAAAATGGGAAAGACTCGACTGATTCAACCCGGATATTAACCTTATAGATCTAAGTTGGGTGTTATATGAAGAATGAGATGTTGAATTGAAACAAAAGGAAGGCCGAAAAGGTAGTTTATATATAAACAAAATCTTTAATTATATATAAAAAGAATTTCGGTTCCCACAAGAAAATACAAAATTATATTTGCAACAGAGGTGTATTTGTTAATACACCTCTGTTGCAAATATAATTTTGTATTTTAATAATAACTCGTATTTAGACAATTCATATAAAGAATATATTTAAAGGTTTTATATTATTAAAGAATAAAGAATTTAATGATGAAACAATTTAAAGATAGAATGAATTATCCATTTATAACTTTAAGGATAAGTTAAATTATTATTAGATACCTAAACTATACCCTGAATTCTTTAAAAAAAAAGAAGAAAGGGTCTGTTATAAAATAGGATTAATATGGAGAAGGGAAAATGTGTTAGGTTGGTGCATAAATAATGTCGATTTCTCAAATATGTTACTTTTATATATGATTTCTGAATTAATTCATTGATATATATATAGCCATGTTATATATCATTTTGAAGCGCGTTTTTCGCTCTATCGAAGCGTGTTATTCGTTACCGTTCTCAATCTCTTCATACATTTTTTTTTTGTTTTTGCAGGCTTTTCGACAGCATGGACAAAATTCAAATCCGCACAATTTTTTTGTTCAAGTTCAAACTAGGCCCCAAAACTGTCGAGACAGCTCGTGATATCAATGATGCGTTTGGCCCCAGGAACCACTAACGAACGTGTGGCACAACGGTGGTTCAAGAAATTTCGCAATGGTGACGAGAGCCTCGAAGATGAAGACAGTCACGGTCGGCCGACTGCGGTCGATAACGAACATTTGAAAGCCTTAATTGAAGCCAATCCTCGCAAAACCACACGAGAAGTTGCTGTTGAACTCGAGGTCGACCACTCAACAGTCGTTCGCCATTTAAAGCAAACAGGGAAGTCAAAAAAGTTGGATAAATGGGTGAACGATAATAAAAAAAAAATCGTCAAAAACGACATTATTTTTGCATCAACCTAATAGAAGTTAATTGTCATTATATAGTCAATATATATATATATATATATATATATATATATATATATATATTGACTATATATATATATATATATATATTGACTATATATATATATATATATATTGACTATATATATATATATATATATATATATATATATATATTGACTATATATATATATATATATATATATATATATATATATATTGACTATATATATATATATATATATATTGACTATATATATATATATATATATATATTGACTATATATATATATATATATATATATATATTGACTATATATATATATATATATATATATATATATATATATTGACTATATATATATATATATATATATATATATATATATATATTGACTATATATATATATATATATATATATATATATATATATATATATATATTGACTATATATATATATATATATATATATATATATATATATATATAGTTGTTGTTAATTAAAAAAAATGTAAAGAAACTTAACTAGGACTTATAAATAATAATAATAATAATAGTATATATATATATATATATATATATATATATATATATATATATATATATATATATGGTGCGTGGGATAAATTGTTGTCTCAATGCCAAAAAAATGAAAATAGCACTGACATCTCATTTTAACATATATATTTACCAAAATTATACAAAAATATTTTGAAATACTAAAGAGTAAATCTATTCAATAAAATCGCCATTGGCTTCCCCTGTGGCCCCCAGACGACTTCAGAATCTCCTGCATCTCTTCTGGGCGGTCTCCTTGTTTAAATTAGTGAATGCTACCATAATCATTGTCTTCAGTTCATCTTTGGTATGCCAAGGTGTTTTGTTGCTCACTCTTGCTGAATTGTATCCCATACATAATAATCAAGATTTTTGCAGTTCAAGGAGTTAGGTGGCTAGATGTAAGGGATGAATCGTCGCAGAAATTGTCTGACAGTCATCTCTAATTTCCCCTGCTTGTGGATCATGGTACAGAGTCCTGTTGCTAGATATAGGATCTTCCAGCATCTACTCTCTTGACTCAAGGCAGTACTACCTCCCCAAGGCACTTGGTGTAGACCTCCGGGTTGAATGAACTGTATCATGGTGCTGTTTTTCTCATAGACGGTGCCCAAGTGACCCTACTATACTGTGCAGTCCTCTCTTACTATAATACACAAATAGGTTTCTTGTTTTTGCCCAGGTACCTCAACCCCTTTCCTTCTATGAAAACTAGAGCGTGCGATGGATGAATTGTCGTCTAAATTACGCAAAAAATGAAAATAACACTTACATCTTATTTTAACAGTGATATTTACCAAAATTACACAAAAATATCTTGAAATACTGAAGAGTAAATTTATTTGATAAAATCGCCATTAACTTCATCCATGGAATCCAGGCGACTTGGGAATCTCCTGAAAATCTTGTGGACGGTCTCCTTGTTTGAATGCTTTCATAATCCTTGCCTTCAGTTCATCTTTTGATGTTACAAGTTGGTCTCTTGATAATCTACGCCCATAGATAGTAATCAAATACGTTGCAGTTTGAAGAGTTAGATGGCCAGATATAAAGAGTAATGTGGTCGCAAAAAATATCTGACGGCCATGTCTGGGTTCTCTTGCTTGTGCTTCATGGTTCAGAGTCTCGTTGCTAGACATAGTGTCTTCCAGCATCCAGCCTCTTGACACAGGCAAGTACTATACTAACTTCTCAAGGCACTTGATGTAGGTCTCTGTATTGAGTCTGAGACCCTGTGAAAAGATGAATGGGGGCATAATGTCGGCAACACTAGTGATCACTCAAAACACCTTCGTAATCAGCATTAGACTCATCCAACTCTTTACGAATCCTCTGAAGCAAAAGGATGAGTCCAAAATACAGATTACAATCGGAGATACCAAAACCGAACAAGTACAAAATTTAAATATCTGGGAAGTTTTCTAACAGAGGAAAATTGCGACAACGAGATCCGAAGACGGACTGGGAGGATCAAAGATGCTTTCCAAAAGCTAAGTCGAGTAATATGAGACAGGAGGTTTTAATAAGTTTTAGAGCATGTGGTGACAAAAAGGAAGCTTATACTTAGCCCCAGGAAGAGGCATTTGAAATTTCTGGAGCACATAATGAGGAAGGAAGGCTTGGAAAATTCGACACTCACAGGACATATTGATGGGGAAGCAGAGAAAAGTAGCGAAGTAGTGTAGCTAATGAGTTTCTGTAAATAAACGGCAGAATAGGGATAAATAGAGATAACATCACGAAGAAACAGTTGACATTTCTGGGGTACATAAGGAGGAAGGTGTGCTTGTAAAATCTGATACTCCCAGAACAGATTGAGGCCAAGAGGGACACAGGAAAACAGGTTTTAGGAGAAATAACGGAAAGACAAAATTTGTCAAGAGCTACAAAGAGCAGGAAATTGTGGAGAGCCATGATCGCCTACGTCCTGAGTGGTTAAAGGAGTAGAATACACATTATTTAGATCATTCATAGGCTAATCACATAAAAGTAAGATTTTATGATAAAAAGATACATTGCGTTATATTCTAAAATAGTAACAATAATAAAAACCACAATAAACAGCAGAATTTATTTATTTATTACGGTTTATCAACACTTTGTGGGTTATTTAAAGCCGAAACATACCTTTGGATTTTTTTTTAAAAAAAGTTATTATTTAGCGAATGATTATTGCATTAACAATTTTGTAAAAAAATAACCATGATTTTTATCCAGATATAGCTCCTACTATTTAAGCCATAGCAGGGGGAAAAGACATATATTCATAAATTCCGAAGAATATTCGCACCGAAATAAATGCAAAAACACGACTGAATTTCGAAACCGGTTCTCTCGATTGCTCCTTTGGAATCGTTATCCACCACACCACCGTATTTCCGGCGTTTGTGAAACGAAAAATGCAAAAGAAAATGAAACAGAAAACGAAAACTGTCAAGAGACTAGAATTGGAAAAGGCGATTGAAAGTGTCTCTAACTCTTTTAATCTATTGCATTTTACAACTTAATCTATTTAAATCATTTTTAATCATTTTGCTCTCAATCAAGGTAGCCGGTCATATGTCTGCATCTATCCAACAGTTCATATTAATTGCAATCTATTCATATTTGTGCAAACAATTTCGTTTTCATTAAATCACCTGATATTCGAGTCACCCGGTAAATTAACAAAGGATCCATGCAAACAACTGATTCGGAATTCTGTTGGTGGATTTTACGAAAGTATGAAATTTTATTGGTTATTTAATGTCGAAACCTGTTTTTTATTATGCTTTAATATTAATTAAATATAGGTCAGGTTTTCACTTGAGTGTATAGGTAAACCTTGATTTGGATTACGATTGATTATATTGGTCCCTCTTGGGTAAGACTTTAAACTACATCCGTGTCCTGGGTAAGACGATAAACTACGTCCAGCAGCAAAGCGTCTGATCAGGAGGTTTTGAGGAGCATGGAACCATCTCTTAATTGCTGGTGTTCCCAGGTTTACCCTGACCCGAGCTGGTAGCACCTCTTAGGGTCCCAGCTATAGGTAAATAGTTGCTCCCACAAACAGCAATCAAAGCAGGTATGAAAGTGCAAAAAATAGGTTTTAATGCCAGCAATACTTTTTTGTAAAAAAATAGCAATGAATTTTTGAAGGAAAACCAAACTATATTGGAAAACATTGATGGGTTTTAAAATTGAGTCAATTGGTCTAAAATTGACGGGGTTTACAGTTGAGTTTATTGGTAAACATTGATTAGGTTACAATCAAATCTATTGGTAAACATTGGTTGGGTTTACAAATGAAATGAATCTATTGGTAAAATTGATTGGATTTACAATTGATTATATTGGTATAAATTTGATCGGGTTTACAAGTGCGTCTATTGGTAAACATTTATCGGATATACAATTGAGTCTGTTGGTAAAAATTGATTGGGTTTACAATTGCGTCTATACGCAATATGTATATATATATGTATATATATGTATGTATATATATATGTATATGTAAACATTGATCGGGTATATTTTCCATTATACATTGATTGGCTTTAAAATTGAAAAAAGTAGGTAAACTTTGAACCGGATTACAATTAAATCGTATTTGTAATAGAATCCATTGATTAATATTGGACAAGTATATACTTTATACACCATTCAAAATTTGTCGGGTTTATATTGGCGTCTATATGTAAACAATAGTCGGGGTTATACTTGATTCCTTGGGTAATTATTGGCCATGTTTATACATGAGACAATAGTTGAATATTGGACGCCATTCTACTTGAAAGAATAGGTAATCATTGATTGGGTTTATAGTCTAGTCAAAACTTAAGCCTGGATCAGGTGTATATTTTAGGACAATAGTCATTATACTTGTGTCAAAATATAAACACTGGTCGAGTGTATACTTGTGTCTATAAGTAAACATTACTTGGACTTATAGCTGAATATGATAGTACCCATTATATGTGATAATGATTGATATTGCATCATATATATATATATATATATATATATATATATATATATATATATATATATATATATATATATATATATATGTATATGTGTGTGTGTATTGATAGATAAATAGACTGACATAGATGTGAATAAATTGAGACAGACAGATAGATAGATAGATGTAAATAGAGTGAGAAAGATATATATATATATGTATATATATATATATATATATATATATATATATGTGTGTGTGTGTGTGTGTGCGTGCGTGTGTCTGTGTCTGTGTCTGAAGGTGCGTGATATGAACATACTTCGATAGATCGGTAGGAACAGACTCTGATAGATAGATAGATACTTGAAATTAGTATGATATATATATATATATATATATATATTTATATATATATATATATATTTATATATATATATATATATATATATATTTATATATATAATTATATATAATTATATATGTGTGTGTGCGTGTGAATATCGTAAGACAAATAGATATATAATTATATATATATATATATATATGTGTGTGTGTGTGTGTGTGTACATGGATAGATAGATATATGCCTATAGCGTGACACACACACACACACATATGGATAGATATCAAATGTCATAGATATGAACACACTGTGATAGACATATATATGTGAATACAGTGAGACTGATATATAGATATATAATTAGACAGATATGTAGATATATAGATAGACAGTAATGAACATGCTTCGATAGGCAAATAGATACGAACAGACTGATAGATAGATAGATAGATATATAGATAGATAGATAGATAGATAGATAATGAAGAGACTTGTGTAGATAGATAGATAGATAGATAGATAGATAGATAGATAGATAATGAAGAGACTTGTGTAGATAGATAGATAGATAGATAGATAGATAGATAGATAATGAAGAGACTTGTGTAGATAGATAGATAGATAGATAGATAGATAGATAGATAATGAAGAGACTTGTGTAGATAGATAGATAGATAGATAGATAATGAAGAGACTTGTGTAGATAGATAGATAGATAGATAATGAAGAGACTTGTGTAGATAGATAGATAGATAGATAGATAGATAGATAGATAGATCTGTTTCTATTTGCCTCTATTTTTCTTAAGATTTAAGAAAGATATTAGTAGATATTTTTATACATCAGTCATTTATATGCCATTCGTGATACACGCTTAGGCGATCATGTATCTTTCGATACATGACGGACGAGGCAGATTTCTTCCGCAGTAAGTTGCCATTTCTTTCTGCGGTAGAGCAATCGTCATCCAAGGCTATAGAAGTCGGTCTGTCCTGCTATTTATCCATAGCTGGGAGACAAGGAGCGGATTTATAACTTGCCTAATGGTATTAGCACGTAAGTGAATGTAATGGATTTGAATGGAATTCGAACTTCGCTCTCCGATTCCTCAATTCGCGCCGCTATCCATATATACCCCCCACATATTTTACTACGTTAATAAAACATCAAAAAACGAATAGAATAAATAATAGAAAATGAAAATGAAAGCCACTCTCGCAAAAATAACCGTCAGAATAGATTACCCACAATGCACCACTGACCAATATATATAAATAGCCGAGGAAAAATCCAGCATTCGTGGCCTAGCGATTGCGTTTAGCATGAAACAGTTGACTTCAATGTTCACTTTTATATTTACACACGCTCTATCTCTGATATTAAACACTTTATCCCATAAATATATCACAGCTTAAGACTATATTTGTTCATATATATATATATATATATATATATATATATATATATATATATATATATAATATTCCATGCCGAAATACCTAGGATAAATTAGATTGGTGGATCCGACGACATATCAACCGACTATGGTTTTAATATTGAATTTTGCACATGGCACCCAGTGAGGATCGATCTTACTGCTCAGTAGTTGTTGTTTGATTTCACGGTATGTCAACCGTTGTTCAGTTATGCAAAAATAAGTTCACTCATTGACATAGGCAGACATACATACACGCACGCTCACTCACTGGAGCTCCCACGAACATAAACATATATGAGCAATGTTGAACTGGGCATATATGCGCATCCATACGTACGCATTTGGTTGCTGTATTCAAAGTTGTATTGTGTAGCGAATATCGTGAAAGCCAGGGGTCACAAACTCACATCAATCCAACTATATATATATATATATATATATATATATATATATATATATATATATATGCTGGACGCAATCGTCAGTCGTATTGACGATTGCGTCCAGCATGAAACAGCCTGTCGCCTCTGAGTGTTGACTTCAATGTTCACTTTTATATTTATAGTTACACGCGCTGTATCTCTAATATTGAGCACTTTATCTCATAAATATAGTACACCTTAAAACTATATTTCTTCATTATATACAGTAGCGTCCAAAACTAAGGGACAAAATTTTAAAAATAACAACTGTGAAAAGCTGAAATTTTGACAACTGGTAGTCGTTATCATCCATAATAACATACTAAAATTTGAATCATTAGCAAAGGATAGAAAAAGAATTATAACAATTATTTATTTATTTTCAAATTTGGAACGTCCAAAAGTAAGGGACAAAATTGAGAAAAACAATGTAAACAGCAAAAAAAAAAAACAATAAAAATACATGTACAATCAATATTTAGTAAATGAGCCCTTGCTCTTAATGACAGCTGCACATCTTCGACTACAAGAACGAATCAGTTCTTGACAATATTCGATACTAATTTTAGACCATTCTTCTTGAAGCTTCACCCACAAATCCTCCGTGTTAGTGGGATTTCTTTCCATAACTTTCACTCCTAAGGTCTTCCAAAGATTTTCTATTGGATTTTCTATTGGATTTAAGTCAGGACTTTGCGGTGGCCAGTCCATAATTTCCAAATCTTGCTCGCTAAGATAACTCATTACCACCTTTGTCTTGTGACATGGGGTATTATCTTGCATAAAGGTAGCCCTATCGAAACCTGAATTCTGTATGATTGGCACAACATGATCTTGAACAATGTTTTTATAGATCTGCGCGTTTACACGAGTTTGTAACCGGACAAGAGGCGTTGTACCTTGGCTAGAAAACATTCCAAATACCATGACGCTTCCACCCCCAAACTTGACAGTTTTCTTAGTACACTTTGCACTTAATCTTTCACCAATACGTCTCTTTACATTGTTTTTTCCATCATTTCCAAATACATTAAACTTGCTTTCATCACTGAAAAATACTTTTGCCCAATTTTCATATGTCCAAATTACATACCTGTTTGCAAACTCTAATCTCTTCTTCTTATTCTTCGAACTAACAAGTGGTTTCTTCCCTGGGGTTCCATTAAACAGCCCTATTTCTTGCAGTCGTCTACAAACAGTCTGTCTTGACACATTAACACATGAGGTACTATTCATAACCCTTTTAATTTCTGTGCAAGACTTAAAACGGTCCTTTAATGACATACGCTGCATTATTCGATCTTCTCTTGCCGAAGTTTTGCGGGTTCTGCCGGTTTTAAAAGCACTAACTATTTTGCCAGTATCATTGTAGGATTTAACAACCCTGCCTACAACACTCTTGGAACGTTTCACTTTCTCTGAAATCTCTCTAATGGTGTGCTTTTTCTTGTGTAGCTTCACAATAGCTTGTCTCACAGAGTAATCAAGTTTTTGGCGTTTCGCCATGGTGCCGGCTGATGCAACGTTTACAAATGACTAAGTAAGACTTATTCTTTAGAGGAAATCAAAAAAATTGAATATAACATACTGTTTACATTGTTTTTCTCAATTTTGTCCCTTACTTTTGGACGATCCTATTTTGAAAATAAATAAATAATTGTTATAATTCTTTTTCTATCCTTTGCAAATGATTCAAATTTTAGTATGTTATTATGGATGATAACGACTACCAGTTGTCAAAATTTCAGCTTTTCACAGTTGTTATTTCTTACAAATATTAGGTTTTAAAATTTTGTCCCTTAGTTTTGGACGCTACTGTATATATATATATATATATATATATATATATATATATATATATATATATATATATATATATATGTGTCAAAACCTTAAAGTCTCTTTCTGGATTTATAGGAATCGCCGAAAAATTCAAGCTAGTATAATATTTAATACATACAGACGAGTCACATAGAAATTAATGTCTCCTGTTTTTTTTTTCTTCACTACGGAACTAACTCTAAAAGACATAG
Organism: Acanthosepion lycidas; assembly: GCA_963932145.1. Taxonomy (NCBI): domain Eukaryota; kingdom Metazoa; phylum Mollusca; class Cephalopoda; order Sepiida; family Sepiidae; genus Acanthosepion; species Acanthosepion lycidas. The sequence goes on from OZ010599.1 coordinate 30,264,511, forward strand.
ACAACACAAATACAAATGTCTTTAGTGCAAGTAAATACAATTCTTGCCAAATAGCACCCTTTTTTTTATCCATTTACCATTTGTACGATTCCTTTATTCGATTTTATTTATTTGGCCATCTGTTTCTTTATCCATGGGTATATGATATAAATTAGTGATATGCTTATTTAGAAAATTGACATTTTGTTTCAAATTCAGACATTCTTGACTGAAACAGATCCATTATATATAGATTGATGCCTGTGTGAGCATCCTATTCAAAGATGAAGTCTCTTAAAAAATCTGATTAGATCTTTCATTACGTTGACCATGTCTGGCAATAATAAATAATTTAAATGGATCGTCTTCTTGTGTTTGTTTCGGATTAAATGTGATGGTCTTTTATAATTCATATACGTTGCATAATTTAATTTAAATCAATATAACCAATCTACAAAAAGTATGAGTTAAGCGAATAAAGAAAAAAAAATGAAAGAAAAACAAGAAAGATTAAAAGGAAAGTTAGATAGAAAAACCCCGAAACAATGAAAGACGAAACGAAAGAAAAAGAAAGACGGAAAAAAAAAGAAAAAAAAAAGAAAGTCTGAAAGGAAGAAGATGATTTGTCAACCACCAAAGAAAGTAAGGAAAGAACAAAGTAAAAGAAAGAATGAAAAATTGGCCAAAAAAAAAAAAAAAAGAAAGCAAAAAAATGTAAGACTATTAATCAAGAACGAAAAGTTGCAAGAAAGAAATGAAAGAAAACATGACTAGAAAGAAAGAAAGAAAGAAAGAAAGAAAGAAAGAAAGAAAGAAAGAAAGAAATAAAGAACTGGGAAGGATATGAAGAAAGAAGGAAAGGTAGAAAAAAAGAAAGAAACTAGTAAGGATATGTGGAGAGAAAGAAACTGGGATGGAAAGAAAAAACAAAAGAAAGAAAGAAAGAAAATGTTTAGAAAGAAAGAAAGAAACAGGGAAAAAAGAAAAAAACAAAAGAAAGAAAGAAAGAAAGAAAAAATGGTAGAAAGAAAGAAAGCAAGCAAGCAAGAAAGCAAGCAAGCAAGAAAGAAAGAAAGAAAGAATAAATGAATGAATGAAAGAAAGAAGGAAAAATGGTAGAAAAAAAAAGAAACAGGGAAGAAAGAAAAAACAAAAGAAAGAAAGAAAGAAAGAAAGAAAGTAGGAAAGAAAGAAAGAAAGCGTTGGAATATATTTAGGATGGAAGAAAGATACAAAGAAAGAAACAAATAAATAAATAAATAAAGAAAGAAAGAAAGAAAGAAAGAAAGAAAGAAAGCATTGGAATATATTTAGGATGGAAGAAAGATACAAAGAAAGAAACAAACAAACAAGCAAAGAAAGAAAGAAAGAATGAAAGAAAGAAAGAATGAAAGAAAGAAAGAAAGAAAGCGCCCAGGGAACAAAACTTGTCAGTTGAAGCTGGTTATATGGCTAGTAAAGAGAAGAGCATGAAAGTACATGAGGAAAGAAGGAAGAAGAAAATCTGAAAATCTAAACTGGAGAGTAAGCAGCTGAGGGAGAGCAAGGCGGAATGTTGTATTAAAGAAGAATAAAGATAAAAAAGTAAAGATTGCATTTTGATTGAAATTATAAAGTGGGAGAGTAAGGAGAAAACAAGTCTATGAATGAAGAGAAAAGTAGTGACAAGAGGAAAAGAGTATAGAAAAAAGAGAGGGCCTAATAACAGGAGAAGGGGAGAGAGGTGATCTCGGGAGCAAAGAGGAACGAGCAAATGGGGTAAAATGTCTACGTAGAGAAAGGCGTATTGAGATAGCCAAAGAGAAAATGGAAACTAATAGAAACTTATACTTAAAATCAGGAAGAAACAGTTGAGGCTTCTAGCGCACAGAATGAGTAAAAAGTGCTTGGAAAATATGATACTCACGAGACAGAGTGAAGTCAAGAGAGATGATGAAGAAAGTTGAAACAACAAAAAGGATGCTGATGATACCATGGACCGAACATTTGAGAAACGACAAAATTTTGGAGAAAATGGAGGCAAAATGAAACGTATACATAACATCAGAACGACAGTTGAAATTTCTAGGGCGCACAATGGGGAAAGAGGGCTTGGAAAATCTGATACTCACAGGACGCATAGAAGGAAAATCGCGCGCAGGATATACGTGAGTTTGTGTAAATGGATGGCGGAACAGGTTTTAAGAGATATAACAGAAAGACACAATTTTTTAAGAGATGCAAGGGGCAAAAAGTTGTAGAGAGCCATGATCGTCTATGCCCAGAGGGTACATGTCACGTAAAGATGTGTAATACACTTAGTGAGTTTGAGTAAATGGATGGCGGAACGGGGTTTAGGAGAAATAACAGACAACATTTATTAAGAGGCACAAAGGGCAGGAAGTTGTGGAGAACCATGATCGTCTGAGGGTAAATGTCACGTAAAGAAGTGTAACATACGTAGTGATTTTGAGTAAATGAATGGCGGGACATGGTTTGAGACAAAGAGACAAAAATTATTAAGAGCTACTAGGGCCAGGAAGTTGTGGAGAGCCATGATCGTCTACGTCCTGCGGGTATATGTCACGTAAAGAAGTGTAACATACTTAGTGATTTTGAGTAAATGAATGGCAGAAAAGGGTTTGTGACGAACACAAAATTTATTAAGAGCTACAAAGGGCAGGAAGTTGTGGAGAGCCATGATCGTCTACGCCTTGAGGGTATATGTCACGTAAAGAAGTGTAACATATTTTGTGATTTTGAGTAAATGAATGGCAGAACAGGGTTTGGGACAGACAAAATTTATTAAGAGCTACAAAGGACAGGAAGTTGTGGAGAGCCATGATCGTCTACGCCCTGAGGATATATGTCACGTAAAGGAGTGTAACATACTTAGTGAGTTTGAGTAAATAGATGGCGGAACAGGGTTTGGGAGAAATAACAGACAAAATTTATTAAGAGCTACAAATAGCAGGGAGTTGTGGAGAGCCATGATCGTCTACGCCCTGAGGATATATGTCACGTAAAGGAGTGTAACATACTTAGTGATTTTTAGTAAATTGGTGGCGGAACAGGGTTTGGGAGAAATAACAGACGAAATTTATTAAGAGCTACAAAGAGCAGGAAGTTGTGGAGAGCCATGATCGTCTACGTCCTAAGGGGAAACGGCACATAAAAAAAAGTGATTTAGGATTTTTTTTATTCCTTTTTTGAGACCTTTTTACTTTTTCCGATGCTTTTCTTCTTCGCGTTTCCTGTTCATCTTACAAAAGAAAAAGAAAAAATGAAAAAGACAAAAAAAAGAAAAAAAAGAAAGACAATAAGAGAAGTGACAGCAGAAATGAAAGCAAAATGAGAAAGAAGTACGCAATGTGATAAGGATAAAAAGAGAAAATAAAGGAGAGTAATGACGTAAAAGACGAGAAAGAGAGGCGAAGAGAGAGAGAGAGTGAAAGAGAATTCGTTTCGCTGTAGAGAGAAGCCGAAATGCGGATACTGGCGCTGAGCATTGCTCTCCAAACACACAGACACAGACAGGCGCGCGAACGCATGCAATTGAGCAATTCCCTGTGGTTGACGAGGAGCATTTCCGTCGCCTTCTCCTCCAACTCCTCTACCCCTACCCTCCGTCGCCGCCGCCCTCGCCGCTCAGTGAAAAACAGAGACACTGACAAACGCTTTACACAATCGCCCGCACGCACGAACTCTGGTTGAGGCTTATAGGTGCATATAAACAGTTATTAATTACGCTCTCCTTTCAGTCTATTTATCGAAAATGTTCGCCGAGCGCAGGGGGAGGAGGGCTGGCAGGGCGTGGCGGGGCGTGACGGGGCGGGGCGAGATAGCGCTGGCGGAATGATGTAAGCAGTTATCAATGTTCTAAATAGAGCAATGAAATCGAGTTCGAATCCGTCCGAGGCAGCGTGAATTTTTTTTTTTTTAACTTCGCCCCAAACCATCGACTCTGTTTCCCCAACCGAGTTTTCCCATAGCCAGATACATCGACAACAGTTTAGTCTACGACAACAGATCTTGGATGGGTGTACAGTTACAAGTGGTGACACCATGAAAGCCATTACTTTAATTCATGTGGAGAGGAGATGAGCACTGCCAAATAATTCTTTTGTTCTATCTCCGGGCATAATCAGGATTGCCGTTATTAACTATTATTTATAATTTCTGTCCCGTATTTGCTTTCATGTGCGTTGTGGTGTGAGAATGTGCTTTGTGGTGTAAAGGATAGAGTCCTGGGTCAGACGATAAACTACATCCGGCAGCAAGGTCTCTGATCAGGAAGTTTTGAGGAGCGTTGAACCACCTCAATTGCTGGTGTTCCCAGGTTCACCCTAAGCCGGGGTGGTAGTTATCGGCAAATAGTTAACCACCAAGCTGAGGACAAAACGCTTTGAAAGTGTAAAAATAGGTTTTAATACCAGCAATATAATTTTATAAAAATTATTACAAGCAATACATTTTTGGAAAAATATATATTACCAGCAATAAAAATCTTGTCGTCATTAAATAACCCATTGAGATATTGATATGCCGTAAAACAAACCAAACCAAACCAAACAACTAAAGGATCGAATCAGTTTCTTGATGTAAAGATGAACATCCTTAAGAAAAGCGCCGTACTTGACTTAAAACCAAAAATAATATTATGTTAAATTATAAAAATATTACCATGTAATAAAAATCTTGTCGGCATTATATAATCCATTGAGGTGTTGATATGCCGAGTTCGGATTCCAGCTAGTGTTCGCTAGATTCCCTTACACACAAATACCCATGAGAAACATACGAATCCATATCTTCTCCCCAAGCTATGGGTTGAATAGCAGGGTTCTTTAGCCTTGGTTGGCAACCAGACTGCCACAGAAAGAAACGGCAACCTATTGCGGGAAAATCTGCCTCGTCAGTCATGCATCAAAAGATACGTGATGGCCTATACGTGTATCATATATGGCACTTAACTGACTGACTTTCAGCTTCTTATTTTATTAGAAGAATCATTGCCAACCATTATTATTATTATTATTATTATTATTATTATTATTATTATTTTATTAATATGTATTTTCATTGTCATTTTTTATTCCGTGACGCATTGGCAACAAGAATTAATATTTTTTTTAATATTTATTTTGATCTTCATAACTTTTTAGATGAAGTATTGGCAACCAACCTATTATAATTGTACCTGCACCTGCATTATTACATCTCTCACAACCGTTACGCCCTGCCAATATCTCATTAAAAATGCAAAAAAAGGTGCTACTTGGTTTCAATGAAAAAAAAAATTGAAGAAAGACATACGTGTTTAACGTCTCCTGCTAATACCTCGTGAATAATGGACCATTCCGTTTGATCGCGTGGAAAGACAAAAGAATTATCAATGACACTTCTTGGTTTCAGTGAAAAAAAAGAATGAAGAGATGGACATAGGTGTTTAACGTCTCCTGTCATTACCTCGTTAATAAAGGACTATTACACTTTGATCGCGGGAGAAAGAGGATTCTTGGTTTCAATAAAAAAAGAAGATAGACGTACGTGTTTAAGGTCTCCTGATCATACCTCGTAAATAATGGATTATCCCGTTTTGATCGCGGGAGAAAGACAAAAGCCGCGACTTGGTTTCAGTGAGAAAATGAAAGACAGAAGAGAAGACAGAAATGTTTAACGTCTGTTTCAGTGAAATGGAAAAACGTCAAAATTTAAAAATTTATTACTTGTAACTCCTGACTTCTTATAACGACTAGCATTCATGTTTGCGATTGTCATTGCAATAATTTATCAAAGTTGTTTAACCCAAATATTTATCTTTGCGATGGGGGAATTTTTAAGGATATTTTATTGTCGTAGAACTCGCCATGAGCTTATTCAATCATTAACTGAAAAATGAAGATTCATCAGTAAACCGAAATTTCATGGGGCTTTCTAATTATTATTATTATTATTATTATTATTATTATTATTATTATTATCATCAATTCAACACTAACCCGAATTAAAAATGGATGCTCTCTGTATTTATAGTGATGGCGGACATATTCCCCAAAATTATGAAGGAGGAAGAAAAATAAACGAAAAAAATTAAGAAGATAACGTTAAATGTCCCTCAAATATAGGCGACTTGGCCTCTGTATACCAAAATAGCCTGACCATTTGCAATGATTTTGACCCTCACTAAGTGCCCTATACATTTGGCCTTGTGCCGAAATTAGGCTATGCTATGTTTAACGTCTGCTTTAGTGAAATGTAAAACCGTTTCAATTTCGAATATGAAAATAATGACCTGCATTCATATTTTTATAGTTATTGCAATATTTTGTCGAAGTTGTCAAGGTTGGATATTTAACGAAAAGAAGAAGGCCGGGGCGTACAAGGGCCGAAGTGTCGTGAATATGGAAATAAAAATGAGAACAACAGATCGAACAATGTAAATAATATAAGTAGCTAGCAAGGCATTTCTACTTACGGCTTTTAAAAAATTATAAGCTGCTGACCTTTAGCCTCAAGTATAAATACAGCTGCTCGTGGTCTGAAGCCCAAACAGCAAGTGTTATTCATAACAGAAGGAAGAACGTCACGAATAGAACCTCAAAAGCCTCAACCTTGTGTAAAGCCTATGTGGTATATAGGGCATTGCCTCAACTTGAGTTCAACACCTGACTACAGCAGAGGTGAACAAAAAACTTGCAGAAGCAAAAACTTGGAACTAGAAGAATCTACCCCTGCAGACGAAATAAAGAGTTCAGTTCGAAATTCCAATCACCTGAAGAAGACCGCAGCATACAACGGTCGAAAGCTCCTGAATATGGCTACGAAGGTGAGGACAACTGTCCGAACAGTGTAAATAATACCTCATCTTAGAAATGTAGGCAGCCACGGTTTTTAAAGACTTCGTTGTTGCTTTATGGCTCCGACCATGGCATTCTCAGTATCCTTCTGTAGAACCACATTTCTGCTGCTTCCAGTTTCCTCCACATTGGTAGAGAGGTCGACCAGTATTTATTGCCATATAAGAGGACGGATAACACATAGCAATCCAGCGCCCGTTTCTTTGTATCTAACGACATTTTTTTTTTTCTGTTTCTCATCACCTTGCTTACCTGTTGGAGTTTGTCTTCGCAATATACTAAATTCTGGGGCTTTTTTTTTTGCATTTTGCCCGAATACGAACACCATTCTCCGACCACACACTCACAAGAAAAAACACTTGTATTTTACTTCTACGTAGAAATATAATTATTTACAATTGGTTATAACGTGATCAAGTTTTATATCTAGTTTTATCTCTTTATGAATGCAATGTACACTGAAGCATCAATTGCCATGACATCTCGGCTTCAAAATATTTATCGATTCTTGATAAAAACCCAAAGAAGTATTTGCAATGTTATTGGTCATGACCTGTCATTTCGTCTTTTCCCAAAGTCATAATGTAGCTTCCCCATGTTTTTTCTGTGGATACTTTTACGGTAATTGTTCTGATGAAATTTGCTCTATGTTAAATAGACTTTATGAATTTAAACGCAATACTAGATTAGCAGATAGGTCTCTTTATTTTACATTTTAAATGAGTTAATGTAATCTTAAGTTCTATGCTGCCAGCTTCTCGTGAATATAAGCGCAATACAAGATATACTGATTATACAAGTTCCTTCTATTGCCATTTTGTTTAAAAGTTCACTGTTGCTTCCTCCCTACGTACATGGAATTCTCATTATCCTTCTGTAGAACCACATTTCTACTGCCTCCAGTTTTCTACTTATTTCTTGGCGATTGTCCAGCATTTACTGCCATACAAGAGGATGGGTAGCAATCTAACGAAATTCCTCTCTTTCTCGGGACTTTGTTTAAATTTTAGAATTCCACTTTCGCTAGCCCAACGAGTATTCGGATTTTTGGTCTTGCATTTTCTATCCTCTGTTAAAACGCTTCCTAGATATTAAAACTTCTGTATTTGGTGGCACTGCCTATTCAGTTATGAATCAAAACAGACATGCATCAATTGTCCTGTTATCTCGGTTTCAAAATATTTATCGATTCTTGATAAAAACCCAAAGAAATTTGCAATGTTATTGGTCATGACCTGTCATATCATCTTCTCTCAAAGTCGTAATGTAGCTTCCCCATTGTAATTGTTCTGATGAGATTTACTCTATGGTAAACAGACTTTATGAATTTACACGGAATACTAGGTTGTCAGGTAGGTCTCTTTATTTTATATTTTAAATGAGTTGATGTAAGTTTAAGTTCTATGCTGCCAGCGTCTTTTCTATAACTTCTCGCTCGTGGAACTCCCTTTTCGGTTTCTTATATATATATTTTTTACAGTAAGGTTCTGCCTATATGAGGCTCGGAGCAACTCGAGGTAGAGGGCTACGTTAGGAGGTAGTTTTTACGGATAGGAGGGGAAGATAACGGTTAACCCTAGACATGAACCGGGTAATATTGTTGGGATCGGGGAAACATCCTCTTGAAAGTCGCTTTTACAGAGCAGTGGTTCGCGGGGAGAGGCGGTTCACGTGGAACTTCTTACCGATGGAATACGGAGTGAATGAGGGTGGTTCGCTACAATGGGCGTGGCATGGCGGGTCCTAGCCGCGAAGGCGAGAACTGTCGGAACCAAGGAACATATTAGGTTGGTGCAAAAATAATGTCGTTTTCTCACATAGTAACATATGTGAGAAAACGACCTTATTTTTGCACCAACCTAATAGTTCGTCTGAGCACTTTCCGTGAAAGTAGCGATAGAGCAGCGAGAGGTCCGCCACCTCCCGCCTGTGAGTATGAGATTGGAGGGTGGAAAATCTTTCGACACCCACAAGAACACGGAGACTCTTTTGGACACTATCGAGACTGGAGACTGTGGAATGGACAGCTCCCGCCTAAACATGACAACAGTGCTCCATTTTTGGACTGATCTGGCGCTTGTAAAAGTAGAGAATAGGACATTGAGTCAAGTACACCTTCAACAATTTAAATGTAATGCCGATCATTATCTCCTATCTATTTCATTCATGTTCTTTTATTGTGCTTGCTCCTTAATAATGGTTCTTTTTTTAACTTATAGTCTTTTACACCCAGTAAACATGGTGTGAAATTATTTAAAAAAAGAATATAGAATGTATGGTTGCCAGCAAGAACGGCCCAAGATGTGAGCTACAAACAGGAAATGCCAAAAGAGACTAAAAGAAGACAGAACGCATGGTCATTAGTAAAAGGATGATTTCGAAATGCGATTTGCAGGGCGGGACACTGAAATGAAGCAGTGCGGAAGTTTAAATATCTGGGAAGTGTTTTGACGGAGGACGGTAGGTGTGACGCTGAGATCCGAAGACGGATTAGGATGGTCAAGGACGTATTCTAAAAGCTAGACAGAGTACTGTATGACAGGAGGATTTCTTTGGCGACAAAAAAAAAAAGATTACTTGACTGCTACGTGATATCTGTCCTCATATACAGCAACGAATGTTGGACGGTCTCCTCAAAGATCAAGAAGGCACTCAAGGCGACGGAGATGTGGTTCTACATAAAGATGCTAAGGGCATAATGGAGCGAGCGTGTAAGGATGAAAACAAGGAGGAAGCTTATACTTAACATCAGGAAGAGGCAGATAAAATTTCTGGGACACATAATGAAAACGGAAAGAATCTGATACAAGTGGGATAGAGGGAAAAAGAGACAAGCAAGGCAAAATAACGCGTGACATACTAAGTGGGCTTAAGGAAGTCGATGACAGAAAATGGTCTAAAAGAAATACTAGATTGGCGAAACTTATTGAGAGCTACAAGAAATAGGGGGGAAGTGGAGAGTCATGATCGCCTACATCTTGAATGGACACAGCACCTAAGAAGAACAAAGACGGAAATTTGACTGTGGCCGTTGTAGTTCATCTGTTCGACCATAGCCGTCATAAAACCAACTAGGTGGCTTTGGTCGCAAACACGTGACCATTGTAGATCCTCTGAGGAACCATTACGTCCTAG
>OZ010599.1:30279463-30284463 GCA_963932145.1 Acanthosepion lycidas
GTCGGGAAGTGCAAGAGAAGAAGCTGTTGGAGTAGAAGAGACGGTTGCATTAAAAGGGTGTGACCGAGATGGCAACTTAATGGCGCGCTTAAATTCATGCAGTCGGGACACAAGTGAAAATAGCCCGTCAGAGCAGATGCTATGAAAATATTTATAGAAAACACAGAGGGAAGCTGTATTATGTCGGTGAGGAATTGAATGGATTCGAGACCCCAAGTAAGGACCGATCACATTGCATATCCGTCTTTGGATTTTGTCGAGAACCTCGAGATGAACAGCGGGAACACCAGACCATATATGGCAACAGTATTTAATGCATGGACGACTGGTAGATTTGTAGATGTGAAGGATAAGACTCAGACGAGAAAAAACATAAAGAAAGAAAGAAAGAAAGAAAGAAAGAAAGAAAGAAAGAAAGAAAGAAAGGGAAATATGGGTGGAGGGAGATAGTGAGAGAATAAAAGGAAACTAGAAAAGGATGAAAGAAAAGAGTAGAGACAAGAAAGAAAGAAAGAAAGAAAGAGAATTATGGATGGAGGGGGATAGTGAGAGAATAAAACGAAAATAGAAAAGGATGAAAGAACACAGTAGAGAAAAGAAAGAAAGAAAGAAAGAAAGAAAGAAAGAAAGAAAGAAAGATAGAAAGAAAGAAAGAAAGGGAAGTATGGGTAGAGGGAGATAGTGAAAAAATAACAGGAAAATAGGAAAGGATGAAAGAACACAGTAGAAAAAAAGAAAGAAAGAAAGAAAGAAAGAAAGAAAGGGAAGTATGGTTGGAGGGAGATAGTGAGAGAATAAAAGGAAACTAGAAAAGGGTGAAAGAAAAGAGTAGAGACAAGAAAGAAAGAAAGAAAGAAAGAAAGAAAGAAAGAAAGAAAGAAAGGGAATTATGGATGGAGGGGGATAGTGAGAGAATAAAACGAAAATAGAAAAGGATGAAAGAACACAGTAGAGAAAAGAAAGAAAGAAAGAAAGAAAGAAAGAAAGAAAGAAAGAAAGGGAATTATGGATGGAGGGGGATAGTGAGAGAATAAAACGAAAATAGAAAAGGATGAAAGAACACAGTAGAGAAAAGAAAGAAAGAAAGAAAGAAAGAAAGAAAGAAAGAAAGAAAGAAAGAAAGGGAAGTATGGTTGGAGGGAGATAGTGAGAGAATAAAAGGAAACTAGAGAAGGATGAAAGAACAGAGTAGAGAAAAGAAAGAAAGAAAGAAAGAAAGAAAGAAAGAAAGAAAGAAAGAAAGAAAGGGAAGTATGGTTGGAGGGAGATAGTGAGAGAATAAAAGGAAACTAGAAAAGGATGAAAGAAAAGAGTAGAGACAAGAAAGAAAGAAAGAAAGAAAGAGAATTATGGATGGAGGGGGATAGTGAGAGAATAAAACGAAAATAGAAAAGGATGAAAGAACACAGTAGAGAAAAGAAAGAAAGAAAGAAAGAAAGAAAGAAAGAAAGAAAGAAAGAAAGAAAGAAAGAAAGGGAATTATGGATGGAGGGGGATAGTGAGAGAATAAAACGAAAATAGAAAAGGATGAAAGAACACAGTAGAGAAAAGAAAGAAAGAAAGAAAGAAAGAAAGAAGGGAAGATAGAAATGTTTAACATCTGTTTCAGTGAAATGAAAAAAACTGTGAATTTTAAATCTTTTCATTTGTACCCACTTACTTCTTAAATTAGCGACCAGCATTCAGATTTATGATTCGTATTTTGTTAAAGTTGTTAAGCTCAAATATTTAACGATGCAATAGGGAAATATTCCACGGATGTTTTATTATTGTAGAACCCACCCTGAGTTTATTCAGTGATTAACTAAAGCCTTAATAAGATTTATGAGGATATTAAAATTTGGAAAATCGTGAAATTTATCCGGGACTTTCTGGTATGTTAAAACTTTCTTTTGTTTTAATTTAATTATTTACACATTCTACATTGGAGGCCTATTCTACCTGTTCAAATTATCGATTTGTAATAACGACCGGCTTTCATTATTGAAATATTTTGTAAAAGTTGTTCAGTTCAAATATTTAACGATGCGATACGGGGAATTCTACGGATATTTTATTGTCCTAGAACTTGCCACGAGTTTACACAATCATTAACTGAAGAATTAAGATTCAGCAAAAATTTCAAATAGAAAAACCGCGAAATTATCAAGGGTTAAAAACTATTATATATAAATCCGCGTATCTGTTGAATTTATTCATTTTGAAAATATAGAAATATCCAACCCAGTGCCATTACAATTGGTAACCTTCCGGCAGTGACGTGCAAAGATTTGGTGATGTCTGGTGATGCCCGGTCTCAACTGCTTGATTGCATGCCCCGTGACTGAAGTAGCGGGGGATATAGGGCCTAATACTGAGAAATGCGAGAAAGGATGACACTTAAAATATTTCAAAACAGATGAATTAAACACTTTATTCAAATTAAATATAAACTAAATTTTTAAAGAGTGAAATAAAAATTGGATGCCCTCCTCATATGAATGCCCGGGGGCCGTCACACCCTCTGCCGCCATTTCTGCACGCTATTGCTCTCTGGTGGGATTTTTCAATACACAACTGTAACGAGGCTATGAAATGAGTATGTGTACGGATTTTAGGTAAGATTAGGCAAAATCTTAGCCATAATCCTGTACACATTCTGTCTAAGGGCATCACTCACATGGTCACTGCTGTCGACCAAGGCTGACAGACATTGATTGACTCTCGATTTCTCTCCCTCTTCTTCTGTCTCTATGCCTCTCTTTCACTCTCTCTATCTCTCTTCCTCTCTAGCTCTCTCTCTCTCCTTTATTTGAGCTACGTTATATCCCGAAAGAAGGAAAGGTAAAAGTGTTTAATGTCTGCTTCAGTGAAATGAAAAAAAAGTTATCCATCTTAAATCTTTTCATTTGTACCCCCTTACTTCATAAAATATCGATCAGCATTCATATTTCTGATTGCTATTGGAATATTTTGTAAAAGTTGTTCAGTTCAAACATTAGGTTGGTGCAAAGATAATGTCGTTTTCTCACATATGTTACTTTTATATATGATTTCTGAATTAATTCATTGATATATATAGCCATGTTATATATCATTTTGAAGCACGTGTTTCGCTCTATCGAATCGTGTTATTCGTTACCGTTCTCAATCTCTTCATTCATTTTTTTGCAGGCTTTTCGACAGCATGGACAAAATTCAAATCCGCACGATTTTCTTGTTCCAGTTCAAACTAGGCCGAAAAGCTGCCGAGACAGCTCGTGATATCAATGATGCGTTTGGCCCAGGAACCACTAACGAACGTGTGGCACAACGGTGGTTCAAGAAATTTCGCAATGGTGACGAGAGCCTCGAAGTTGAAGACGGTCGCGGCCGGCTGACTGCGGTTGATAACGAACATTTGAAAGCCTTAATTGAAGCCGATCCTCGCAAAACCACACGAGAAGTTGCTGTTGAACTGGAGGTCGACCACTCAACAGTCGTTCGCCATTTAAAGCAAATAGGGAAGTCAAAAAAGTTGGATAAATGGGTGAACGATAATAAAAAAAAAAAATCGTCCAAAAACGACATTATTTTTGCACCAACATAATATTTAACGATGCGAAAAGGGAATTTCTGCGGAGAAATTTCAAATCGGAAAACCGCAACATTTTCACGGTTTAAAAACTATTATGCGTGTTTTGAATTTATTCATTTTGAAAATATCGAAATATCCAACCCAATGCCATTACAATTGGTAACCTTCCGGCAGTGACGTGCAAAGATTTGGCGATGTCTGGTGATGCACGGTTTCAACTGCTTGATTGCACGCCCCTTGACCTAAGTAGGGGAAGGAGTTATAGGGCCTAATACTGAGAAATGTGAGGAAGGTATACATTTAAAATATGTAAAAACAGATGAAACATGAAATAAACACATATAAAGTTATCAATCTTAAATCTTTTCATTTGTACCCCCTTACTTCTTTAAATAACTCGTCAGCGTTCATATTTATGATTGTCGTTGCATTATTTTAAATTGTAAAGCTCAAATATTTCAAGATGCCATAAGGGAGTTTCTACGGATACTTTATTGTCGTAGAACTCGCCATGAGCTTATTCAAAGATAAACTGAAGGATTAAGTGTCATCAGATAAGTTCTTGAAAAAGGCGATTTTAAGTGATCCCGGTTCGCAATGAAGATGCTTTGAACTATGAAGGACGTCTGTTGTACATACATATATATACATATATATATATATATATATATATATATATATATATATATATATATATATATATATATATATATATATATATCAGCGTGAGTGTTTGTAGGGTGTATAATAGTCGGAAAACAAAATTGAAAATAATGAAAGGAAGTGGAAAAAAAATAAGCGACGCGTTTCCCCGAGAAAACACCTGCTGCTTTGAGTTTTTCATTTTTTCTGCAGCAGATGATTTTTCAGCGAAATGCGACGCTTCTAGCTTTTCCACTTTGTCGCATTAACTTTTCACACACAAACGCACACAAACAGGCACACACACACGCACACATACACTCGAACACACACGCACTCGAACACACACACACACATATATATATATATATATATATATATATATATATATATATATATATATATTAGGTTGGTGCAAAAATAATGACGTAATAATGTCGTTTTTTGACGTTAAAAAATACGTCAAAAAATGACATTATTACGTCATTATTTTTGCACCAGCCTAATATATACATATATCTAATGAACTTGATTGTCTAACAATTATTTAATATATTTTCTGTTTCCACGTTATTCTTAGAGATACAGTTTATTTAAGTGAATACTGTGATTTTTTTTTTCAAAATTAAACAGTATTAATTATATTTACCGGCCAGAATGTTCGAGAAATTTCACAGGAGATATGTGTCTTCCGACAGGAATCGAACCTGTGTACCTACACGGAAACTCATTTGGTCTGATGTACTGTGACATTTAGTTACAGAGAAGCGTTTGGTTATCAAAATCCAAATTACTGTTTACA
>OZ010599.1:30301963-30309463 GCA_963932145.1 Acanthosepion lycidas
ATATGATTCCAACACTACATAAGACTTCTCATGTTTCAAAACAAGAAGCGAAAATTTCAATATAATTATTTGAATTAAATTGAATTAAAGTACTAAGCTCTGTTCCATCTTCAAGCGAAATTTTTACTGGAATAACTTATTCTTGAAATTTACGCGTTTTATAAGCATATTCATTATTGAAATTAAGATTACTATGGTAACGGCTAGAGCAATTGTTTAAAGAAAATGGGCGTAAGGGTTAATAATTTGTATCATTATCTCAGTTACATTCACAGACGTCAAGTCAGGGTAAGGTTGGGGTGTCTAAATTTAAAACGGAAGATGACATCGTCTAGTCTGGTTAAGTGTCTATGGAGATTTATTTATTTTTTTATTTAATTTTTAAAAATTCTCTCAAAGTCCGTTTATATAGTGGGGTGTTTGAATACTGCATGAAATGTATTTCTGTAATAGTTAGCAAGTGGCGTGTTAAATTTTCTTTATTAGTGAAGTATCTTTCTGGATCCCTCTGTTAAGTAACTGCAAGAAGTTTCTACTTTTCGTTATAATGTGTGCGTGAATTACAATTAGTTTCATCAGTTTCATCCTGAAAATTAAATGCAACACAATTTGCATATTTGAATATTTTTTTAAGCATTTCACCTCAAGCAAGGTGGAAGTGCCATCAGCACACAAGAGGTTACAAAGAGTGAAAGGGTAAAAAAGGGGGTGTTTGAGGAAAGGATACAGAGAAGGACGGGGATCAAGACCAAGGCATCAGAAGATGTCGATTGACATTACATTTGAATATTTGAAGATTATAGCGACCAGGGAAGCAAGTATGAGGAAGGGAGTTCCACTGTCGGGAAGTGCGAGAGAAGAAGCTGTTGGAGTAGAGGAGGCGGTTACATTTAACTGTTTCAACAGTAAAAGTGTGGGACCTAGATGCCAACCTAGTAGAACTCTTAAATTCATGCAGTTGGTGTACCAGTGAAAGTAGATCATCAGATCAGTTGCCATGAAAATATTTGCAGAAAAGACATAGGGAAGCCACATCATGTCTGTAGAAAGGTGGCTGTAGACGGGAAACTTGATTATTTTAGATAATAAATATTTTGTGGTAAGGATAATTATGCTGTCACACGATCTGGACAATTTTGCTATTACATCCTGTATATATATATATATATATCTATATCTATATCTATCTATCTATCTATATATATATATATATATATATATATATATATATATATATATAGTTTATGAAAAATTAGGTAATCCGTATGGGTAAACCTAAGGAGGATAAAATCCAGAGAGCTCAATGTAAATCCAGAGCACATAATTTAAATAAAAACAGACCACTTTAAGGTTCCATGTAATAAATTATTTCGCCACAGCCCTTTTAAAAGGATTGCGGATTATCAGACTTTACTTCCAAACAAAAAATGAAAAGAAAATTTACACATTTTTGACGGGCCGTATTAAACATATGTCAATTAAAGAAGTGAGGAAGTGAGGTGGGGAGAGAGAGAAGACATGAGTTAGTTGGCAGACATTGACACATTTAAACGGTTAACTTAATGGAAGTTATATATTGAAATCGAAGGGGTAGAGAAGAAAAAACCCATATATATATATATATATATATATATATATATATATATATATATATATATATGGCACATATTCTAGAAGAAGAACAAATCTGAATTCAAAACCTGCAGATGGTCGTTTGGGGACCTTGTTGCACGTGTTGCAGTTGTCTGTATTCGGCCCTTCAAAAATCTTAAATCGTTTTTGTGTCAGCCCCAGTGACTTCCCAGCTGAGCAATGGTGAGGAGAAAAAGACCATACAGGCCTTCAGTCAACATTCCAACTTCGAAAAGTGTGGGTGGTTCTGCACAAAACCTTCACTACAAAACCTTCAATTTTATGTGCCGGTCGAGCTGTTGGTTGCTAGGAACTGATCGGCTTGACCCTCATACGTCGAATTCGACGGGTGAGTTGAACACACACACACACAGACACACACACACACACACACATATATATATATATATATATATATATCTTATTATAAAACGCAGATTGTGTGTGTGTGTCTGTACGTTTATATATTGGATCGGATTTCCTACATTTTTCAACCGATTTCAACAAAACTTCACAGGACTACGTAAAATTACCTTGCGGTGGTTCTGACAGCGCCAAAAATTGGAAAAACACAATTGTTTTTGCACGAAATCAATTTGAAAACACGATTAAGAGGCATTAATGAAAGAGGGACAACTCATATCGAGTTATACTTATTATAAAACTCAGGTTGGTTGTTTGTTTGTGTGTGTGCGTGTGTGTGTGTTCGTTTATTTATGGGATCGGATTTCCTACATTTTTCAACCGATTTCAACAAAACTTCACTTTTTTTTTTGGCAGGTAGTGTTTCTTATTGTCTTGCACACTTTTTTCTTTATTTTTACATTCAGAATGCTTTAAAATATTCCATTTACAAGACGATTGTTTATAAAAAAATTCTATTCAATCGGTAGACTCATAACGATTGAAAACAATATTTTTGTTTGAGTTTGACCAATTCGTAACCCCCCCCCCCAAAAAAAAAAACCCCAAAAATAAAACTAATTTAATCATGCGTGTCTGTCAACCTTAAACAATAATCTTTGTCAATTTTTTTTTTTTCAGTCTTTATGATGGTCGGTACTTGATCTCTTCATCCCTGGGCAACGCCGAGCTCTACTGCTAGTATATATATATATATATATATATATATATATATATATATATATATATATATATATATATTGCTGTTATATGCGGGCGGTATAAGAACAGAGCTTGTTAGGTGTCGTCAAGTGTTTTCTGGCATGGTATAAGTAACCGATCATTTTTCTACTGTATTTAAACATAGATTGTATATATTAGTTCAAGACGATGTCGGGAGTGAACGTGAGTCCAACAGACCAGATTTTAGCAACATTATTTTTTGAGCAACTCTTGATATAGTTTTCATGTCTTATATTTTTTATCGTAGTTCACGTGGTAAACATAATACATCCTGTACTCGGGTGATCCTCAGTTACACGAATCCGCCACGGACATGCTCTGTCCACTAAATGATTAAAGTGGTTTCATGCCTACGTCATATACTCGACTAGTATAGAATTCGACGTATGAGGGTCAAGCAGATTAGTTCCTAGGAAACCGACAGTCCGACATCAGCACATAAGATTTGATTATATTGGTGAAGGTTTCTTGCAGGACCATCCACACTTTTTGAAGGGCCGAATTCCGAGACTTGGTGCACAACGTTCCACACAAGGTTCCCAAAAGACCCTCCACATTGTTTGAATTCAGAGTTGTCCTTCTCCTAGACCAGTTGTCATCCAGGACTATAGAACCAATCTGTCCTGCTATTTACCCATAACTGGAATTCGAACTCGGCTCTCCGATTCCTCAATCCAAGCCGCTTTCTCCATTACTCCAACGAGCCTTCTAACACCACTGGCCCTCCTACATCATATAGACATCCTTAAATATATACCCTATGATTGATATAATTTTAAATATGATGAGAGGCTGAAACCTTTATTGTAATAACCGAGGGATTTTTACAACGTACGGGTATAGAAAAATTATCTATATAAAATTAAACAAAAAATGCTCTAACTATTAATGCTCTATCACTATTTCTCACGCCCCCACCCCCAGCGATTTCTGTCATTTTTACAAATACTTTTATGGGAACTGCACCGATGAGCTGCTTTCGCCGGTTCCCATACTTTAGGAATTGAAGCGTCCAACTCCGCTGGTATCTCGCTCTCACCCTCTCACTGTCGAAACTGTTAAATGTAGCCGTCTCTTTTACTCGAATAGCTTCATATCTTGCACATCTCGCTTGTGGAACTCCCTCCCATTTTCCTGTTTTCTTGATACCTATAATCTCCAACTATTCAAATGTAATGTCAATCGACGTCTCCATTTGCCTTGATCTATCCCCTACCCTTCTCTTCATCCTTTCCTCCATCACACCTCTTTGCTCTCGCTCCAACTCTCTGTAACTCCTTACGTGCTAGTTGCTTCCCGCCTTGCTTGGGGTAAAACGCATATATATATATATATATATATATATATATATATATGAATAAATAAGTAGGGAGATACAGATGAGTTTTGCTTTGTCGGATATTTGGCATTTTTATAGCAGCTTGTGAAATTCTGAGATAAAATATTTTAGGGCGTAATTTACGTCAACTGCAAACACTTTCATTATAGTTGCTAATTATTTCCGTCCGACAAATACACTTAGAGACTGCCTTCCTCACAGGGTGACCAATGAATATTATGCTGGATAATTTGAATTTTTCAAACAAAAACCAAAGCGTTTCTCTTATTGAAAAACATCACCACGATTATATTAAACTGAGTTAAAATTTGCTGGAGAAGATGGCGTCGCATCCTACTCTTAATTTTAATACAAAATTTCTGGCATGAAACTAGGAAACTCTTCAGATATGAAGACTAGACCACATATATATTTTATAGATTTATTCATTTTGTGTGTGTGTGTGTATGTGTGTTTGTGTGTGTAAGTGTTCTTTCTTCGTTTAATGATAATGTTATTAAGCTTATCAGACGTTATGGAAAGCATTTATATAAAATAAATAGACAACACTTTCTATATCATTTAATAAAACATGTATGAATGAAAAAATGCTGCCTAAATACACACACACAATATATATATATATATATATATATATATATATATATATATATATCCGAAGCGTGAGAACTAAAGTAATATATAAATTTCAACGTTCACACCATTAATCCAAAAGAGGGCTCGATACCGATAGAAGAGCGATAATTATTTATTTATTATAATTTTATCATAGAGACAAAACCATTTTACTCACTACAAAGATGCAACTTCGTTTCAGTGCATTTCAACTGCACTTCGACGGGTGAGAATCGAAAAAAATCTCACTGATCGAAGTGCAGTTGAAATGCACTGAAACGAAGTTGCATCTTCGCATTGAGTAAAATGGTTTTGTCTATATGATAAAATTATATATATATATATATATATATATATATATATATATATATATATATATATTGTCATTAATTAAAATGAACATTTTTTTTATCCAGCCTCATTTGTGCTTAAGTAAATTTTTCTAATCTGTAAGCAAGAACTTAAGACTTCGGATTTCTGGTTTAAAAGGTTCTTTGGGCCCGGAAATGACATTAATGCTAATTTTTCCTGTTGTCAGAGGTTGCAAATAATATTGTGGTTGTTGTAAAGCTTTACCTATTTTTTTTTTAAATTTTCCGGCTTACAATCAGATTCGTGCTGTCCGTCCTGTGTATGACAATAAACTACATTCGCGTCCTGGGTAAGACCATAAACTATGTCCAACAGCAAGGCTTTTGATGAGGAGACTTTGAGGAGTATGTAACCACTTCTTAATTGCTGGTGTTCCCAGGCCCACCCTGTCCCGGGTTAGTAGCACCAGTTAAGGTCTCAGCTATGGGCAAATAGTTAACCCACGAAACTTGGGTAAGAACATTGAATGTGTAAAAATAGATTTTAATACCAAAAATACTTTGTAAAACATTATTGCCATCAATGAATTTTTGAAGAAATAAAATCTATTACCGGCAATATGATATGCCGTAAAACAAACCAAACCAAACCGAAACAAACCAATCCCGGTTGTCTTTTTCTTTTAAATTGCACATTCATATATATATATATATATATATATATATATATATACGTATTTTAAATAAAAGCAGACCACTTTAAGGTTCCATGTAATAAATTATTTCACTACGGCCCTTTTAAAAGAACTGTGGATCATCAGACTTTACTTCGAAACAAAAAATGAAAAGAAAAAAAAAAATTTTTCATTTTTTGTTTCGAAGTAAAGTCTGATGATCCGCAGTCCTTTAAAGGGGCTGTGGTGCAATAATTTATTACATGCAACTTTAAAGTGGTCTGATTTTATTTAAATTATTTGCTCTGGATTTACATTGAGCTCTCTGGATTTTATCCTCCTTAGGTTTACCCATACGGATTAACTAGTTTTTCATAAACTATATATATATATATATATATTTATATATATATATATATTTATATAAAGAGATACACGATGTTATTAGGAATATTGAAAAAGGAAATCAAGTAACTTGCGTTGTTTTTCCAATCAAAAGTGAAATGACGTAGCATTTACTTTGCAGATTCGGATCACCACTCACCGGTGCACACTACTCGTGGAGCGGCCAAGTCTACACTGTAATAGCAGCAAGAAAATTGTCTCGATCAAGCTTAAACTCGATCACGTGACACAATATTACCAGCTATAAGTACGCATGAGCAGCGTAGAGTGGAACAAATTTAAAAATATGTTATGGTGAAAGTGAGGATAATTTTTGACTTAAACTTACCCTTGCATAAAAAGGGTGCAATGGATAAATTGACAGCATTTTATATTTTTCATCTGGTGACTAGACAACCTGGCAGGGTCAGTTGCGAGCCCTTTCTATGAAAAAGACCACGATGATGCAATTCAATCCGTCGGAAATGTGGAAACACCGTGCCATACTGCTTGGAATTCGCACCGGAACCACCAATAAAAACATTTGTTTTAGTGTCGAAAATGCAGATGATTTTGAAATAGTTGGAAGAGTCTTATGGTGATTACGAAGGTTTTAGAATTGATCAATAATGATGGCGATGTTATGACACTATTCCTTATCCCACACGGCTTCAGAATCAACACGGAGGCCTACATCAAGACCCCTGAGGAGGTAGTCCTCCTGTGAGTCAAGTGGGTGACTGCTAGAAGACTGTATATCTGGCAACGGGACTCTGCACCAGGAAACACAAGTATGAAAAACCCTGCGACCACATCACCGCTCATATTTGGCCACCTAACTCCCCAGGCTGCAACCTCCTTGATTATTATGTGCGGGGCGCAGTTGTGTGAAAGTCCAAGAAAACACCCTGTGACACCAAAGATGAACTGAACGCAAGGATTATGGCAGCATTCACCAACTTAAACAAGGAGACAGTCCAGAAGAGTTGCAGGGGATTCCGAGCTCGTCAATGGTGATGTTATTGAATAAATTTACTCTCTAGTATTTTAAGATATTTTTGTGAAATTTTGATAAATATATCTGTCAAAATGAATTGTCGGTGTTATTTTCCTTTTGGCGTCACTTATACGACAATTTATCCATCGCACACTGTATATCTGTTAAAATGAGATGTCAGTGTTATTTTCAGTTTTTGCGTCATTTAGACGACAATTTATTCATGGGAGCCTGTATATCTGTTAAAATGAGATGTCAGTATTATTTTCATTTTGGCGTCACATGGACGACAATTTATCCAACGCACCCTGTATATATGTTAAAATGAGATGTCAGTGTTATTTTCAGTTTCTGCGTCATTTAGACGACAATTTATTCATCGCAGCCTGTATATCTGTTAAA
>OZ010599.1:30311963-30326963 GCA_963932145.1 Acanthosepion lycidas
TCTAACGGAGGGAGCAGCTTCCGCGTAGGCCTGATTCGACTGGGGGAATTGTGCAGACCTGTTGATGCGTATAAGAGGTGTCTGTGGAATCGTGAATTACCAAACAAATAAAAACATTTTTTAAAATGATTTTATCCCAAACATGTCAATAATGCTAATAAGGTGCAAAGGGGGTTACTGGGAGTAAAAGGGAGTAAGAAGACTTTCGTGATGCAAAGGCCAATAAAAGAACAGGATTCAAGATTGGATTGCGTTTTGCATTTAAATCTTTTGCACATGTCAGCAATGCAAGAAACCGAAAGTAAGTTACACAGGCCAGAAGTGTTAGAAAATAAACTGCTTGGATAGAACACACAGTTGACTAGTTAGTTCAAAATTAAGACGGTGAGCTATTTTACGTCTTCTGTTAAAACACTTCCGAGAAACTTAAATTTAGTAACTCTCAATTTGTTCTGTTTCTGTTGTTGTTTTCTTACTATTAGTAATTAGTCTTTTCTTCACACTTTCCCTTGCTTCTTTGTTTATGAGTTACTACAGTTCTCTTTCTGGGCCAGTCAACAACCCGCTGATGTCACACTAGCAGGTTTTACGAATTATTGTCTCAAATTGTTATGCTGGTTTG
This sequence comes from Acanthosepion lycidas, assembly GCA_963932145.1. Taxonomy (NCBI): domain Eukaryota; kingdom Metazoa; phylum Mollusca; class Cephalopoda; order Sepiida; family Sepiidae; genus Acanthosepion; species Acanthosepion lycidas. Next base: position 30,312,586 of record OZ010599.1, read on the forward strand.
AATTTTAAACTCATAAAATAAGCGTACCGGAGTAAATAAATGTTCCCTCAGTAGTTATATATAGGTTTAATAATGAGAAACACTGTCAGAATCAGAGAGAAGTAGTCAAACGTTTGAGGAGAAATGCATGACCCCACCGTGATTACGAAAGTCAAGGAGATGCTGATGATAATAAATAACAAGTGTATATGTTTAAAATCAATCTGGTATACAATAATGATAACTCCTCATCTAAAATATTCAGACATAATTTAATGGGACACCCAGTGCGGATCAAACTCTCTACTCAAAAGAAAGGGTCGACCAAACATCTCCTTTTTCTTCTTTCGCCCTTAACCTCTGTAGGAGTCGTTGGGGCGCCGACGTGCTCAAGTGTCCACCGTTCTCCATCTGTCACGGTCGTGTGCCAGGACCTAGGTCTCCGCGAATGGTTTATTGATATTCTCATCGTGTGGCGTGCTTTGTGTGTTTTAACCAGCCAGATATTATCCCTCTCCAGGTTAGACCAGAGCCGATGTCCTCCAATTAGGTGGCTCGCCATGGTCACGAACATGTGGCCGATGTAGTTTGTCTGAGGAAACCCTTCCTCTTGGCCGGTGGTCTGCCCCGAGGCGGTCCTTCGCCCCGTGCTGCCGTATTAACACCACTCACTCATGAGAGTTTAGCCCACCAGCTAAAACAGTTTACTGAGAGATGGCAACTTGGAGCCATAACGTGAGAGATTTAGGAGATGGTTGAGGACCACTGATACCCGTCCACCCGAAGGTGCAGTCGGCCAGATATCAAAGGTACTACCTCTATCTAGAGCCCCTATGCCAACGACCGGAATAGCCTGGGTAAATATTAACCCATGCTCAGGCAACTAGCTTAGGCTGGTTGCTTCTACATCATGTTGTTGGTTTATTGAATATCGCGTTTTGTATGGGGCACGTAGTGAGGATCGTACACACAACGCAATATTAATGGGTCAACCAGACTAAACTTGTTAATCATTTCCCCACACCTGGGCATCTTTTTTGGCATCACTTTTTGAGTTAGTTAATATCGAATTTTATACGTGGCACCCAGTGAGGATCGAACTGACTGCTCAGAGTTAAATCAACAGAATTCGTTTCATGACGCCTACCCATCTAGATTACGTTGGGTTGGTTGATTCTTATAATATTTCAGCCCTTAGGTTATTTAATATCGAATGTTGTCTGAGGCACCCAGTGAGGATCAAACTCACTACACAATACCAATGGTCAAACTGATTAGTTATGTTGGCTATGAGTGGACGCTGAGGAACTTAAAGGTTTTAGTAAGTCGATTATCTCTATCTATAAAAGGCAGGATGTGTGTGTATGTGTGTGTGTGTGTGTGTGTGTGTGTGTGTGTGTGTGTGACGAATGCACGGCCGCAATTTTTGACGGATTTGCACCAAAATTTATATGCACATGCTCCAAGTTATCGGGAACGCAAAGAACGACTTTGCATTTCCCAACTAACATTGATAGTTGAAATAATCGATTTTTTATGCTTCTACGGCAGTTTTCATGTAGTTTGCGGCTGGCTGCCACGAATAGGCAGGAATATTCTATTGGCCAGCGTGAGAGCCAACAGCTGACTGACGCGAATGTTAACTAGCATGCAAAAAAAATATGGATAGCTGCATTCGTCACAAGTGGGAAAAATTTAAATCTGCATGGCACTTTACTCCAATTGGCTCATTCGCTTGCTTAATCTCAACGTTGATTCTGATTCTGCAGAACTGGTTTTGGTGTGAAAAAGTATTTTTTGTTAAGATTCTTTTTTCATTCGGTTTTTCCAGTTACGAGTCCTTTTTTAAAGCTGATCGTTTTGTGTTGATTTTGTTTAATTGTTTTTTCGTCACAGATTTAATGTTTAGTATAGAGCTTAGAAAACATTCGCAGTGTGAGATAGGCAAGAAGTAAGGCATGTAGCAACATCAGCACGGCAAAGGGCACTCCTTTAAATGCAAGGAAGGGCAAAAATATTTTATGTCAAGTGATAGCGATTGCTATATGAGCCGTACGAATTTTGAATCAAGCACGGGCAACGCCGGGCCATGCTGCTAGTCAAATGATAATAAAACGTTATGCTTACTTTTGTCGACAATTTTTAAAATGTCTGCAGACAGTATTTTCTTCTGATCTTACTAATCATGTTCATCTTAAAACTCAGTATTCACGATCACGAGTCCTGTAACCTATTATGGTCGTAGGGAAACCACACGTACTTCTAGCGGTAGTGTCGTATCCTGGGCAAGATAGCCTGACGCAGCACAACCATTTCCAAGCGGGTTTGAATTCAGATTTTTCCCTCTACTAGACTAGCTGCCAACTAAGGCTATAGAACGCTGTCTGCCTTACTATTTAGCCATTACTTGGTATAGAGAGAGTAAACAATCCTCCTCAGGTTTTGAAATCTGAGATGTCCATCTCTTAGACCTGTTACCAGCCAAGGCTATATAAACCACCCTGTCCGGATACATATATTTTATAGCTGGGGATGAGCGGGGGTGGGGTTGGTGGTTTAGAAGACATGAATTTCCCAAGCTTGTAAGTGAATATAACGAACTCAACTGGAATTAGAACTCTGCTCTTCGATTTCTTACTCCGCTCTCCAACCGATCACCGAGCAGCAACACAAGTCGTAAAGTTCAATTTTATCGAGACAAACATATCGGCCCCAAAAAAACCTCGGTCGTCAGAATTCGACTTATATACGAGTAGGCGGGCAGAGTTTACTAAAACAACTGATTTCGTTAAATGGCAGTTACGCTGATTTTTTTTTTTTTTTTTTAATTATTATTATACAGTAACGTTCACCCTGTACAAGATAGCTTGACGAGACGCGACCATTTCCAGACTGGTTAGAAAACTAGTTGCGCCACATCTCAGCTACTCGAGGTAGACGGTTACGTTGTGTTTATGTTATCGTAAAAGCCAATTTCGAAACGACTTTAGATATTTTGCTACGCACGTGCCAGAAATTAAATATTTAAGAAAAAGAAAAACGATGAGGAACACCAGGAAGGAGACGTAGAATCGGGAAAGAAAAGTCTCTTGAACATGCGACGTATGTTTTTGATTCGTAGAAAATCACACCGGAGCGACAACACGCCCACCAACTACTTAAATACTTGTACATAAAGAAAGCGACTAAATGAAGAAGTACCCACTTAGCAGACTGGTTTAACACAATTGACTAACCTTGGCTATTATTGCTATTTCCGGTTTGCTCCCCAGCAACTGAGGATTCCAGTCATCTTATTTGCTAATAAACCTATAATACAGTCCGCAGAGATTTACTTGCTTGCTTTCCCAAAGGCTCTACAACCTCTTTCTCACAGTATCAAATGTCTCAAGCCTCCTTTTGCTCTATCGTTATTTCCATGGAAAGTGTTTTCACAAAATACATTACTAACCTTCACGGCTTGTATCCGCCACGTCATGCACATTGTTGCAAACCACCTCTACTCGCATCGTATTCCATTCGTACGGTATAATGGACAACCTCGACGTTTGGTAATGGTTAACAAGTTTGTCTCGCTAGAACCATTACGAGAGAGTAGTGAGTTGGATCTTCACCGGGTGCCCCTTACTTTGGGCCTTGTCCCACAACTAAGCTATGCTTATAAAATCACCATTCGTATGGTGTGATGTAAATTAACAAGCTTGTCTCGCTAGAACCATTACTACTGTGTAGTGAGATGGATCCTCACTGGGTGCCCCATATATTCGGCCTTGTGCCACACCTAAACTATGCTCACAAATTCAGGAGCACCTCGACGTTGTGTAATGGTTAAAAAGCTTGTCTCGCTAGAAGCATTACGATTGAGTAGTGAGATGGATCCTCACTGGGTACCCCATATATTCGGCCTTGTGCCACTTCTAAACTACGTTCACAAATTCAGGAGCACCTCGACGTTGTGTAATGGTTAACAAGCTTGTCTGGCTAGAACCATTACTGAGTAGTGAATTGGATCGTCACCGGGTGCCACTTACTTTCGGCCTTGTGCCACAATTAAGCTATGTTTAGAAAATCATCATTCGTATGGTGTGATGTAAATTCTACCCGAGTAGTTTCTTTCCACGAAACGCTACTTTGTAGAACCGGCTCCCACGAGGATGCTTCCGCGATCACCACAATCTTTAAGGCCTGTTTAAGTTTAAAATTATCTTCCCTACATATTTGCATAAACTGTAACTCTTGCTGTATTCTTGGATCTCGCCCTATTCATTGTATGCATAAAGAGTTCAATCAAAATTAGATAACCAGAAATTAGTGAGAAAGAAATAAACATATAATGATAGGATAAGATAGGTCCGCCTATTGTCCGGTTCGCACTCCTCCCCCGTCTTTTGATCAGGAGTAAATGTTTATCCATTGTTCATGTTTATATCTGGGTCTCCGGTTTCATCTAAAGTCTTTTTATACTTTTTTACCCCCAGTAGCCAATTGCATCTTAATGGTATTATTCCCTGGTTTGGGGTGACTGATTAAGGAAATACATACAAAAATAAAATAATTGACAGACTCGGGTTAATGCCGAGACGATAGCTTTCAGCATTTTATACCAATGCCATAAGCAAAAGTCATTTTATTGCAAAGTTTGATAAAATAGATAACAGTTCAGGGACAGGTATATTAAGGATTATTAGGGATACAATCAAGGCAACATGCTTTCTAGGGATTCAATTTAGTCAATCTTCTATCTTTCTCCGCAGCTATACAGTGAAGAGCACTTGTTTGTGAAGGTGTAGTCTATTTTTGTCTCTCTCCCCAGCTATACAATGTATGTGAAGATATAATCCATCATTTGTCTCTCCCCCAGCTACAAAATGTTTGTGAAGATGTAGTCCGTCTTTTGTCATTCCCCCAGCTAAACAATGTTTGTGAATGTGTATTCCATCTTTTGTCTCCCTCCCCAGCTATATAATGTTTGCGATCGAGTAGTCCATCTTTTGTCTCTCTCTCCAGCTAAAAATGTTTGTGAAGATGTGGTCCATTTTTTGTGTGCCTCCGCGGGTATAAAATGTTTGTGAAGATGTAGTCCATTTTGCCTCCCTCCCCAGCTATATAATGTTTGTGAAGGCGTGGTCAAAATTTTGTCTCTCCCACCTGGTATACGATGTTTGTGAAGTGTAGTCCATCTTTTGTCTCTGTTCCTAGCTACACAATATTTGTGAATGTGTAGTCCTATCTTTGCCTCTCTGCCCAGCTATATTATGCTTGAGGAGGTGTAGTCAATCTTTTGTCTCTCCTCCAGCTATGCAACGTTTGTGAATGTATAGGCCATATTTTCTCTCTCTCTCTCCCCAGCTATAAATGTTTGCAAAGGTGTAGTTCATATTTTGCCTCTATCCCCAGCTATACGTTTGTGAAGATGTAGTCCATTTTTCTCCCCAGCTATACAATGACTTTAAAGGTGTAGTCCATCTTTGGTCTCTCTCCCTAGCTATACAATATTTGTGAATGTCTAGTCTTCCTCTTGTCTCGCCTACCAGCTATTATATGCTTGAGGTGTAGTCCATATTTTGTCTCTCTCTTCAGCTATACAATATTTGTGAATGTGTCGTCCATCCTTTGTCTCTCTCTCCATTTGTACAATGTGAATGTCTAGCCCGTCTTTTGTCTCTCTCAACAGCTCTACAATGTGAATGTCTAGTCTACCTTTTGCCTCTCTCCCTAGCTATTATATGCTTGAGGTGTAGTCCCTCTCTCCTCAGTTACACAATTTTTGTGAAGTTGTAGTCAATCTTTATCTCTCTGCCCTGCTATACAATATTTTTGAAGGTGTAGACCATGTTTGTCTCTCTCCCCAGCTATACATTGATTGTGAAGGTGTAGTCCATCTTTTGTCTCTCTCCTCAGCTCTACAATGTTTGTAAAGGTATGGTCCCTCTTTTATCTACTCACCAGCTATACAATATTTTGCGAATGACGTAGTCCATCTTTTGTCTCCCTCCCTGTGAAGGCGTAGTCCATCTTTTGTCTCTCTCCCCAGCTCTACAATGTTTGTAAATTTGTACTCCCACTTTTTTCTCCATCCCCAGCTATACAATATTTGTGAAGATGTAGTCCATTTTTGTCTCTCTCCCCAGCTCCACAATGTTTGTAAAAGCTATAGTCACTCGTTTGTCACCCTCGCCAGCTATACAACATGTGTGAAGGTGTAGTCCATCTTTTGTCTCTCTCCCCTGCTATACAATGTTTGTGATGGTGTAGTCCAACTTTTGTCTTTCTCCTTACCTGTAGGTTAAAGAGTAGATTAGAAGGGGCTCTCTATCTCAAGATGTTAATCAATCTAGAAGAAAAACTACGTCGAATTTTAATCTGTGATGAAGGCATTCTTTTATGACGACGTTGGCGATCATAATTTCCTTTCCTTTGTAGCTCTTAATAAATGTTAGCTTTTTGTATCCTAAACCTTGCTCTGCCATATTGATACTTAATCTCGCATGTTAGGTTATACATTGTTTTTCCCTGTCTCTTTTGACTTTAATCTATCCTGTGAGTATAAAATTTTCCAAGCCCTCTTTCCTCATTCCCTTGAAATTTCAACTGTCTCTTCCTGAGTGCAGTAAGTAATCATAAAAGAATTCACAGCTAATAATAAAGTCCTTGGGTATAGCATTCACTAATGTGTGTTTGTTTTACATTAAGGCCGGCTCAGAGATTACTAAGTGCAAGTACGTAGGTTAAGGAGAATATAACGTAATATGGCAATTAATGTGGCGTGGATTTTTTTTTCTTTAATTAAATGTAAAAAGACTTAACATTGACTCAGGAAAGACATGACTGGTAAAGATTTTCCAAGCGTAGCTTAGATGTGGCACAAGGCCGAAAGTATGGAGTATCTAGTGAGGATCGAACGCACTTTCAGTTTTAACTGATCTAGCGAGACAAGCTTGCTAACCATTACACCACGCCGAGTTGCCCAAAGACATGACTAGTAGTCATTTTCCAAGAATAGCTTAGATGTGGCACAAGGCCGAAAGTATGGGGTATCCAGTGAGGATCGAACTCACTTTTCAGTAGTAACTGACATAACGAGACAAGCTTGTTAACCATTACACCACACCGAGGTGCCCAAAGACATGACTGGTAAGCGCGCGCCAATCACACCTTTTATGTTATACCTGTAGACAGGCAGACAAAACAAAATCTGATTGGCTAATGCAAATCTTGATGCCATTATAAAAGTAAGATCTACCTCCTGATATAATAATCGTTTTTAAAATTACATCGTGTAGCAAATTATGCGGAGAGATGGCCTGTCCAAAGATCGGGGTACCTGGCAGAATGGATCTAATGTTGCAAAACCCGAAATTGGTAATGAAAACAGGGTAACATCATTGATGACCTCCACCGTTTCATTTTATAAATGTATTTCTAGAAGACAAAAATATTTCGTGGAGGGTCATGATTGCCAATGTCCTGAAAAGACAGAGGGTAAAAAAAAAAGTTAGCGCACAAGGAATAGATAATAGAAACACAATATAAGAGAAATTAAGCTTGGAGGACCAGGTGCACATCCACCCACTTACATTTTATCTCACTGGATTTATTTGAATATCTAGAAAAAGTTTAAAATATAACGGAAAGTAATCTGAAGGCTCATTTGATAACTTTTCGAATTATGCCGATAAATCATCTTAGAATTTCCGACAATGAGGAAGGACGAAGAACCCATCGGCTGCAATGTAGGGACAAAAATAACAGCAATATGGCTTGTAATCCCAAATAAGTTTTCAAAAATGAGAATAAATCATCTTCATCGCCCGAAGTAGACGATTAACATCGCATTAAATGTTTTTTTTAATATCAAAGTTGATTAGGAAGCCTGAAATCGTGAAAGAGCCCCACAAGTGAGAAGAAACTGTTAGCATAGAACTTACGGTTGCATCTTGTCATTTCATGACCATATCGCCATTCTAACATTGCTCTTAAATTCTCCAAGATTTTGTTCCCCACCGCCGTAGTGTGGTAGCCAATTATTGAATCCAACCAACGCTTTTGTCCACTAGGCCATGTGTCCTTGAGGAGTTGGAGAGTTGATTTAAAGGGAAATAACTGAGGTTCAGTTCGAAATTCCAATCGCCCGAATGGGACAGAAGCGTACAACTGCCGAATCGTCGTGAACATGACAATAAAGATGAGGACAACAGTCCGAACAATGTAAACAATGTAAATAATTACAATACCTCATCTCAGAAATAGAGACAGATCCTGAAGAAGGCTGGGGCGTACAAGGGCCGAAACGTCGTGAACATAACAATAAAGATGAGGACAACAGTACGAGCAATGTAAATAATGTAAATAATTTCAATATCTCATCTCAGAAATATAGACAGATCCTGAAGAAGGCTGGGGCGTACAAGGGCCGAAACGTCGTGAACATAACAATAAAGATGAGGACAACAGTACGAGCAATGTAAATAATGTAAATAATTTCAATATCTCATCTCAGAAATATAGACAGATCCTGAAGAAGGCTGGGGCGTACAAGGGCCGAAACGTCGTGAACATGAAAATAAAGATGAGGACAACGGTCCGAACAATGTAAACAATGTAAATAATTAAATACTTCATCTCAGAAATATAGAGAGGTCCTGAAAAAGGGCGGAGCATACAAGGGCCGAAACGTCGCGAACATGACATTAAAGATGAGGACAACAGTTCAAACCGTGTAAATAATGTAAATCTCAGAAATAAAGACAAACATTCTGAAATAACAATTTGCGAAGCAGGTCCGCATGTCAATTGCCTTCGAGATATCAAAGCTACAGCCGGAGCGTCACCATTTTTATCAAAAGTTTGATAGACTCATTCAGCACTAATCGTTAAAACATCAGCAGTCGTCCCAGAGAAACGAAAGCCATATTGCTTACCTGAAAAAAGAACCGGCGATGTGAGATGTTTAACCAGTTCAGAGTTGGTTATACTTTGCCAGAAAGAGGTAGAACAGCTAATCGGCCGACAATTAGACTGGAATTACAGAAGTGTTTCCAATAATCAAGAAAGTAAGGAACACTAAGGCATTTATTTTGTTTGTTTTTTGTAGGTTTTGGAGCGAACAGGTGTCAGTTCAGGAGCACATTTCTTAAGAACTAATGAAGAGATACACGTGCTTTGTGGAGATCCAGTTTAGGGATGACAGTAGAAACCACGGACGGAGTTATATGCAGATCACTCAATAGAGAATGCACGAATGAGAACTGCAACAAAAGAATCTTTCAGCAGACAACTTACGGTTACGTCTCGCCAATTTTGACTATAAAATGAGATCTTGCAGCCAATCTAGTAGCCCCGTGCTTAAAATATCGGTACCATAGCGGAAAGATCGTCGAGACAATTACCATTAAAAATATTTATAGAAAGGGCAGAGAGAAGTTCCTTTACGAATGTAGGAAAGGGACTGAAGGTAAGATGCCAAGTCGGAACCAATAACATTGTAGATTCTTCTTTCTATTTTGTGAAGAATCTCTAAATATAATGCAGAAGAACCATAGTAGATGTGGCATCAATAGTCAAAGTCAGGCAAAGATACTCCAGATGAATGAAGAGTAGAATTTGAGGAGAGAGATGTTAACATCACAAATTGAGTGAAGAGAGAGAGAGAGAGAGAGAGAGAGAGAGAGAGAGAGAGAGAGAGAGAGAGAGAGAACTTATTCTTTTTAGCTGTTTTATATATCCGCCGGTATTCACGAGAGCTAATCTTGTTAGAGGCCATCAAGTGTCTTTTTGATAACACTTTACAATTGTTACTTTCAGAGACAAATAGGCTTCTGTTGTCATCGGAATACCCAGAAGAACTGATTCCAGCAAGTTATAGCGGCAGAAGAGACAGTTATGAACCAAGGAGAAGATTGCAGATTCATTTTGTGTTTCCGAGAAGGAACAAAACATAGACGCCGTCTTTGACCCAAGAGGAAACCTCCGTAGCGCCATTCTCAAGAGGATGTTTAAGAATCTCAATCCAAATGGCACCTGGAAGAAAGATATTTTAAGGAATTCCTAATTGGTACCCCAGAAATACCATAAGATTTCAACTTAAGAAAATGACCAATATGCAAGCACTGCCTAATGTCTTCGAGATATCAGATGAAACAATCATTCCTCTCCAAATCTTGATAATACAGTAATAATGGTTAACGCAGCAGTTTATCTAGAAAAGCGAAAGCCAAATTGCTTCTCTGAAAAAAAACCCAGTGAGGTGAAATGCTTAATCAATTCAGTGTTCATTGGAGTTTCTCTAAACTTTGCCAAAAACATGTAGATGCAGCCATTAGGTGTCTCTTTGGCGACACGTTTACAATTAAAATAGAATCAAAAGGATCTAGAAGAGTCGTCATTCCAGACAATGTCATTTCGCGATTCGTAAGTGTTGTAGCATACCTATGGACGATAATGGGTACGTCCCCATTCACATAAATACAGTAGTAAATACTGTATGTTGATCTGCAGTTGGAGATTCACTGTGGAATTCACTTGTCTCACTTCTAACAATTGACTACATCTTCGCGCCGCTGGCGAATCATTTATGTGTTATTCTTATCCTAAGTATTATCGTTCATTACCAACCTTCGTTTGATTATTATATTCAGTAACTTTACCTAGATTACAACAATAAAAAAGCCTGAATCAGCTCAAAAATTAGCCCAGAAATGCCATAACATTTCCAGTTGTGAAAATGACTAATATCTCAAGGTCTGTCAAATATCTTCGAGATATCAGATGGAACAACCATTCTTATCCAAATTTTGATAATACAGCAATAATCGTTAACACAACAGCAGTAGACTTAGAAAAGGGGATCTACTTTAGAGATGATAGCCAAAACCATGGACGGAGTTATATGCAGATCACTCAATAGAGAATGCACAAATGAGAACTGCAACAAAAGAACCTGTCAGCGGACAACTTACGGTTACCTCTCTCCATTTCAACTATAAAATGAGATCTTGCCACCAATCTAGTATTAGGTTGGCGCAAAAATAATGACGTAATAATGTCGTTTTTTGACGTTAAGCAATACGTCAAAAAACGACATTATTACGTCATTATTTTGCATTAATCTAATAGTACTGTGCTTAAAGTCTCACCATAGAGGAAAGATCGTCGAAACAATTACCATTAAAAATATTTATAGAAAGGGCAGAGAGAAGTTACTTTACGGAGGCAGGAAAAGGACTGAAGGTGAGATGCCAAGTCAGGAGCAATAACATTGCATATTCTTCTTTCTATTTTGTGAGGTGAAATGCTTAACCAATTCAGTGTTGATTAGAGCTTCTCTAAACTTTGCCAAAAACAAGTAGATATCTCTATTAGATAGAAGGATCAGACGGTTCACTTGAATTCCTAGACATGAAAAACAGAACAGGATTTCCAACAAGCAGTTTGTACGGTTTTGAGAAAACAGGATTGACATCAGTAGCACATTCCTTAAGGATTATTACACGGATAGCAACACGTCCACATGCATTTAGGGGATCTACTTTAGAGATGATAGCCTAAACCATGGATGGAGTTATATGTATATCACTCAATAGAGATTCAGCTCTAAATAGAAAGTCAGGCAAAGATACTTCAGATGAATCAAGAGTAGAATTTGAGTTACTATCTTTAAAAAGTTAACGTCTCGAAGATTACGACCCCGAGAAAAACACTGGATATATTTGCATGAATAGTTTCCAATAATAATAATAATTAGAACAAGAAGAATAAGTAGGAAAGAAAGAACTTCTTTTTCTACCATTTCTTCTTCTTGGAGAATGATATCTCATCAAAGAGCGCAAAATGGCGGATTTTCTTATTAATTTGTGATTACAGAAATACGAAATTTTATGAATATTAATCATCCTTTTATTTGAAGCAAACGGCAAAGAAAAAAGAATTTCAGTTAGTCTAGCAGCAATTCTCAGAGGTTGGCCAAAAAAAAAAAAAAAAATTCTGTGGAATTAAGATGAACTTCACTGATAGCAGAGAAGACCAAAAAATTGCGTCAATGTTATTCATAGAATTTCACGCGTTTTTAATTTCATTTAATTCAAGAACATTCTTTCATTCCGCTTATTTCAGTCCCAAGATTCACAGACAAACGCTAAAGAATGAAGGCATGATTATGTGTGTGTGTGTGTGTGTGTGTGTGTGTGTGTGTGTGTGTGATTGATTTTATATCGACTATGTCAAAAGTTTAGGGCCATATATTGGAATTAATTATTACTAAGATTCATGTCTACTTTGGTTTAATTAATCCCTGCTCCGCGAGGATGTTGAAACTACTTAACACATTAGTGCATAACGTCGAGATTTTTTGTTTGTATTTTCTTTTAGAAAGGGGATTATTTAATATCCGCCAGATTAGGTATTAGGTTGGTGTAAAAATAATGACGTAATAATGTCGTTTTTTGACGTTCAAAAATACGTCAAAAACGACATTATGACGTCATTATTTTTGCACCAACCTAATAGATTAGGCAAAAAAAAAAAAAAAAAGAAAAAAGGAGATTAGGTTGGTTTGTGTGGATAGATTAGACAAAAAGAGAGATTTTAATGAAACTTTATGCAGCAATGTTATTATTATTATTATTATTATTATTATTATTATTATTATTATTATTATTCATTTATTTCGTTTGATTTCTGGTCTGTACCTATTTATTTCCGGGTCCCGTCCAGAGACTTAAAGTCAGAAATGGCATCCTGGCATTTTCCACTAAGCAAAAATAATAATAATAAAAAAAACAAACAAAAAACAAAAAAAAAAACATATTTTACATAGATAAAGTCCTTCGTAATGTGTTGATTGTACTTGTTAGAACAATATTTTGTATTTCTTTAGGGCATGGGCTTCCAGGAATTCCTTAAATAAATCACTACCAGGAATCTCTTCAATGAGTCGCTACCAAGAATCCATTCAATAAGTCGCTACCACGAACCCCTAATTATTATTATTATTATTATTATTATTATTATTATTATTATTTCCTGAGATGTCCCGGAAAGGTATTAGGTTGGTGCAAAAATAATGACGCATTAATGTCGTTTTTTGACGTTAAAAATACGTCAAAAAACGACATTATTACGTTATTATTTTTGCACCAACCTAATATATATTGTTCGGTGTAGCAAAGTGGTTTTGAACTACTGTACCCGAATAGGACAATCTAGCAGGTAAACGTAATGGACTGGTCCTCGTCGTAGTGGTAGGCAATAGGCATAGGTAATAGGCGAAGACTATAGGCGTAGTCCATGTACCTCCACATCAGTCTGTATTTATGGCTGACACCAGCCAATCATATTACTGTGAGGAGGAACCCAGGTGTATGCATATTCATTACATCTTTCCTCTTGATTGCCGTTGTATACAGATTTCCTTCCGGGTTCACGCCACAGACCTAAGGTCAGAAATGGCTTCATTTCCACGGATCATTTTTGTAAAAAAAGAAAATGAAATTAAGATCACACTTATTTTACATAGATAAAGCCCTTCGTAAGCTTTTAGAATTAATTGTGAGTACAGTTTTTTTTTTGTATTTCTTTAAGACATGAAGTTACCAGGGATCCATTCAATGAGTCTGTTGGAATCTTTTCAAATGAATCCGAGGGCTCCAACTACAACTTTTTTGTTGATGTGCCACGGGTTTTGTTACTTTTGTTTATCGGAAACCGACGTTTACTGATTTATATACCCACTGAGATTCTTTTTTGTCTCATGTAACGTAAAATTAATTTAATCAAAACCCTTAACCATTGGGCTCTTTTGATCTGTTCTAAAATTAAGTTGGATGATGAACTTAGGTTTATTACTACTACTCTCTGTAACAGTGCGTATCCATTGGGAATTATTCAAGAAATAATTAACAATAAATTTGCTGAATTCAATAAGGTTAAACCTGCTATAGTAAAAACATAACCTGTGTACCTACACCTTCCTTGTGATATTAGTGATAGATATGCTAAACAGGTATCTGTAGCAGTTCGATATTGTTACTTTGCTGCTAACACGTGTGTGGTCATTTCTGCCAAGTGTGTCCTTCCATTCATACGGAAGGATGTTCTCCTTCCACCTCATAATAGTTCTTTAAATGTAGTTTTGGTTCGCACTACATAGGGAGAACGACTCAAAGGCTGGATGTCAGAATAAAGCAACACGTTCCAATAAAAATCCACAAACTTAAGAACACTCCTTCAGACATTCTTACCAATATGTAGGGCACCTAATAAATAGCCATAATTGTGCTACTAGTTTCAGTGTGGACTCATTTATCATTCTTAGCAAATCCCACTCAAATTACCGCTTGAATGTGTTGGAGGCCATTTATGTTTTATCGTTGAAGCCCTCTCTGTATAAACAGAAGGACTTC
>OZ010599.1:30329463-30394463 GCA_963932145.1 Acanthosepion lycidas
GTATATATATATATATATACATACACACACGCACACATATATATATATATATATGTGTGTGTGTGTGTGTATATATATATGTGTGTGTAGATATATATATATATATATGTATATATATATATATGTTTGTGTGTGTATATATATATATACACACACGCACACATATATATATATATCTATATATATATATAATCATTTATTCGAAAATTATAACATAATGTTATAAAATCACTAGAAAAATAACCATTTTGTTTGAACACTTCTGAAGTCTTATCAAGGTGTTGAATGTAGACAATTCTACATTCAACACATTTACTTGATAAGACTTCAGAAGTGTTCAAACAAAATGCTTATGTTTCTAGTGATTTTATAACATTTTTATGTCATAATTTTCGAATAAATGATTATATTTGCTCTACTCTGTATTGAGCACGCTTTTAAGAATAGTATTTGTTGGTTATTGGAATTTATTCCGTATACACCAATCCTATACTTGGATATATATATATATATATATATATATATATATATATATATATATATATATAGCGTTGTAATCAAATTCTTAATACATATATACACAAAAGTTTGTTCCTATCTCTTTCAGCCATTAACCTTTTAAAAAAAAATAAATCTTTTCCTTCCCCTGTCACCCATTCTGTCCATGAGTCAAAATTGGCCAATGGTCTGTCAGAATTTATATATCTGTCTGGTAGAATTTAGTCGTTTCACCAAATACCCACTCTTCTTCTTCTTCTTCTTCTTCTTCTCTGTCTGGCTTTCCTTCTCGATTTCGTTCTGGTCTCAATTCTCACAGCGTCTCTGGCAGCTGCCTCTGAACACCCGCAATCAATCGAGACCCTCCGTCTGTAATGCTGTCAGTTAAATCGTGCATTGCTATCGCCGAAGACATCTGGACCATTGAACAACTCACTAAACATCTCTAATGGCGTTTAAAATCAATCAATGCGTGCACTGTACAAACACTAAGGTGACATCGATATCAATGACCACGTCAAAAACTAACAACAACAATAATGGATATTGGTCTTAGCTGAAACATAACAACCGCTAGGGTATGATCCGTTCAATAATAATAATAATAATAATAATAATGTTTTGAGGAGATATAGTATCAACAGACGTGCTTCTCTATTCACAAGAGTGCTTAGGAATAATAATAATAATAATAATAATAATAATAATAATAATAATAATAATAATAAACACAATACACACTGACAGAACAATCCAAGCCAACCGCCCAGATATTGTTATTAAAGACCACAAACAAAAAAAAAGTGCCTCCTTATTGATATGGCAGTCCCTGCAGACTGCAATGTATCTTTGAAGATATTCAAAAAGCTGTCAAAATACAAGGACCTTGAAATAGAAATCTCTAAAATGTGGCATATGGGAACATCAACAATCCCTGTTGTAGCTGGAGCCCTAGGACTGTTTGGAAAATATTGCAGTAGACTAATTGAAGGGATTCCTGGAAGTCCATGCCTCAAGGAGATACAAAAAATTATTCTGACAAGTACAGCCCACACTTTACGAAGGGCTTTATCTATGTCATTTTTTTAAAGATTTGGCGCGACAGATTTTTGCTGATGAATTTTCATCAGGAAACATGATCAGTTGACAATGCAAAACATTATATGCAGCATAGTCCAAGAATATCATTACGAAATTTAGCGCAGCACCAAGATATTGTCTTTGAATTTTTCATAAGGCCGTCAGACAAAAATGAAAACTCTTCCCATCCCAAATAATGGCGATAAAAAATACTAAAGAAACTGATTTCTAAAAGCGACTGTCCTATTGCAGGTAGTTTTAAAGATTTATCGAAGAGAATGGTGCTAATCTGTTTGATATCAGATTTTTCTTCTTCTTTTTTTTCTTTTTTTTTGCCGTTGAATTATGGTCCCATCTCTCGGGTTACGTTAATTCGCAAAACATAAGATTCTTGTCCTCTAAAAATCCTCACAGTTTACATAAAAGCCCTCGACAGGATCTCAAGGTTGGTGTGTGGATAGCGATTTCCAGACATCGAATTGTTGGCAATACTTTCTGTTTCATATCACAATAAACAGCGAGCCTTACTCCTCAGGGATTCTTCCCACCTTTGTCAGTCAGATGACAAGTGAGGAAAATCTATGACTCCTGGTTTCCGCAGGACGGTGTTATTGC
The DNA here is from genome assembly GCA_963932145.1 of Acanthosepion lycidas. Lineage (NCBI taxonomy): Eukaryota > Metazoa > Mollusca > Cephalopoda > Sepiida > Sepiidae > Acanthosepion > Acanthosepion lycidas. Next base: position 30,331,657 of record OZ010599.1, read on the forward strand.
CCTCACATCTCACAGGTCTATACAGTTTGGGGAGAACATTTTTGCAAACCGCATTATTTCCCCGTCCTGGGTATGACAATAAACAACATCCGCATCCTGGATAAGACGATGAACTACGTCCAACAGCAAGGCTTCTGATGAGATTTTGAGGAGCGGGAAACCACCTTTTAATCACTGGTGTTCCCAGGTCCACCCTGACCCGGTGTGATAGCACCTGTTATGGTTCCAGCTATTGGCAAATAATTAACCCCCTACTGGGGTCAAAACTCTATGAAAGTGTAAAAATCGGTTTTAATACCAGAAATACTTTGTGAAAATAAATTATTACCAGCAACACATTTTTGGAAAGAAAATATTACCAGCAATTCATTAAAAAAAAAAAAGCATATTACCAACTATACATTTTGTAAAACAAATATTACCAGTGAAGGAAAATTATTACCAGAAATAGATTTTTCGAAAAAAAGTTATTATCAGAAATAGATTTTGGGAAAAACATTACCAACATTGAAAATTTTGTTGGCATTACATAACCCATTGAGGTTGATATGCCATAAAACAAAACAAAAAAAAAAACAAACCAAACCGCATTATTTCTAAAAGCCTATGCCCAACCCCCCCACGATCGCCAGATCTAAATCCACCAGACTTTTATCTATGGGGTGCCGTCAAATCTGCAGTGTATGGGGGTTGTCTGCCCACACGGAATTATTTCATAACAGCGTTTATTCAGTCACTCTCAAGCGAGCACCTGATAGCGGTGTCCATTAACAAAATAAGGACCCAAGCCTGCATTGATACTAACGGGCGACATTTTCAACAGAGTTTATAATTTTAATTCATGGTCCCATCTCTTGGGTTACGTTAATTTGCAAAATACAATGTTGTGGCCCTGCAATAATCCTCACGGTTTGCATGGACTCACCATATAAGTTTGGGGTGTGGGTTTCGATTTCCGCACGTCAAATTGTGAGCCCTATTTTTTTCTTTATGAACACAAGAAACTGGGAATGCTATTTTTCGGAGATCCCCCCCACTGCACCTTCATCGGCCAGATGAAAAGTGAAGACAGCGCTAATACCCACACATCTCACAGGTCTATCCTGTTGTAAGAGAAGTTTTTTTGCAGGCTGCATTATTTCAAAAAGGCCTGTGGTCACCATGTTCTCCAGATCTAAATCCACCAGACTTATCTATGGGGGACTGTAAAATCGACACTGTATCGAGAGTGTCCGCGCACACAGAATAACTTCATGACAGCGTTTACTCAGCCAAGATCAAGCGAGCAACTGATAGCGGTGTCCATTAACAAAATAAGGAGCCAAGAATGCATTGATTCTAACAGGCGTCATTTTCAATATAGTTTATAATTTTAATTCATGGTCCCATCTCTAGTGATACGTTAATTTGCAAAATACAATATTGTGGCCCTGTAATAATTCTCACAGTTTACATGAACCCACCCATACATCGATCTGTTCTCAACTTAGAGAGGTGAATTAACAGGAGATAACTGATAACTGACATCCATTAGACATGGCACGTGGAACTAGAACAGTCTACACCAGTGAGCGAAATAAAGGGTTGAGTTCGACATTCCAACCACCTGAAGAAGGCCGGAGCGCACAACGACCGAAACGTTGTAATAAATATATCGACAAAGATGAGGACAATAGTCCGAATAAGCTAAATAGTGTACATCATAACGCATCTCAGAAATATAGACATATTCTAATGTTTATGATTGAATAAACACTTTGCCGATTGCAAGCTATAAATTACACGTAGAAATTCCCATGTAAACCTATTAAATATTTATTGCATAACAACTTTAACTAAATATTGCAATAGCAAGAATAAGTGTAAATATAGATTATTATTTAAAGAAGTGCGAGGGTACAAATGAAAAGATTTAAAATTAATAAGTTTTTCACTCAAGCAAATTTTAAAAATATGAGTGCGTTATCGTCATCGCAATCTTCTATTTCTTTTCCACTGATACCAAACAACATTACTGATATGTAGAGAAAGTCGTGGTTTTCAATTTGGATTTGCCTATTAATATTAATACTTAAGTTAAGCATTGAATAAGCTCCTTAGGAGTTCCCTGACTATAAAATATCCGCAGAATTTCGCCAATTGCATTATTAAATATTTTGAGCTCAACAAATTTAAACAAATATTACAATAACAATATTAAGTATGAAAGCAAGTTATTATTTAAATAATTAAGAGGTTACAAATGAAAAAAATTAAATTAAACAAGCCTTTTCTGTTTCACTAAATCAGACTTTACACACGTGAGAGCGTTAACTCCTCCTCTTTTCTTTTTTTCATTCATGTTTTTTTCTTTCTTTCACTGAAACCAAACAACGTCTCTGATATGTCTTTTCCGGATTTATTCCACGTGATCAAAATGGAATAGTCCATTATTTTATGAGATACAAAATAATAATAATAATAACAGCAATTAATAATGTTTAACAATATTTTGACAGTTGTTTAAATATTGTTAAACGCCGTCCGTTCTCTTATGGACCTATCTCAGAAAGTACTTACCACCTTCTCTCTCTCTCTTTCTCTCTTTCTCTCTCTCTCTGGCTCTCTATCACTGTTCTTTTCTCTCTGTGTATTTTCCTCAGTATCTATCTATCTATCTATCTATCTATCTATCTATCTATCTATCTATCCCAGCTTTTTTGGCTTTCCCTACCTATCTTAGTCTATCTCTCTCTACCAATCACAGTATGTTCTTCTCTATCAAAATATTTCTCTGTTCTTAAATATCTATCTCAACTTACGTATATCTATCTATCTATCTATCTAGCTAGCTAGCTAGCTAGCTAGTTAGCTATTACACCGTGTTTCTATCTCTCTCTCTCTCTCTATCTATCTATTTATCTATCTATCTATTTATTACACCGTGTTTATATCTATCTATCTATCTATCTATCTATCTATCTATCTATCTATTACACCCAGTTTCTTCTTCTTCCTTTCTTTCTTTCTTTCTTTCTTTCTTTCTATGCCAGCTTCCTCATATCTATCTATCTATCTATCTATCTATCTTAATTTCTGCTTAAAGATAGAGAGGTCTTAAATATGTAAACCCCGTTGTATTTTCTAGAACTTTTCACAGTTATTAAAAAGAATTAATCTCCACCACGTTGATCTTCACTTTAAGCTGCTGTAAAAACAAAACGATTTGAACAGATTAACAAGTTACACGTGCCAAGTGAATAGAAAATGTTTGAATTTATTAGATAGACGAACGATACAATAAACCCTCCTTGGCTCGTGACCGGATATATTGACACTTCTAAGTGCGTCATCAATTGGAAGCAGGCTTTATCCTTTTTATTACTTACTTTTGGGGGTCTAAAACAATTGGGTTTAATTCTTTCATCACACATTTTTTAATATATAGCACACTTTAATTTCAAGCTGTTTGTTGAAAATGTAGTGTCGATTTCAGAATTAATCTTATAAAATCCTTGTTAGGAGGATTGATATATTTGGGAAGGTTATTAGAAGCATCTAGAACTCATACGAAAAGCAAACCACCTGCACATGGATAGAAAATGAATTCAATAAATCCACAATAACAGAAAGATTCCTAAGACAATGTTATATCTTCGCACCGGACGTAATCAACCTGGAGAGAAATGTGATTCTGAGAAAATTAGATGTCCTTCCAGGAATCATCACGTCGTTCCTGACAAATTCCAAAGAAGGATCTGCAATGTAATCCATCCTCACCTGTTATCTCGACTTCAGGCATTTCCTCACCGACTTGACGTGGCTTTTCTACAAGTATTTTCGTGGAAACTGCTTTGATATGCCTTTCCCCCCCCCAGATGACCTGATTACATAAATTTAAACGTGCTACTAAATTGGCATCTAGGTCCCACCCGTTTAGTGTTGAACTAGTTAAATGTAATCGCCACTTCTGTCTCAACAGTTTTTTTTTTCTTGTACTTTCCGCCTGTGGAAATCCCTCCCGTTTTCTTGCTTCCCTGATAACTACAATGATCAAAAATATAAGTGCAATGTCACTCGCCATCTTTTGTCTTCTTGAATCGCGTTCATCTTTTGTCCGTTCGTCAATCCTCCCCTATATTTCTTTTGTATCTCACGTTAATCCCTGTAAATCTATGCTTACTAGTAAGATTCCAGTCTTACTGTGGAGGAAACGATTAAAAAAAAAAAGGAATTGTTACTGGTGTCCGCAATATAGGATATGAAGATGATAGGGTGTTGATAGCAGCCACGAAAAAATAAAATACAGGCAACCCTCCAGATGATAAATCGGACTGGACATAATTAACGAAAAAATACCCCAAAAAACTAAACTAAAAAAAACAAAAACAAAAAAAAAAAACAAATGAAAACTACGGACAAAGTTCACTTTCTTCAGAAGTAGTCATTCGCTCCTGTAGTTTATTGCTACTAGCAAGCAGCATTTTTTTTTCGTAATGATGGCCATGCTGGCCAAAACTAGTCGAGGAACCTAATTCAAAATAATAAGACAAAAACAAAAAAAATATTTATATACAAACCAGTGTGTCTGAAAATTTTAATTTTTTTAATATTTTTTATTTTCAAACCACACACACATACATATATATATATATAAATGTATGTGTGTGTGTGTGTGTGTGTGTGAAGAAATATAGTCTTAAGGTGTGCTATATTTATGGAATAAAGTGCTCAATATCAGAGATAGAGCGTGTGTAAATATAAAAGGGAACATAGAAGTCAACACTTAGAGGCGACAGTCTGTTTCATGCTAGATTGAATCGTCAGGACACCTTGCATATAGCATGAAACAGACAGTCGCCTCTAAGTGTTATCTTTGTTCAATTTTATATATATATATATATATATATATATATATATATATATATATATATATATATATATATATATATATGGTGCGCCAGAAATACCTCCGACATATGGCATTAGTAAGACATTACTGGCAATGGTGTCTTCATCTACCTAATACTTTGCTATTATGTGGGAGGTTTGTGTAGTTGGTATATGAGGAAATATGTCCGCAGCATTCTGTATATATATATATATATATATATATATATATATATATATATATATATATATATATATATGTATGTATGTATGTATATCTATATATATACATATATATATATATATATATATATATATATATATATATATATATATATATATATATATGACATTTTCAGATATTTCGGGAAAAACACTAGCAACTGGGAATGAGAGTGTAAGTCATCCCCAAACGCACATATATATACCTATACACCTTTGCATGTGTGAGCCCACACGCAGACAGTAACTCATGCGCACAAAAAAAAAGAAATCCGGACGACACAAACATACACTCAACCTGCATCAACATGTACACTCACTCACGTACACACACTAATTCAGATACACCTACTCAAATCTGCATATGACCCCGCCACACACACAGACACACATACATACACACACGAACACACATGCGCATTACCCCTCGCCGTTTGCACATACAAATATTCCATGTATGAGTTCGAAAAGCGAACAATTCCTCTCTTGTCGTCGATTCCTCATTAAACCCTTCTTTGACGTTGAGGTTCTAATTTACGTTTACCTAAATATAATTTTTCTATGAATATTAATGTCTGTGGGAGAGAGTAAAAAGAAAACATACAGATTCATTATGAAAGTGTACAAGACATGTCTATTAGTCTATTGAATATAGATCGGCAAGTATTGATAAGGTGGCTGGTAAAAATTTTCGTCTCTTATTCATTAGCTCAAATATTGAAATTCATTTACAGCCCATGTCCTCCTATATATATATATATATATATATATATATATATATATATATATATATATATATATATATATATATGATAAAATATAGTTTTAACATATCCCATGTATTTATGGGTTAAAGCGTTCAATATCACGGATAGAGCATATGTAAATATAAAAGTAGTGACTGAGATCAATACGCAGCGGCAACAGTCCGTTTCATGCTTAAACACAACCCTCAATCCAAGGCTATTGCATTTAAGCTTGGAACAGACTGTCGCCGCTGGGTTCACTTTATACATACATACATACATACATACATACATACATACATACATATATATATATATATATATATATATATATATATATATATATATATATATATGGGATAGGTTGTTATGGATAGTGGACGCGACAGGATTAGGAACTGTATCTTACACGGAACCGTCATATAGCCTGACATGCTATAAAATTTAGTTACAGAAGAAGCCTCTGTTTAGCAAGGTCGAATTACTGCTTTTATGCTACCAATTTCCCATGGTATGGTACGTCAGTCTATATTACGGTTCCGTATAGGATACAGGTTCGTTTCCTATCGGAGGACACATATTTTCTATTAAAATTTCTCGGACATTCAGGCCGGTAAATGTTGTTAATACTGTTTATTATAAACGGGGCATTTACTTAAATATCTGTATCTATAAAAAGAACGTGTAATCAATAAATATATTTAAATAATTCTTGGACTTAAATTCATTTTAAAATATATGACCTCATTTGTTTACGTTAAGATACGCTTCGAGCAAATATGAGCCTTCGAGGGAAATAATGGGAAATTTGTAGTTTAATAATAGAAATTCGAGTTTGCTGACCAGACGCTTCCTCTGTAGCTAAAAAGTATAGCACGTCAGGCCAAATAACGGTTCCGTGTAATATACAGGTTCGATTCCTGTAGGAGGACACACATTTTCTACGATATTTCTGAGGCATTTAGACTGGTAAATGTTGTTAATACTGTTTATTATAAACAGAGCATTTACTTAAATATTTGTATCTATAAAAATAATGTATAGGAAAGTGATATATAATTTTTATCTTGTTACTTAATATCAGGTATAGAGCCTATGTAAATATAAAAATGGGCATGGAGGTTAAAACACAACGATGACAGCCTGTTTCAAGCTTAAACAATATCGTCATGCCATTGCGTTTAAGTACGAAACAGACTGTCACCGCTGGGTGTTATCCTCAATGTCCACTTTTATATATAAATTAGCGCACTGTGACCGACGGTGGCAATAAAACACTACTGGATGTGTAATATTTTGGTCAGCACAACTATGAACTTCATGCACGTGATAATCACCAGGTGCGGGTTTAAAAACGCAAATTGATCAACTGACCGTAAAATGTTACAACGGCCAGTTTTCAATATAGGATTAATTATTATCTATTAAGTATTATTTACTAACTATTGTTTATTAATCCGGCTGATTTCATTACTTAAACTTTATTCTTAGTGAATAATCATATTTGTGTAGACACTCCGTTTATTTATTAAGCAGTACTTTTATTTATTTTCGCCTACCGGCCTGAATATTCATAAAATCTTTTGATCTTAAGCATGTCGGAACTAAAGAAGGTCTCTCCTAACAAATGGCGCGGGACAGTCAAAACCTGTTTAATAAATAAATGGAGGATCTACTCAAATATGAGCATCCACTATAAATAATGTTCAAGTATTAGGTTGGTGCAAAAATAATGTCGTTTTTTTACTATCGTTCAATTCATGCGGCACCCATCTATCCAAGTTTTTTGACTTCCCTATTTGCTTTAAATGGAGAACGACTGTTGAGTGGTCGACCTCCAGTTCAACAGCAACTTCTCGTGTGGTTTTGCGAGGATCGGCTTCAATTAAGGCTTTCAAATGTTCGTTATCAACCGCAGTCGGCCGGCCACGACCGTCTTCATCTTCGAGTCTCTCGTCACCATTGCGAAATTTCTTGAACCACCGTTGTGCCACACGTTCGTTAGTGGTTCCTGGGCCAAACGCATCATTGATATCACGAGCTGTCTCGGCAGCTTTTCGGCCTAGTTTGAACTGGAACAAGAAAATCGTGCGGATTTTAATTTTGTCCATGCTGTCGAAAAGCCTGCAAAGAAATGAATGAAGAGATTGAGAACGGTATCGAATAACACGATTTGATAGAGCGAAAAACGCGCTTCAAAATGATATATAACATGGCTATATATATCAATGAATTAATTCAGAAATCATATATAAATGTAACATGTGAGAAAACGACATTATTTTTGCACCAACCTAATAATAATAATAATTTTCTCGAGATGATATGCACACACACATACACACACACGAACACACACCGGTTACTTTCTCACAGACGTTATGAAGTTTCCCTCTGTCTTTTCTACAAATATTTTCATGAAAACTGCTCTGACGAGCTATTTTCACTGGTGCCCCTAACTGCATGAATTTAAGTGTGTTGCTAAGTTTTCATCTCGGTCCCACCTTTTTGCTGTCGAAACAGTTAAATATAACCGCCACATTTACACCAATATATTTTTCGATCTCACTTCCCGACAGTGGAACTCCCTTCCTCTTAGTTGCTTCCCTGATAACTATAAACTCCAAAATCTTCTCATGCCTTCATTTTGATCCCCGTTCTTCTTTTTGTCCTTTCGTCAATCCCCCACGTTTCTCTTATTTTCACTCTCTGTAAACATTTGCGTGCTAGTGGCACTCCCGCCTGGCTTGGGGTGAAATGCTTATATATATATATATATATATATATATATATATATATATATATAATTATTTATTTAAAAATATGATTCCAACACGCTGCATAAGAGTTCTCATGTTTCAAAACAGGAGCCGAAAACTTCAATATAATTATTTGAATTAAATTGAATTAAAGTAAGCTCTGTTCCATCTTCAGCGATTTTTTTTTTTTTGCAATCAATTCCCAAAAAAATTGTGAATCAATTTATATATATATATATGTCTTGTTTGTCTTCTTTCATCTTCGGTTAGACAAATTAAGTCCGCCAATTTTCATGTAGTTGGACCTTTTAATATTCTACCTGGAGTTACACACGTGTATACACGCGCACCCCAGTCCTCCACAGATATAGAGATAGAAAGAGGATTTAATAGAAAAAAGTTAAAAGTATATTACTGAAAATCATATATTCAGCTATTAAAAAAAAATCAAGAAAAATGAAAACCTATTTATATACAGACATGTATGTCCCCCATATATACATATATATATATATATATATATATATATATATAGATAGATAGAGAGAGAGAGAGAGAGAGAGAGAGAGAGAGAGATGTGTTGTGTATTGGGATAGGATCAGAGTTTAAAAGGGCAATAAAAATAAAATAAAAGTGAAACATACAGAGCGAAGAAATACTTCAAAAAAAAGGATTGAAGAATAGTTTTGGGAAAATAATAGTAGAAAATGAGGGGGGGGCACGGAAAAAAATAAACTGAAATAAAAACTTAACACAATTACTTATAATAAGTATGATGACATTATAAATAAGTGGGGAATAAAACATAGAAAAAAAAAAAAAAAGAAAAGATATGCTGTGAACACCACAGTCCTTTAGCGACAATAATTAGTTGTTTGCGAGTCGTGAGGAACGAAATGTCCGACCTAATATTAGGTTGGTGCAAAAATAATGACGTAATAATGTCGTTTTTTGACGTTAAAAAATACGTCAAAAAACGACATTATTACATTATTATTTTTGCACCAACCTAATACTTTCTTTAAGTTATGTCCATGTTGTTTTATATCGTTAAGTGTTGTCAAGGTGAGCCAAGTTCTTTTAGATTATTTTCATTTTGTCTTTTCACCGTGATGAATTAAGATAGAATGGCAGCCGATGTCTAATACGACATCAGGTCCGTCGTTATCCGAGGCAGAATATGGGTTGTTAATTTTAACGCTTCAAAAACTAAACTTCTCTACATTATTTACATTATTCGGACTGTTGTCCTCATTGTTCAGTTCGACATTCCAACCACCTGAAGAAGGCCGGAGCGTACAACGGCCGAAACGTTGTGATAAATATGGTGAAAAAGATGAGGACAATAGTCCGAATAATGTAAATAATGTACATAATACCTCATCTCAGAAATATAGACAGATACTGAATGGCCGAAACGTTGTGATAAATATGGCGACAAAGATGAGGACAATAGTCCGAATAATGTAAATAATGTACATAATACCTCATCTCAGAAATATAGACAGAATCTAAACTTCTCTATATTGATCATATGAGAGACCCCTGTGTGCATTCCATCAGCATGGCTGATGCTATGCTCCAGGAAAGTGACTTGATGCGCTTTCTCGAGTTAACGTTCTCAGCTGAAATGAAGCAGAAAGACTATTGTTAGGTCAACTACTAAGAAAGTTGGCTCATTGTATCGTGCCAGATAATTTTTCTTTCTGGAATCTGTTTTACATATCTATAAGTCTACCATTCGTCTATGCTTAGAATACTGTCTCATATATTGTCCGGCGCCGCCTTTTTTAAGCATTTCACCCGAAGCAAGGCGAGAGTGCCACTAACACGCAAGGGGTTACAGAGGGTAGGGAACAAGAGTAAAAAGGCGTGTTTGGGGACAGGTTAAAGCGAAGGATAGGAGAACAAGATCAAGGTATCAGATGATGTCGATTGACATTACACTTGGATATTTGATGATTATAGTTATCTGAGAAAGAAAGTAAAAGGAAGAGAATTACGCAAACACCAAGTGCAAGAGAAGAAGCTCTTTGTGTAGAAGAGACGGTTACATTTAACCGTTTCGACAGTGAAATGCTGGGACCGTGATGCCAAACAAGTAGCTCGCTTAAATCCATGCAGTCTGGGAACCAGAGAAAGCAATTCGTCGGAACAGTTGGTGTGAAAATACTTGTAGAAGAGTCCGAGGGAGACCACGGCACGTCTGTGAGAAAGCCACTGTAGACCAAATGATTGAACAGGAACTATCACATTGCATATCCGTTTCTGGATTTTGTCGAAGGCCTCGAGACATACAGAGAATGCACCAGATCATTTTTTAAGCGTTTCACCCCAAGCAAGGTGGGAAGCCACTAGCACGCAAGGGGTTACAGATAGTTGGGGCGAGAGCAAAGAGGAGTGATAGAGGTAAGGATGAGGAGAAGGATAGGGGATAGATCAAGGCATCTGGAGACGTCGATTGACATTACATTTGAATAGTTGGAGATTATAGCAATCAGGGAAACAAGAAAAGGGGAGGGATTTCCACAGGCGGGAGGTGCGACACATGAAGCTATTGGAGTCGAAGAGACGGTTACATTGAACAGTTTCGACAACGAAAGGGTTTGAGCGAGATGCCAGCCTAGTAGAACGCTTAAATTCATGAAATCTGGGAACCAGCGAAAGCAGATCATCGGAGCATTTAACATGAAAGTATTTGTAAAAAAAGACAGAGGGAGGCGACGGCACGTCTGTGAGAGAGCGACTGGAGACGAGATGCTAGATCAGGGCCAATTATATTGCATATCCGCCTCTGGAGCTTATCAAGAACCCCGAGGCAAACAGAAGGGGCTCCAGACCATATGTGGAAGCAATATTCCATGCAAGGGCGAATGGTTGATTTGTAGATTTGAAGGATCGACTCCGACGAGAAAAATTTCCTGGCACGGCACAGAGAGCCAACTTTCCTTGCGGTGGACGAAGCTATTGACTCAATGTATTTATTCCATCTCAGGTCAGCAGTCAGTCTGAGACCGAGTGGTCACAAAGAGGTGCTCTCGTGGAGCTGAGCGTCAGACATTCTAATGGTGGGGAATGGTTCTTTGTGGTGAGTAATAGAGAGTAGTTTTGTTTTTGAAGTATTAAAGTTAACCAGCCAATTCCTGGCCCAGTTCACAACAGACAGCAATATTCCATGCAGGGACAGATGGTTGATTTATAGATTTGAAGGATGAACTCAGACGGCTGTTTACCTTGAGCTCCTTGACAGAATCCAAAGAAGAATCAGCAATATTATTGGTGCTGATCTGGCATCTCGGCTTCAGTCAGTTTCCCGCGGCCGTAAGGATGCGTCTGTGTCTTTTCTATATAAAATTTCATGGTAATTGTTCCGACGAGCTCTTCACTCTGGTACTTAGCCTTTTTTAATTTAATCGTCGAGATCTCATCAATTTACAGTTAAGCTCGTGAGAGGCAACCGTAAATTCTATGCTAACAGTATCTTTTCTCGCACTTTTCGCTTGTGGAACTCCCACCCGGCTTAAGGTTTCACAGACAAATTTAATCTGCAAAAATTTAAATGCAATATCAATCGCTATCTGCTGATTAATCCTCAAAATCTACATGCATAGCAGAAGCGCCAGCCCAGATGTAGCAGCAATGTTCAATGCAAAGAAGAATATACAAACTGAATTCTGACAAGCAAAAAGTGCTTGACCTGTCACAGCGAACCAGTTTTCCTAGCAGGTTATTTAGCAATTGATCTGTAATTTAGCAATTTCATGCTAATTATTCAAATAAGCTCTTCGCCATGGTACCTAGACTTTTAGAATTTAAGCGCAGTATTAAACTGGCTTCAAGATCTCATCAATTTGTAGTTGATCTGGCTAGATGTAGCCGTAAGTTCTACGCTAAAAGTTCAGTCTGAAGTCGGATGACCGGCTGACCGGCTGATCGGTTGAACTCTCTGCCTTCGGGCGGGGAGGAACCCGAACGAGTCTACGCCGAAGAGAGGAGTCTCTTTCGGGGAGGTAAACCGACCCTGAACCCGTTTATACGGGTTCAAAGGGCATATTTTTGGCCGAGCCTACGGGCTGGGAGATCACACGTTAAACCGGCCTTGTGCCAAATGATGCCCTCGTGGGGAGTGGGGGTGACTAAATACTGTTCAGTCCGAAGGGTGACTAAATACTGTTCTATGCTAACAGCTTCTTTACTCGCACATCTTGTTTGTGGAACTTCCTTCCGGCACCATGCTTTCCAGTTAACATTAATCTACAAAAATTTTAATGCAATGTAAATCACTATCTACTGCCCTCCTGATTACTGTTTTCTATTCGCGGTCATTATTAAAGTTTCTCTTTCTTAATTCTTCCACATACTAGTGTCTTAGTGGCTTTACATAGGGTGGTGCCGATTGTTTTAAACAAAGAAGCTAATGATTGACATGTGACCAAAGAAAAAAAAAACTAAAAACCGAAGATAAAATGGATGAAGCAGATTAAACATAAACCATAGACTGAGGAGAAATGACCAACACACACCTCCCCAAAAAATGAAAGACACTGTCTATATCTAAATGAATTAAGAAGGTAGATGATAATGAGTGACACAAGTGAGAAGTGCAAGAAAAACTGTTATAGACCAGACTGATGATATTTCATCAATCTGATTATAAACTTGACCCTTCCACCAAAAGCGAGGGGAGTCAGAACAGTAGGGCTTAGACTAGAGTAGCAGGTGGCAGCAGCAGTAGTAAAAAGGCCAAACACACACGTAGCCTCATCGTTCCGTGAACATCAAAAACTGACGATCTCAAACGTTATCCTAACAAACGAAATTCTCGGAACAAGTCAAAACAATTAAAACACAAACATTTAAAGAAGAAAAAGAGACAGCAACACAGACCATACCAATATCTGTAATTTACATCAGTCAGTCAGTGATGTGACATGCTTGATACACGCGTAGGCGACCATCTATCGTTCAATACATGACTGACGAGGCAGATTTTTTTCCCGCAGTAGGTTGTCATTCCTTTTGCTAGTTGCTATCCAATGCTATAGAACCCGGTCTTGTGGCTGGGGGGAGAAGAAGAAGATTCATACATTTCCGCAAGGGTATTAGCACGAAAGTGAATGTAATGGATTCGACTGAAATTCGAACTCGGCTCTCCCAATTTCGGAACCCGTACCGCTAACCATTACTCTACCATGCGTCCGTAATTCGCATCACGAAAAAGAAAAATTACTTATTCTTGTTATAAATATCAAGACTTATCGTTTTTATATCGTTGGACGATTTATTCATTTTATTTTCCGTATAAACAAAAATTAAAAGGATTCCTCTATCAGCTACTACTACAGATTCATATAACAATGGAGTAAATGCTACATCAACACCCAAAATTCAACTGCATTACTAAACTTAGCAAATACCTTACAGTTATATCTAGGCATTTCACCTGTAAAATGAGACCTTTCCGCCAATGGAATAGTGCGTTCGAATTTAACAAGAGGCTGCAGTCTGGTGAGTTAGGCGGCCAGATGTATTGGGTGATCTGGTCGCAGAAATTGTCTGAAAGACATGACTGTTTTCTCCTGCTTGTCTGGCATGGTTCAGAATCCTGTGGCCAGACATAGGGTCTTCTAGGGCAACACTAACTCTTCAAGGCACTTGATGTAGGCCATCGTTTTGAATCCTCTGTATTGTCCTCAGATTGGCATCCAAATACTTTGAAAGGTTCTTATTGAAGCCTCCGGCGTGAATGCCAAGCAGTGCAGCATACCGTTTCCAAATTTCTAGCGGGGGTGAATTGCGTAATGGTTCTCTTTTTTTCACTACAGTTCCCAACTGACCCTACTACACTTTGCAGTCGACAAAATCAAAATCAAACAACGCATGCACGGAATTAAAATATAAAATGGCGACAATCTATTAATCGCACGCTACACACACACACACACACACAGATATATATATATATATATATATATATATATATATATATATATATATATATATATATATTAATTGATTCATCGAGTCTGATAGCAAACCTCAGGAAGCACTGGACGGCCGTTTCGTCCTATATTTGGGACTCATCAGCAGTGCGCTTCCACTACCGAGGGAATCGAAACCCCGACAGAAAAAAAAAAAAAAATATATATATATATATATATATATATATATAACCTTTGCTTTCATTGAATTTATGCTATTTATTGCTACTGATGTCCCGCCTCTGTTACACTTCATGCACTAGGTAATAAAATGTTATTTTAAAAGCGAGAAAATTGGGGTCCGCACTGCACTGCAACAGAATTGTAAAACAAGAAAATATTTAATCGCATGTTTTGTTTTAAATGAATTTAATCTTCGTGCAAATTTATTTGAAACAGATTTTTCACAGATAAAGAGATTAAAAAAAACAAAAAACAAAACAAAAAATGAAATTATAAAATAGAAAAAGAAAACTCGCTAGCAAATTCACGTCAAGACGACAAAAGATGGCGGTAGCTAAGGGAAACAGTTTTGTTAACGAGAGATAAAAAAAAAAACAAATAGAGCAGTAAAAATCTAGATTGAAAACGGACAAAAAGAGAGATGAGATGGACGCCAACCTGACATGTTAAGACACACGGACACATCTTGAGGCGTACAGTTCAATTGCAGAAGACTATGTCTTCCATAAACACGGACATGCGCATATGCGCTAATTTCATTTAGCAACCATCTTGCACACTTCTGAAGAGGTATTCAGAATGAGAAAGTAGCTCGTTACATTTACTTACGCGCAAAGATCCTTGGGAAATATGAGAATCTGTCTCATCTCCCAACACTGACAATTTTAGGTTAAATAGTAGGAGTTGTATCTGGAAAAAAAATTATCTTCAAAAAATTGTTAAAGTAATATTACCCACATACGCACACAAACACACACAGACACACACACACGCGCGCGCACACTTGAAAAAAAGAATTATACTTAAACTAGCAGCATGGTCCAGCGTAGCCCGTGATTGATTCAAAAATCGTACGACTCATACAGCAATCACTATCACTTGACTTAAAACATTTTTGCCCTACCTTGCCTTTAAAGGAGTGTCCTTGCCGTGCTGATGTTGCTACATGCCTTACTTCTTGCCTCACACTCCCAATTTTTTCTAAGCTCTATACTAAACATTAAATCTGTGACGAAAAAAGAACTAAACAAAATGAACACAAAACGATCAGCTTTAAAAAAGGACTCGTAACTGGAAAAACTGAATGAAAAAGAATGTTAACAACAAATACTTTTTCACACCCAAACCAATTCTGCGGAATCAGAATCAACGTTGAGTTTAAGCAAGCGAATGAGCCAATTGGAGTAAAGTGCCAGGCAGATTTAAATTTTTCCCACTTGTGACGAATGCAGCTATCGATTTTTTTTGCATGCTAATTAACATTCATGTCAGTCAGCTGTTGCCTCTCACGCTGGCCAATAGAATCTTCCTGCCTATTCGTGGCAGCCAGCTATTGGCTCTCACTCTGGCCAGTAGAAAATGGCCGCAAACTACATGAAAAGTGCCCTAGAAGCATGAGAAAATCGATTATTTCAACTATCGATGGGAGTTGGGGAATGCAAAGTCGGTCTTGGCCTTCCCGATAACTTGGAGCATGTGTAGTTAAATTTTGGTGCAAATCCGTCGAAAATTGCGGCCGTTCATTCGTTACACACACACACACACACACACACACATCCTGCCTTTTATAGATAGAGATGCAGAAAAATACGGTTCGGGTTTAAATAATAACAAAATAGGAGGTGACAAGCCGTAAAAAAGTCAATCAATCAACCAATCCCTTCTGACGTAAACAGCGAAAAGATTGCTGAACTGCAATGTAATATCTGATCTCCTGTATGGCCGTAAATGTTGAATAATTTCCTCGCAGATGAAGAATAGATTTAATGAGGAAAGTGGGTTTGGAGGATGTAACGCTCACAGGACATTTTGAAAGGAAGGGAAGCAAATTTTGTGGATGGATTGCAGAATAAGGACAAAGATGGATGGTAAAGTTAAAAAAAAAAATACTTAGCCCAAAGAAAGACCGGAAGTTGTGGAGACCCATGATCCATCCCTCTAACTCATTATCCTCTATTGTCTCTGCAGGTTTACTTTCTGTTTTGAGTCCCGGTTGGAAACTGATCTCGAAAACTGGCACAGTGGATAAAGATGTTGGTTGGATTCTCTGACAAGAGCCAAAGAGTTGTGAGTTCAGTAACAAGCCACAGTTATGGTGAATCAAAACTTGGAGAGTTGAGTTAAAAGGGAAATAACTGAGACACTCGAAAGAGGCATGATACGTGGAACTAGAACAATCCACCCCGGTGGACGAAATAAGGGAGTTCGGTACGAAATTCCAATCTTCTGAAGAACGTCGGAGCGCGCAACGGCCAAAACGTTGTGAATATGGCAATGAAGATGAGGATAACAGTCCGAATAATGTAAATAATGCAAGTAATCTTAATACTTCATCTCAGAGATATAGAGGCCGAAACGTTGTGAATATGGCAATGAAAATGAGGATAACAGTCCGAATAATGTAAATAATGCAAGTAATCATAATACCTCATCTCAGAGATATAGAGGCCGAAACGTTGTGAATATGGCAATGAAAATGAGGATAACACTCTGAATAATGTAAATAATGCAAGTAATCTTAATACCTCATCTCAGATATATAGAGGTCGAAACGTTGTGAATATGGCAATGAAAATGAGGATAACACTCTGAATAATGTAAATAATGCAAGTGATCATAATACCTCATCTCAGAGATATAGAGGCCGTAACGTTGTGAATATGGTAATGAAGATGAGGATAACAGTCCGAATAATGTAAATAATGAATGTAATCATAATACCTCCTCTCAGAGATATAGAGGCCGAAACGTTGTGAATATGGCAATGAAGATGAGGATACCAGTCCTAATAATGTAAATAATGCAAGTAATCATAATACCTAATCTCAGAGATATAGAGGCCGAAACGTTGTAAATATGGCAATGAAGATGAGGATAACAGTCCGAATAATGTAAATAATGCAAGTAATCTTAATACCTCATCTCAGAGATATAGAGGCCGAAACGTTGTAAATATGGCAATGAAAATTAGGATAACAGTCTGAATAATGTAAATAATGCAAGTAATCTTAACACCTTGTCGCAGAAATATAGATAGATATTGATCTCAGAAAACATTCAATATATCAAATGATGTAAGAAATGACTTTTTAGCTTTGATGTTTCCAAAGCGGAACTGGTTTCATTTAATAGTATCAGTGAAGATTTTTCGCATTAGCATATGACTGATGCAAATCTCCAGGAGTGTAAATTATCTGGCTTCCTCGCTTTAACACTTACCACTGACTTGAAGTGGAATGACAACATTGAATAAATTGCTGGGTCTGCTTCTAGGAATTTTGATGCAATGTATCGTGCTTCTTGCCTCAATCTACTTTTCCCCTCAATCATTCGTCCATGCATTGAATATTACTGACTCATCAAACCTGGTGCTTCTAATATGTATATAGAGACTGTTGAAAGAATCAAAAGAGTAATCTGCAATGTTATCGGTCCTGAGCTGTCACCTCGGCTTCAGTCACATTTCCATCGCCGTAACGCAGCTTCTCTGTGACTTTTCTATAAATAATTACATGACACTCGTTCTAATGAGCATCCCTCTTTGGTAACTTGACTTTCAAGAATTTAAGCGCAGTATTTGATTGGCAGCAATGTCTCATCTTTTCACTGTTGGAATTCATAAGTGCAAGAGTAAGCTCTATGTTAATGGCTGTCTTGCACTTATTGTTATTTTCGGCTTGTTAATTCCCTATCAACGACGATCTTCAAAAAATTAAATGCAACGTCACTCGTCATCTTTCTGACTTGTAATTGTCACCACATGAACATTGTTTTCGTGTAATGGTTAACAAGCTCGTCTCGATAGGTCGATTACAACTGAGTAGAGAGATCATTGT
This sequence comes from Acanthosepion lycidas, assembly GCA_963932145.1. NCBI lineage: Eukaryota > Metazoa > Mollusca > Cephalopoda > Sepiida > Sepiidae > Acanthosepion > Acanthosepion lycidas. Next base: position 30,350,253 of record OZ010599.1, read on the forward strand.
TACAACTTTCAGATATTCGTTTCTAAGTTTTAACAGCATTTACTTTTTCTACACACACACACACACACACACACATATATATATATATTAAGCATATCACCCTAAGCAAGGCGGGAGTACCACCAGCACGAAAGAGGTTACAGACACTGAGAGCAAGAGTAAAGAGGGGTGTTTGAGGACAGAATATAGAGAATGACGGGCATCAAGATCAAGGCAACAGAAGATGCCGTCTGATGTCGATTGATATATATATATATATATATATATATATATATATATATATATATATATATATATATGTGTGTGTGTGTGTGTGTGTGTGTGCTCCGCGTGTGTGTACATCTGTATATATATATACATATATATACATGTGTGTATACATGTGTATATAGATATACACACACTCATATATATATATATATATATATATATATACAAATATATGTATATATATACATGTGTGTATGTGTATACATGTGTGTATGTGTGCATACATGTGTATATATATATACACACATGTATACATACATACACACATGTATACACACATATACACATGTATATATATATCTACATATACACATACGCATGTATACACGCATGTATACACTAAAACACACACCCATATATATATTTACATATATACACACATATATACACGAATATACACACATATAAATATGCATATAACCAAATTTAAATTAATATACATGCGCAAATATATATATATATATATATATATATAGTAGGTTGGTGCAAAAATAATGACGGCTTTTGACGTATTTTTTAACGTCAAAAACCGTCATTATTTTTGCACCAACCTATTATATATATATATATATATATATATATATATATATATATATATATATATATATATATATATATATATATATACAAATATGCATATATATATATATCCTCAATTATGTGAACATTATACGAAAACTATTCAAATTGTAAATTGTTTGAATGAAAATTAATCGAAAAGGACAATTATAGAAAATGATAATTATTCGATATGCAAAATTTTATTCCACTAAAAATGTAAAAATTAAAAGAGAAAATACAGAAATGATAACTACTGAAAAGTACTCTTTAAAGGATTCTGCTAATTGTTTTAAGTTTTCCATTTACGTCGCAGTATTTCTTAGTGTTCTTGTTATTTTGGCAAGCTGCTCTTGCTTTTGGAATATGAATTCCTTGCAAGTTCTGTTCTCTTTTAAGAGCCACTAAGAAGTTCCATATTGTGGAATTATGGGATGACACTTGCCGCAAAAATGCCCAATACCATCCATCAAGGTCGTTATTAGTTTTAGATAAATCAGCATTGACTCTCTCAAATACGTATTTCAAACATCGGTCTTCCGAATAATTATCATTTAATATAATTGTCCTTTCGATTAATTTTCATTGAAACAAATTACAATTCAAATGTTTTAGAATAGTTGTCTACAACCAAGTTTCTCAATAAGATACACACACACACATATTAAGACATGTCTCATTAAATAATTTATATAAGATTTGTCTATTCATTTTTACTAATTAATTTTTACTCTCATAATTAGGTATAAGTCTCTTACTATCCTTATTAGAGGAAGAAATGAAATTACTATGTTGATGCATATTCATTTAATTCCGAGTACTTTCGACATTAACGCAGTGTCTTCATCAGGGTTTTACTTTTCTAAGAGAAAATTGCTGTGTTCATCTGAAAATTAATTTTTTTACTTGCGAACTGAAAAACACTAACGTTATGTACTGTATGATTTTTAAATTTTATGATGTAAACGTCAAGAGAGGTAACTAAGTTATTGAAATATCTAAATATTATATATATATATATATATATATATATATATATATATATATATATATATATTTGGGGCCTTTCGATAAAAGTGACTCAACTGATTTTTTTTTTACTTTTGTTTTTGGGGTCAAACTAATATTTAATCTTACTAATATGAAGACCCCTTCCCGACCATCTAGTAAAAAAGTTTACTCACCCTAAGGTATTCTATTGATAAGTATAATTTTGGATATAAAGGAAATTTAGGGAAAAACTCTGTGCAAAAAAAGTGACTCACTTATTTCCTGCAATTAGCAATCAATAGAAACATAACCCAACAGCTTTAAATAAAGAATAATAGAGGTATAATTTATTTATAATAGGTAATATTGTTCGAAATATTTAATAATCTGTGGGTCCTCCTTTATTTTGAATAACCTTTTCAACCCTTTTTGGAATTGACTTGATTAGGTTCTGGCAAATCTCATCTCCAAGCATTGAATTCCATTCAGATATGAAATTCACAATCAAATCCACTTTGTTGATCAACTGCTTTCTCGAGAGCCTGTACTTTATAATGCTCCATAAGTTTTCTATGGGGTTGAGGTCAGGAGATTGGGGCGGCCATGTCATAACACTCACCTGCTTCTCATCAAAGTATTCCTTCATCGATTTTGATTTTTGACAGGGAGTATTATTCTGCATAAAAAATGAGGTTGGTGGGGTCGATTTGCACCCTTTCAGCAGAAGGGAGCAGACAAGTCTCTAAAATTCTCTTCTACTGCTCGCTCCTGTGGGTCTTTTCAATAGGTTTTAAGAAAGCAGTTCCATGAAAAGAAAAGCATCCCTAGAACATAATACTGAACGGATGCTTGACAGTACTTACTGCTAAATTCAAATTTATCGAACAGCACTGTATATATATATATATATATATATATATATATATATATATATATATATATATATATATATATATTGTCACCCACAGACAGTTTCGCTGTATCACAGCTCTTCAGTGTGGCTAGACGTCCGATTGCTTCAAATCGGGAATGAAACCCGACAAATTTGGCATCAGTCAGAGATCCTACCCCTAGGCTATCGAGAAAGGGAAATTTTAACGTATTCTAGACGAAATACGACAGTCGGCCTTATATATATATATATATATATATATCTGATTTAAAATAATTTGTAATATTTATGCTATTTAAATTTAAAATTGAGCACTGTTTTGTAAAAATAAAAATAACAAGAACACCGGATTACATATCTTACTGCACTTTCTTTATATATATATATATATATATATATATATATATATATATATATATATCTCCTTGTGCAGGTATGCGGAAAATAGAAAAGAACACGTTGGGTGCATAATCCGGGGTTCCTTAGTATTTTTGTTTTTATTTTTAAGAAGACAGTGCTCCATACAGAAGTAGAGCTTATATTATAATACTATTTTTAAACAAAAAAGTTTATTATAATATATATATATATATATATATATATATATATATATATATATATATATATATATATATATATTTACTGCTTATATATATATATATATATATATATATATATATATATATATATATATATATATATATATATACAAATACTCATTTGCGCTTCGTTACCCACTCGAAGGTTGCTTAGATTCAGCTTTCGTTTCCCTTGAACTGTTGTCTATCAAGGCTATAAATGACAGGTTGCTCTGTTATTTACCTACAGTTGGTTGGGAATGAGATATTGCCGATTAAGCGAATATAACGACTGGAATTCGAACTCGGTTCTCCGATTTCTCATTCCGAGCTGTCATCCATTACAGGCTTTTTTCTCCTTTTCATTCTCTGATCTCTCTCTCTCGCCCTTTCTCTCTCTCTCTCTCTCTCTCTCTCGCCTCTTCTCCCTCTCTCATACACGGGCTCTCGCCCCCCTCTCTATCTTTCTCACGTGCGTTCTCCCCCCCTCTCTCTTCTTCTCTCCCATATAACACATTTTCTCTCTGTCACCCCCTTTTCTAACCTTTTTTTTATTTCTCTCTCCTTTCTTGTGCCTCTATTTTTATCTTTCTCGGACACACAAACACGCAAACTTTCTCTCATTTTAAAATTAATAATTAAGTAAATAAACCATTTGATTCCGTCTCTTTCTTCTTCTCTTTTATTTTTTCTCTCTCTCACTCTCTCTCTTTCTCTCTCTCTATCTCTCTGCTTTTTTCTCTTTCTTTTTATTTATTTCTCTCTCACTCTCTCTCTCTCTGCCATTTTCTCTTTCTTTTAATTTATTTCTCTCTCTCTGCCTTTTTCTCTTTGTTTTTATTTATTTCCCTCTCTCTCTCTGCCTTTTTCTCTTTCTTTTTTTTATTTCCCTCTCTCTTTCTCTGCCTTTTTCTCTATCTTTTTTTTATTCCCCTCTCTCTTTCTCTGCTTTTTTCTTTTTCTTTTTATGTATTTCCCTCTCTCTCTGTGCCTTTTTCTCTTTCTTTTTATTTATTTCACTCTCTCTCTCTTTCTGCCTTTTTCTTTTTCTTTTTATGTATTTCCCTCTCTCTCTGTGCCTTTTTCTCTTTCTTTTCATTTATTTCACTCTCTCTCTGCCTTTTCTCTTTCTTTTTATTTATTTCACTCTCTTTCTGCCTTTTTCTCTTTCTTTTTATTTATTTCTCTCTCTCTCTCTCTGCCTTTTTCTCTTTCTTTTTATTTATTTCACTCTCCCTGTGCCTTTTTCTCTTTCTTTTTATTTATTTCACTCTCTTTCAGCCTTTTTCTCTTTCTTTTTATTTATTTCTCTCTCTCTCTCTCTGCTTTTTTCTCTTTCTTTTTATTTATTTCGCTCTCTCTCTCTCTCTGCCTTTTTCTCTTTCTTTTTATTTATTTCACTCTCTCTGTGCCTTTTTCTCTTTCTTTTTATTTATTTCACTCTCTCTCTGCCTTTTTCTCTTTCTTTTTATTTATTTCTCTCTCACTATCTCTCTGCCTTTTTCTCTTTCTTTTTATTTATTTCGCTTTCTCTCTCTCTCTCTCTCTCTCTCTCTGCCTTTTTCTCTTTCTTTTTATTTATTTCACTCTCTCTCTCTCTCTCTGCTATTTTCTCTTTTTTTATTTCACTCTCTCTCACTCTGCCGTTTTCTCTTTCTTTTTATATATTTCCCTCTCTCTCTCTGTGCCTTTTTCTCTTTCTTTTTATTTATTTCACTCTCTATCTTTCTCTCTTTCTGCGTCTTTTTCTCTTTCTTTTTATTTATTTAACCCTCTCTCACTCTGTCTTTTTTTATTTCCTTGTATTTATTTCACTCTCTCTCTCTCTCTTTCTCTCTCTTCCTCTCTCTCTCTCTGTGTCTGTCACTTTGCGTCGTTTTCTCTTTCCTTTGTATTTATTTCGTTTTCTTTCTCTGTCTTTTCTCTTACCATTTATTTATTTAACTCTCTCTCTCTCTCTCTCTCTCTCTCCATCTTTTTCTCTTTCCGTGTATTTATTTTACTCTCTCACCCTCTCTCTTCGTCGCTCAATCATACACGCATACACACACACACATTTTCACTCTCACTGACTTTCTATCTCTTTTTCTCTTCCTATCTTTGTTTGACTCTCTCTCTCTCTCCCTCTCTCTCTTGCACACACACACACGAGCGTTCGCGTTTTTACTCTCTCTCTCATTCTGTTTTTCTATCGGCCACTTTCTATTTCTCTTCTTCTTCTTCTTCTTCTTCTTCTTCTTCTTCTTCTTCTTCTCTATCTCTCTTTCGCTCTCTATCACTTGCACAAACGCTTTCTCTCGCTTTCTAATTTACTCTCTCTCACTTTCTCATTCTCTTCTTTTTTGTTTCTCTCTCTTTTACTTTTCACTATTTCTTCCCCTCTCTCCCTCTCCTCTCTCTCTCTCTCTCTCTGACACGCACACAGACATTCTCTCACACACATATTCGCACTCACAATAAAAACTATGTATGAAACATGCAATATCTTTAAACCCGAAATCACACACGTCATCATCATGTAACCCCCCCCACCCCGCCACTGTGTGATTTAAAAATAAATAATTTAATAAATAAAACATTTAGGATTTATTCATTAAATTTTATGTAAATTCGAAATTGTTGCGATTTTGAATGTCACTCTATAAAGACACGATATTATCAGTAATCGATGTCTTTCTTCTTAAACAAATAACTGTTTTCTCAATTAGTGCAAAGTCTTATCTTTTCTTTGAGCCTATCTCCTCACCCTAAAAACAATACGAGCCTAGCCTCCTAAATCTGCAGCCACCCGACTAATCATTGGAAACGGGAAGAAAAGGCTTAAAAATGAGAATTTAAAATTAAAAAAAAAAAAGAAAAAGAGTGAAAGAAAAAAAAAAACGAAAAGAAAACAAAAGAGAATGAATTTTAAAATGAATTTTAAAACCAGAGATTTACAAACAAAACAAAAGAGAATTTATTCTGCAATTGTGTCAGCGTTTAGCGATTTCGGTGAGATGAAGAACGAAGATAGAAAGGAAAGTCGTGCCTCTGGGACCTAAAATAAGGATTTGATATGGAAAGCCAGGGAATTAAACTTAAAATGAAATCAAAATATAAAATCTGATTTTAAAAAGAAAATTAAAATATCACGTAAAAAAGAAATTGTAATACAGAAAGTGGAAAAAAAATCCAGTGAAAAATTTTGAGAAAATATTTAGCCTAGAAACGATAATGACTCGGATACTAAGCCATAAAAGATATGCAATTTGAAAAAAAAAAAAAAAAAAAAAAAAAAATTATGAATTTTTGGTTGTTTTATTTATTTTAGGAAGTAACAGATTTTTAAAAATGAAACAACAACAAAAAAAATGAACTGATAGAAAAGGGAAGAAAAAGGCTTAAAAATTTGAAATTTAAGCGACGTATATAAAATAAACTTTTGTTATATCAAAAAAGAAGCATTGTCGAAAAGTTTGAATGATTGATTATTTAAAAGAAAACATGTGATGCAATTTCATCTAAAAACCTAATCCGTTATCTAACAATATCAATGGAAAAAAATATAATACTGTATTCTTTATAACTACAATATTCTTGTCTGGTAACACACACAATCACACACGCACACATGTACTTATATACACAATTTACATTATTCGGACTATTGCCCTCAACTTTGTAGCAATATTTAGCAGAACGTTGTACACTCCGACCTTCTTCAGGTGGTTGGAATATCGAACTGAACCCTTTATTTCGTTCACTGGGGTAGACTGTTCTAGTTCCACGTGCCATGTCTAATGGATGTTAGTTATCAGTTATCTCCTGTTAATTCCCCTCGCCAAGTTCTCCACTGCCTTAACCAGCTATTGAACAGGTATTAACCAGGTACTGAAAGGCATTGGTTAGATGCAGTGACAGGACCCAAAGAATTGTGAGGTCAATTACATGATGTAATATCCTAAAATAAAATAAAAAATATTGCTCTGCTTTGTACTGAGCACTCTTTTAAATTAAATGTTATTAACGTTAGAATTGTACTCTATTCGTTTTCATCTTATCTGGAAATACATATACATATATATATATATATATATATATATATATATATATATATATATATATATATATATATATATATAATGGACTCTCCCATCGGTTTCGACGTATGAGGATCTGACAGTTTAATTGATTCAGTTATGTAATTTTGTGCGATAATCTTAAGTGGCACTTAAGAACCGCTAGTGATTTACAAAGGAGGCCACATATGGAGCAAGTGTGAGGATTGTGAGATGAGATCACTGATAGATTGGCTGAATTTTGAGATCTTGTTCTCGCTTCTTGAAGATGATTCAGACAAGCAGACTGAAACATACACACACACACACACACACACACACACACACATATATATATATATATATATATATATATATATATATATATACACCCAAGTACAGGATTGGTATAGACCGAATAAAATTCCAATAACCAAAAACACTATTTTTAAGAGTACTCAATACAGACTAGCAAATAATATTTATTTAAAAATTATAACATGAACATGTTATAACATCACTACAAAAATAGCCATTTTGCTTCAACACTTCTGGTATCTTGTCAAGTGATAGCGTTGATTGCAGAATAAAAAGTTTTTTTTTTTTTTTAAAAAAAGTTCAAAACCAACCAAACTTCTCTCAATAGGGTAAACATTGTTACATAAGCCGCACTGGCTAAAGAAAATATAAGTAGATAAGAATTCCAAAAACTTGACAACGAATCCTAGATATAATTTCGTAATGTCTTAATGCAAATGTTAAACTAAATTAGAAATCATTATAACTAATTTATATTTTCTTCATTAAACTTAAAAAAAATAATACAAATTTAAATTTTAAATTTACATTGCATTAAGTTTAAAATATATAATTATTCAAAGAAAGAACGGAGGAAAGTATATATATATATATATATATATATATATATATATATATGACACCATTCACACACTTGGGATTAAAATGTATACATTTTTTTCGGGTAGACCAGTCGACATTAGCGTCTATTATAACGTAATTTCAATGAAGAAATAAATTGAATAACACGTGTATTTTTCTTTTCTCCTCAGCAATTTTATAATTTTAAATTGAATAGAGATTAAATTTAGATTTTAAAATGAGTAATTTTTTACTTTTAATTTTAATATCAAGTTTTATCATATAATTTAATACTTATTGGTTAGAATAAATTCTGTTTTGGTATAAGCCCAACTTTAAAGCTCTTAATAGCTATTATAAGCTTACTTTGTTGTCAAGTTTTTTGAATTTACTTATACTTGTGTTTTTTACTGGTCATTCTAGCTTTTGTAACAACGTTTTCCCCTTGTGTAGGATCATTAATTAATTTGAAACTTTTAAATCCATTTATTTTACATTCAACATCATCACTTGATAAGACACCGGAGGTGTTGAAACAAATTTATTTGAATTTATAAACAGGGATCATATCATTCATATACAGGTTCGGGGTCGATGTATCTTATTTATATTGTTTGTGACGAAGTATTCTCGCCATTTAAATCACTAACCTCTATATTTGTTTTTTGTATGAATGATTCATGAATTTATAAATGATATTTGCACCTTTTAATTGAAATTAATATATATATATATATATATATATATATATATATATATATATATATATATATATATATATTGTTTTCATCGAAAAGTCCAATTTTCAGTTGAAGTCAGCGCTAATATAAAGGGGCTCAAATATTGTTAATAACTCAGATACACTTCAAGGGATTTGAATTCAGATGATGGCGGTAAAGGAAGAAGCTCTATAAATGACAAGCCAAACACAATCATATTCTAATGGACCGACACGTAAATATTTTTAAATATATAAACCATCCGTTCTTGCGTGAGATATTGCTGTGATATATGGTCTGGTGCTTCCGCTGTATGTCTCAAGATCCTTGACAAAATCCAGAAACGAATATGCAATGTAAAAGGTCCTGATCTGGCATCTCCTCTACAATCGCTATCCCACAGACGTGTTGTGGCCTCCCTCCGTGTCTTCTCCACATATTTTCACGGCAAGTGTTCCGACGAGCTACTTTCGCTGGTTCCCGGACTTCATTAATTCAAACGTGCTACCAGGGTGGCTTCTCGGTCCCATCCTTTCACTGTCAAAACGGTTAAATGTAACCGTCTCTTCTTCTCAAACAGCTTCTTCTCTCGCACTTCCCGTTTGTGGAACTCCCTTCCCCTTACTTGCTTCCCCGATGACTATAATCTTTAAATAATCAAGTGTAATGTCAATCGACATCTTGCACCCTGAGTTTGTTCCCCTGTCCTTCTCTGTATCCTTTCCTCAAACACGCCTCTTTACTCTTGTTTTCAATCCTCTGTAACCTCTTGAGTACTAGTGGCATTCCTGCCTTGCTTGGGTTGAATTGCCTTTAAAAAACAAAAAAACAAACCCAAAACATGGACGACACAGGAAATAGATAGACATACGCCAAGGGAAATAATAACATATGCATATACATATAGGTGTTTTTTTTTCTATTTTAAATTCCAAAAATACTTGGACAACGAAGTCTTGTATTTATGATTACTATTATTGAAAGATTGCACATGGTTTTTGAACTTATTCATAGTAAATCCAATGTAGAATTTTTTAATATTGGGATTTTCCGTTGTAGATATAGTCCTGAGATAAACTAGAGAAATAGCTAAACAATTATTCTGTAGTGGACAATTATTAGGATCCCTACAATTACACATGCTATTATAAGTGTTATTACACTTAGTATTATTCACAGCGACATTACTATTAGTTAAGCTTTTTTTTTTTAATTTTGATACTTGTTAAAGTCTATGTTAATATATTACTTAATTATTTTTGAGTTATCAGCACAGCAAAAGCTTGATTTAAGAGTATTAGAATTAAATATTTTAGTGAGTGGATTGGTTTTGGGGAAATTGCTTTTGATAAGATTAACTTGAAATTTGAATTTTAGTTCCGTTTTCAAGCGATGTTTCAATTGAAAATGGGACTGAACTTCAAATTTTAAGTTTTATTTAAGATGTAGGTTTTGGTTTCGAAACATGGCAATTTCGGTGTCGCGATGAATACATATTTTTAAATAGTAATTATAACACCCACACCCACACCCACACCCACAAACACAAACTCTCTCTCTCCCTCTCTCTCTCTCACACACACACACACAAATATATATATATATATATATATATATATATATATATATATATATATATATATATATATATATATAATAAATAGAGAATCCTTAAAAATCCAACTGGTTATAATTTATTTCGTGAACTTTTACATCCATCTCTTCAGACCAGCGTTTTGTTAATAAATGGCTTCAATTTATCCTCTTTAGATTAGCTTCTTTGGATTAGCTCTTTAGGTCTCTTTGGATTAAAATCACCTTTCCGCATGACTGTTGCAAATGTTGACAGAAAAAGAGCTCCAGCGTCAATAGCAACAACTACTACTGAAGAAAAACACATTATTATTGAAAACAAAAGATGTAGAAGGAAAACGGCTCCGGAGTTGATAGCTGAACTGAATTCGTCTCGACAGCAAGCAGTGTGGATCTCATTTTAGATCAGATGCTTTTAGGGGTTTTTGCAACTCAAAAGACTCGTATCTCAAATCAGTTTTCCACGTTGAAATTAATGGGCACATTTCCGATACGATTCCCGTAAAAATTAAATACTGCTCTTTACACTCACTTTCTTTGGACCCATGGATCTCAGTAAAGGAATTTTGCGAAATAACGGCAAAAATATCACGGTACAACACAATGGCGACCCAAGCAAAGCCGAACACGTGTTCTGCGGATACATAAGAAACTCTCTCAAATCTCAAAATTCAGGTCGTATCTCAAGGTCAAAACGCAGCCAATTTCCGGCTAGTATCACAAAAATCTAGTATGTCGACACGCTCGTATCACAAGGTGTATATATATATATATATATATATATATAGAGAGAGAGAGAGAGAGGGGGGGAGACGCAGACTCACTCTACACATTCTGGTCATAGCTCAATTAGATCTCATTTATTCATGGAGACCTACCGGACAACAGAAATATAATAATATACATGCTAAAAAAGCTAAAAATAATGAAGCCTTATTAATAAAAGCAAAAAAAAAACAAAGAAAAAAACAATAACACTCAATAATATTAGCTATGAACAAGCACACAATATCTTGACCGTGTTTTGAAAAATGAAAACATTATATAAATACATACATGCAACAAGCTATTTCTTATTTAACGGTTAAACTATTTAATCCTTGAAAATGGCTAAATGTATAGCCGAAAGCGCTCGGATTAAACGAACATTCGCCCAATTTTTATATAATTTATCATCTGAAAGGGAAAAAATTAGATTGCATGAGAAATTGTATAAAAAACTAAATCAAAGTGCCTTGTCTATCATATTCAATAAAATTTGCATGAAAGAAGTATTGCTGCCTAAATACACAAATATATATATATATATATATATATATATATATATATATATATATATATATATATATATATATATATATATATATATATATATATATATATATATATGTGTGTGTGTGTGTGTGTATCTGTGTGTTCTCCTACAGTTTAGCGACTACAGATACTAAGCCTTCCCATCCCACAAGTAACATAAACAATTTTTTTTTTCTTTGTAAGTAAAGAAATGCCACGAAGAGACCAGGAAACTATTAGATGCTATCGGCGGACAACACATTTAACTAAGTCCCGCCATTTCAATTAGCGCAATATTTTGCTGCCATTTTCCTGCAATTGTGCGGCTGTAATTTAACGACGAGAAATGTTTCGCCAATCAGTCGGCGTGCGCCAATGAAAAGGCGCCAGAATTGACAGGAACATTTTGTCAGGACAGATCGTCAGGACTTAGACCTTGGAAATTTATTTGAGATTATGATAAGTCAAGAATGTTCAGACATTTGTCGTATATTAAGATGAGAATGATTTGGCAGAGGGCCAGAAATATTGAGCTCCCAATGAGGATCACGCTCACTAATCAATAGCAAATATCAACCAGAATAGCTCGCCAAGAATTGCGCCACGCCGTAGCACACTTATATAATTAACTAAATTAGCTTAGTTTGGCACAAGGCCATAAGTATGGAGCACCCATGAAGTCCAAAGTCACTATTCAGTAGTAATCGTCAACTAGATCGCTAACAACTACCCCGCGCCGAAGCGTACTAATTTTATTAACTAGGCTTGTGGAACCTAAACATAAGTGATAATAGGCAGACTTGCTCGGCAACCATTACTTTAAAACTGATTTTCATTAAGTGCATGCACAAGACATTATGTTAGATATTACTTAAACAGGGCACCAAATATTCAAATGTGTCTTTTTTTTATTAATTACATAGAGCAACAAAACGAAACTATTTCGAATATGCTGATTCCGAAAACGAACTTAAAATTGTTTATCCTTTATTATATAGAGAAATAAAACTAGAATCAATCGAACACGGGATTCCGAATTCAAACATGAAATTGTTCGAACGTGTCTTTTATTAATTTCAGAGAGCAACAAACCAAGACTATGTCGAGCATAATGATTTCGAATTCAAACCTGAAATTTGTCTAGCATGTATTTAATTATTTACATACAGAAATAAAATGAGGCTAGATGGGCTATGCTGATTCTGAGCTTAAACTTAAACCTGAAATGTTTCTAGGTGTCTTTTATTGTTATACATAAATAAAACGAGACTAAATTGGGTATTTCCAAATTAAAACATGAAAATGCTCTAGCTTGTCTTTTATTAATTACATACAGAAATAAAACGAAGCTAGGTTGGCTATGCTGATTCTGAAATTAAAATTGAAATTGTTCTATCATGCCTTTTATTAATTACATGCAGAAATAAAACTAAGCTACATTGGGTATGCTATTTCTGAATTCTAACATGAAATTGCTCTAGCGTGTCTTTTATTAATTACATACAGAAATAAAACGAGACTAAATTGGGTATGCTATTTTCGAATTCAAACATGAAATTGACCCTGTGTGTCTTTTATCAATTACATACAGAAATAAAACGAGGCTAGTTTGGCTATGCTGATTCAAAAATTAAACCTGAAATTTTTCTATCATGCGTTTTATTAATTACATACAGAAATAAAACGAGGCTACATTTTGTACGCTATTTCCAAATTCAATCATGAAATTGCTCTAGCGTGTATTTTATTAATTACACACAGAAATAAAACGAGACTAAGTTGAGTTTACTGATTGCAAGTCTATATTCAGAATTATCCTTTTCTGATTCACCGAGGTTCCTGATTCCAGAGGGTGGGTCGTAGTAACTCGAGGACACGGGACTTTTTCTCGGTATGCAATAAATGTAATTGGCTCTTAATAAAAGGGAGAGTGAGAAAATAATTTGAAGTGTAAAAAATAAAAATAAATTTCAGTCGAAAAAATAATTTAAAAATTATAGAATTTATCAAAGAATGGGTCGTGGTATTTCTGAAAAAAAAATGCAATTAAAAATAACTTTGAAAAACTATTTTTTAAACCATTCAATTATAAAATCGGGCAATTATAATTTTTAAAAAAAAATGACAGCTGAATATTTTGGCTCTGGGGAAATGTAGGACATTAATAAACATGTTGAGGTATTGATAAACGCGATGGATGTCGACAAACTTCCCGCTAAAAATAAATGTGACCTGCTTCTGTTAGGCATCTAATAGCAGGCACAGAGCAAATAGTCAAATATCACATTAATAGGATGTTATTATCCACTTGAACTGATAACACTGGATTCATTTGTGTTTGCTCTGGAGGAGGTTTTGGAGGTCGCATACAGCTTAAAATATTTCAGCTGATACCGTTAGCAATATACTTTCGCTAGAAACATCTTATGAGAATAACAACATTGGACACGTTTTGATGAAATCTATTGACCAAGTCACAGAAGATCCTTAGTGAAATTTTGATGAACTACAAACTGCACTTGAAGACTGGGAAGGCCTACGTCATGGAGTCCGAAAAAATCCGAGCTTTAACGAAACGATTATGAGGAAATTCTTCTTCTTCTTCTTCTTCTTCTTCTTCTTCTTCTTCTTCTTCTTCTTCTATGTGCTATATCCCTTCGGGGCGTAGGCGATCATGGCTCTCCACAATTTCTTGTCCTTTGCAGGTCTAAATAAATGTTGACTTTTTGTTATTTCTCCTAAACCTTGTTCCGCCATCCATTTAGACAAGTTCTCCAAGTCGGTTGTCCGCTCTTCTTGGTTTAATCTGTCTTGTGAGTATCAAATTTTCTAAACCCCCTGTCCTCGCCTTATTGATCTATTGTTGATGTTTTTATTACCTTGTTATTGAATTAAAAGTGGTTTTGCATGACAACTTCCGACTGCAGTTTTTATAAACCTTATAACTTTAATAAAATATGCTGTAACTACCTTTTCCAAATTTTCTTTATTGCTAGAGAAAAACATCTATTTTCTTTTTAAAATTCTTCTGGAATCTTGCCTTTTTAAAAATTCTTCTGGAATCTCGCCTATTTTAAAATTCTTCTGGAATCTCACCTTTTTTAAAATTCTTCTGGAATCTCGCCTTTTTTTTTAAAATTCTTCTGGAATCTCGCCTTTTTTAAAACATTTTCTCGAATCTCGCCTTTTTTTAAAAATTTTCTCGAATCTCGCCTTTTAAAAAATCTTCTCGGATCTCGCCTTTTTTAAAATCGAATCTCGGCTTTCGGAACAGCAAAGAAAAAAAAATGAAGGGAAAAAGTAAAAAAAAAAAAACAACAAAAAAAAAAACAAACCCACCAATGTATTCGTTGTTTTCTTTTCTTTTTGCTTTTAATATCTCCTTCAACTTTACACTGCAGTTTTTATCATAAATCCAATAAGATTAATAAAATATGTCGTAACTAACTACACATTTAACATAAGCTTTATTCTGACGTGTAAATTAATCGTTTAAAATTTGACAAAAATTGTTTAAATTAATTTCGAGTTATTGTGGTTTATTTGCATAATAAATTCATACGGACTGTAGATTGCATTTGAGACTGTAAGCGTTTATTTGGTAGGTGACACCTTTTGCAAAGGTTGTCTCCATTTATAGAGAATGCTCGCAATGTAGTCTAGGGTCTACCGGCAGTATTGAATCGCTGCCGAAGGGTTGGGCTAAGGCGAAATCTATGCAATTCGTTTTTGCGCCTGTTACTCTGTAACCATCCACCTCGAGTGGCTTTGTACAGGGTGAACATCCTTGTAAGAAAAAAATTAAAAGTTAACTTCGTCCAAAAAATATCTGGCTTTTAAAGTAATATTATAGTTTGTTTTGTTGAAGAATCATTTTTTAAAATTCAGTTCTTACTCTTTTTCTAAATGAAATTTTTTTGTTTTTTGCTGATTTCCAGATTTTCTTGCTAGAGAGAAATGTCTATTTTCTTTTAAAATTCTTCTGGAATCTTGCCTTTTTTTAAATTCTTCTGAAATCTCGCATTTTTAAAAATTCTTCTCTAATCTCGCCTTTAGGAACAGCAAAGAAAGAAAAAAATGAAAGGAAAATGTAAAAAAAATAAACAACAAACAATACCAATGAATTCGTTGTTGTCTTTTTTGCTTTTAATATCGCCTTCAATTTCGGACTGCAAGTTTTTACCATATATCCAATAACTTTAATAAAATATGTCGAATCTACCTACACATTTAACTCAAGTTTAATTTTTGACGTCCAAATTAATCATTTAAAATTTGGGGAAAAAAACATTGTTCCAATTAAATCGAAGTTATTGAGGTTTATATGATTTGCATAATAACTTCTCACAGACTGCCCACAGGGTTGCTCAGTTCTTTGAGGACATATCTTTTAATATCTCTATTTTTTTAGCTAACATTTCCTGATTATTTTTTTCTTTTTATGTACCGTGTCCCTTCAGGACATAGGCGATCATGGCTCTCCACTTCACCCTATCATTTATAGCTCTCAATAAGCTTTGTTCCTTTGCTACTTCCCTCAGGCCTTGTTCTGTCATTCATTTGCTTAACCCTGCTAGATTTGTCATGCGTTGCTTTCTCTTGTCTCTCTTTCCCTCTATTCGACCCGTGAATATCAGATTCTCCAAGCCGTCCTTCCTCATGACGTGTCCCAAAAACTTCAGCTGCCTCTTCCTGATGGTAATTATAAGCTTCCTCCTTGTTTTCATCCTCTCCAAAAACCTTATCGTTGCTCACACGTTCGGTCCATGATATCCTTAGCATCCTTTGTTACAAATTCATGACGGTCGTCCTTGAGTATAGAATCCAGAGGTCGGCAGTGAATATTTCGGAGACAGTAGGAAAGCGTAGTTCAGGTTCGCAGTGGATATCGTAGCAAAGTAGCAGAGCGTAGTTCTTCTTTTTATCATCTTCACCTGGTCAAGTTGGCACTGGTCCTTCGGTAGGGTAAACAAAGATGGCCGCCTTTATACACGACGGATACCATGTTCTGTGGCTTCTGATTGGTTAACCTTCTATTTGTAGACTATAAAGGAAGTTAAGTCATTTGGATTGTCTCACTAGTCCTATGTATATATATATACCCAAAAAACCGGAACATCCTTCTGTAGAACCATACATCCGTTGCCTCGAGTCTCCTCTTCATCTTTGAGGAGATCGTCCAACATTCGCTGCCGTAAAGGAGGACAGATATCACGTAGCTGTTTAGTACTCCTTTTTTGTTACCAAAGAAATCCTCCTGTCTCGTAATACTCTGCCTAGCTTTTGGAATGCGTCTTTGGCCATCTCTTTACGTCTTCGGATCTCAGCGTCGCACTGACGGCCCTCTGTCAGAGCACATGCCAGATCGTTCTCTCATCCCTCATTGTTGCTCACGCGCTCGGTCCATGATATCCTCATCATCCTCCTGTTGAATCATACCTCCGTCGCCTCGAGTCTCTTCTTCATCTTTGAGGAGACCATCCAACATTCGCTGGCGTACAGGAGGACAGATGTCACGTAGCAGCTCAGTACTCCTTTCTTTGTTACCAACGAAATTCTCCTGTCTCTTAATACTCTGCCTAGCTTTTGGAATTCGTCTTTGGCCATCTCTTTACGTCTTCGGATCTCAGCGTCGCATTTATCGTCCTGTGTCAAAACACTTCCCAGATAATTAAATTTCCGCATCTGCTTGATTTTAGTGTCCCTGACCTGCAAATCGCATTTCGGGGTCATCCTTTTACTGACGACCTTATATTGTGTTTACTATAGGTGCTGTGTCCCCTCTTGACGTAGGCGATCATGGCTCTTCTCAACTTCCTTTCTCTTGTCGCTCTTAATAAAGCTTGTCATTCCGTTATTTCTACTAAGCCCGGTTCCGCCATCCATTTACCGAAGCTCACTCAGCAGGTTACACGTTGTTTTCCTTTTGCCAACTTTCTTTCAGTCTGAGCTTGGTGCAAAAATAATGACGTAACAATGTCGTTTTTTGACGTATTTGTTAACGTCAAAAAACGACATTATTACGTCATTATTTTTGCACCAACCTAATAGTATTCTTTTTGTCTGTTTTCCTCTAAAAATTCGTCGTTGGTCACAGGTTCGGTCCATGGTATTTTCGGCATTCTTTTGTAAAAGCACTTGTATATTTATGAGAAACCATATTTGACGGCAGAGGCATTATTCGGGTTAATTGTCCAGGACTTAAATGAATCGCACAGTGTTAAATGTTGATTCAATAAACTTGCGAACAGCGAATAAAAGGCCCTTTCGACTGGGGTTTCAGAATACGCCAACTGGACCTCTGCAGAGGGGTAAAGACCCCACCAAATGAGGCGCCCTGGGTAAGACGATAAACTACATCCAAGAGCAAGGTTTTTAATCAGGTTTTGAGGAGCGTGTAACAACCTCTTAATTGCTGGTGTTCCCAGGTCCACTCTGACCCGAGGTGGCAGCACCTGTTAGGGTCCCAGCTATGGGCAAATTGCTAACTCCAAATTGGGATCAAACCGCCATGAAATTGGAAAAATAGGTTTTAATACCAGCAATACGTTTTTTTAAAAAGTTATTACCAGCAATGAATTTTGAAGAAAAAACTTATTGCCAGAAATAATTTTTTGGAAAATAGAATAAGATCAACAATAGATGTTTGAAAAAGAATTAGCAGTAATATAATTTTGAAAAAAAATATTACCAGCATTAAAAATCTTGTCGCCATTAAATAACCCATTGAGGTGTTGATATGCCGTAAAACAAATCAAACCAAACAACTAAAGGATCGAATCAGTTTCTTGATTTAAAGATGAACATCCTTAAGAAAAGCGCCGTACTTGACTTAAAAACAAAAAAAATATTATGCTAAATTTTAAAAATATTACCAGCAATGAAAATCTTGTCGCCATTAAATAACCCATTGAGGTGTCGATATGCCGTAAAACAAACCAAACCAAACAACTAAAGGATCGAATCAGTTTCTTGATGTAAAGATAAACATCTTTAAGAAAGGCGCCGTATTTGACTTAAAACCAAAAATAATATTATGTTAAGCTACAAAAATATTACCAACAATAAAAATCTTGTCATCATTAAATAACCCATTGAGATGTTGATATGCCGTAAAACAAACCAATCCAAACCAAACAACTAAAGGATCGAATCAGTTTCTTGATGTAAAGATGAACATCCTTAAGAAAGGCGCCATACTTGACTTAAAACCAAAAATAATATTATGTTAAATTATAAAAATATTACCAGCAATAAAAATCTTGTCGGCATTAAATAACCCATTAAGATGTTGATATGCCGTAAAACAAACCAAACCAAACCAATGAATGGATTCTTGTTTATTAGACGCTCCGGTTTTTATTAAACTGTATATTTGTTTATTTTCATACACCGGAGTGAATATGCGAGAAATCTTTTTAAAGAAAAATATGGGCTCTCCGGCGGGATCCGAACCCGTGTCCCCTTAGGCAGAGGAAACTATCGTTATATTCGTTAAATATGTCTTCTCGTCATAGAGTCTTCTGATAGAATCTGTTGGGTTAATAAATTAAAAAAAAAAATCCATGACAACTTTAGAAAAAACTGAGCAAATATGAAAATTTCGAGAGTCTATGATGAGAGGAATTTCGTTTAATGTCGCTATTCAGCCTTGTCTGGTCGGCTATGTACTTCGTAGCTGAGTAGGTCCAGAGCACCTCAGATCTGGCATCAGTTGCCTCTGCCACAGAGACGCAGGACTGAAGAGTACGTGTTTTTCTTTAATTTCTCTGATATTTAGGCTATTAGACAAAAATAAATACGGTATTTTCCGGTTTACACGTGTACATCTTCCAAGACGAATGTAAGGCAACACTCAGGCTCAAGGAAGCTTGAATTGGCTTGACTGATAGGGACATGGATTTGTATGTTGAGTCATTACACTATGATGTTAGCTAGCTATCTAATTCAGCCTTTTATATGATGTAACCTTAGTACTTAGCCGTTACAATTATTTCCAAGACTATAAACCTTCCTGGAGCCGAGCCACATGCTTATACAAACTCTGTTTACTAGTAGCGGTGGTAGCCTTTCTGCTCTTGATTATTATGTCATTGCCGTACAAACAAAATCGGATGAATGATTAAGGTAGACAATACGTGGCGTCAGTATGTGAGGGACGCATGGTGAATGCGTTGTTGTATGAGAATGGCTTTTAATTTTTAGAAATTTCTTTTAAATATTAAGGTGCGTCTTTCAAGCCGGAAGCCGGAAAATACTGTAAATATATTGTTTAATAACCAAACGGAACGTCTATTCAAACACGAGTATCCACTAAAAATAACGTTTAAATTCATAAAATACAGGATAGCTCTTAAAATACACTGGTATTCTAATTTCGCCTTTATTCTTACGACAGATTGAAGTACTAATTGTTGGGGATGGACACGTTTTCCCACAAGGATATATAAAAGAGTGAACTGAGGTATCATAGCCGCTTAAGCGTAAACCTTGTCGATCAGATCCTACAACGGGAGATCAACTTAAATCGCAACCTTAACCCCTCCCACGGCGTAGACGCGTATATACGTTTTTAGTGAATCCAAAACGGATGAGCAAGTAAGGCTTCCTGGGAATCTCAATTTTATTCACATTGTTAGGCATTGCTTTAGGAGGAATAGGCATTTTTTTAAATTTTCATACAGAGTGTCGATCCTAAGTGGGTGCTACAAATTTGCGTCCACGTACCACATTTAAGCTACGCTGAGAAAATCGCCATACCGGGAGAGTGCTGAAAAGTACACGGTCCGTCCCATTTCACAAATATGAGCAATGACTACATATCCAAATTTTTTAGGTTTTGCTTTTAGATTATTTCCAAATGTTGCATTATCCTCTCATATAATATGTTTTTTAGATAGATAGATAGATAGATAGATTGAAATAGATAGATAGATAGATAGATAGATAGATAGATTGAAATCAAAAGATAGATAGATAGATAGATAGATAGATAAATTGAAATCAAGATTGATAGATAGATGGATAGATAGATTGAGATAGATAGATAGATAGATAGATTGCAATCAAAAGATAGATAGATAAATGGATAGATAGATTGAAATAGATAGATAGATAGATAGATAGATTGAGTGAGCCACCTATATGAACTGAAATAGATCGATAGACAGAGAGATACGTAGATACATTAATGCAAGCAGATAAATATAGATAAATAGATAAATATATACAAAGAAGTAAAGATAAATAGTTTGAGTGAATGATATAAACTAAAATCTATCTATATGCTATCTATCTATCTATCTATCTATCTATATATATATATATATATATATATATATATATATATATATATATATATATATAAATAGTTAAGTTATAAGGAACTTGGTAAACCGAATTGGTAAATCCAAAGAGGATGAAATCCTGAGAGCTCAATGTTAGGACAGAGCTAATATGTAATGAAAAACAAATCACTTTAATGTACCATTACGATAATTTATTTCACCTAAATCCTTTTTTAAGGATTCAGGATCATCAGGTAAATCTTCCAACAACGAAATGAGAAAAAAATGGGATTAGAAATTGGTGGGTAGTGTAATTTTTGTAATTTAATAGAGGGGGTTGAGAGTGGTAGTTAACCAGACAATATAAAGTATAGGGAGGGGTTAATTTTATATCTCTCTTAAGTATGTTTTATATTGGAGTAGGAGGAGTGACAGAAAACTTGGCCTCTTTAGATGGTTAATAAAACGGAAATGAATTGTAGAAAATGTATACAAGTGAGTCTTACGGTAAAGAGAGGGATAGGGGGGAGGGGGAAAGAGAGATGGAGTTGTTATAATTTTGTTTTAACAAAATTATGTAAAAGATAGTTTACAATGTTTGATAGAAAATTCGATGACTGAAAAAAAATTTGTTATTAACTTAAATATTTAATTTTTCAAGTAAGTAGTTTCAGGACTAAATATAACTATTATTGTAATAAACATATTTATCTAGGACATAAAGAAATATTTAAAATCTTAATAGTTTATTCACCCGAATATATATATATATATATATATATATATAGATAGATAGATAGATAGATGCCAGCAGCTATAGATAAATAAATATACAGAAACAAGCAAAGATAAATTGATAGTGTGAGTGAGTGATAAAAACTGAAATCTATCTATCTATATAGATAGATAGACACAGGCAGACATAGAGAGAGAGAGAGAGAGAGAGAGAGAGAGAGAGAGAGAGAGAGAGAGATAGCCAAATAGATGCGAATATAAATAAATGAAAGGAGATAGACCGACAGATAGATAGATAGATAGATAGATAGATAGATAGATAGATAGATAGATATTGATGAGGCTAAGATAGATATTGATGAGACTAAGATAGATAGATAGATAGATAGATAGATAGATAGATAGATAGATAGATATGAAAAGACTTAAATAGACAGACAGTACATTGTAGATAGATAGAGATAGATATATAGATAGAACGATAGGGATATATAGAAACAGGCAAAGATAAATATGGTGAACTGAAAACTATCTATCTATCTATCTATCTATCTATCTATCTATCTATCTATCTATCTATATCTATATCTATATCTATATATATATATATATATATATATATATATATATTCATACAAATATAAATCACTAGACTCGTTTCGAAAAACCCTCGAATTTTTGATTTGCCAATAATCAAATCAATCTCGAGGGAAAAAAGGTTTTAAAAAAGAAAGAGCAACAAACATGAACTTCTACCGAAAAAAAATCGCACAGATGCAGGTCTGAAGCCCAAATAAAAACCCCGATACTAGTAAACAACTAACTAACAAAGGAGCTCAATACAACCGTAGAGCAGACCTAGATAAACCTAGTGAGCCTAGTGGCTCACTAGGTATATATATATATATATATATATATATATATATATATATATATATATATATAGATAGATAGATAGATAGATAGATAGATAGATAGATAGAGAGAAGCAGGCATATAGAAAGAGAAAAAACAAGGATAGATAAATAGGTGGAGTGATATGAACTGAAATAAAATGTAACAAAGATTCAGCGAGACAGAAAGAAAGAGAAAGAGAGAGACACAGAGAGAGAGAGAGAGACAGAGAGATATCACCTTTTAAATTATATTATTATATCTATGCAAAATGATAACACATTAAATTATTTTGTATGTATGTTTGTAACTGAAATCCGGGCAGACGAGGCTTGAAAGTTTTCTGGTGGGAGCGGAAGTGTGCTTTGACCTTTCAAAGGTCATTGCTATCTGAAAAAGACCATCTGGGACTTTAGCGAGAACAAATCGGTGGCGGAAGCGGCCCGAGAGGCAACGATCACCACGGAGACTCCAGAATCGAGAGAAAGGAAGGAGGCAAACAGGAACCCAAGGAGAGGAAACAGATGGTTGCAAAGGTGATAAAAACAACAACATTAGTAGAAAGAAAAGGATAATTTGCCTATTATTACGAATAATAATAACAAAAAAAATACTGTTGGTAATCGGACTACTACTACTATTACTATTATACTACTCCGATTGTAGTACTAATATTGTGACTACAGGGAATAAAAAAAGGTGGAGTCGTTTTAAAAATTCATTTCTCTACAAAAAAAAAAAAAAAAAAACTGTCATGGGTCCTTACCTATAACTACAAAATGAACTCTTCCTAAAACTATGTATACTACGCCTCTCAAGAGAGAGGGTCGATTCAAGCCGAGCTTCTCGGCTTGACGGTCGAACTCTCTGCCTCTGAACAGAGAGGAACCCGGACGAGGCTCTGCCGAAGGGCGGACTCTCGTTCGGGGAGGTTGACCAACCCGATCCTGTTTATACGGGTTCTACGGGCATTTTTTGGCCGAGCCTACGGGCTCGGGAAACCCACGTTAAACTCGGCCTTGTGCCATATGCAACCCTCGTGGGAGGATGGCTAGATACCGATTCAAGCCGAGCTTCTCGGCTTGACGGCCGAACTCTCTGCCACTGAGCAGAGAGGAACCCGGACGGAGCTCCGCCGAAGGGTAGAGTCTCGTTCGGGGAGGTTGATCAACCCGATTCCGTTTATACGGGTTCTACAAGCATTTTTTGGCTGAGCCTACGGGCTCGGGAAACCCACGTTAAACTCAGCCTTGTGCTATATGCAACCCTCGTGTGAGGGTGGCTAGATACCGATTCAAGACGAGCTTCTCGGCTTGACGGTCGAACTCTCTGCCACTGAGCAGAGAGGAACCCGGAGGAGGCTCCGCCGAAGAGCAGAGTCTCGTTCGGAGAGGTTGACCAACCCAGTCCCGTTTATACGGGTTCTACGGGCACTTTTTACACATTCGTCCAATCATTGAATATTACTATTGGATCTTGTCTGGTGCTTACCATTGGATCTTGTCTGGTGCTTCTTTTATGTATTTGCAGATTCTTGAAAAAAAAAAAGAATCTGCAATGTTATAGGTCTTGACAAAGCAACTCGGCTTCAGTCACTTTCCCACCACCGTAACGTAGCTTCCTTTTGTCGTTTATATAATAAAAAAAATCATAGTAATTATTCGGATGAGCTTTCATTTTTAGTACGTAGACTTTCAAGCACAGTATTAGATTGGAAGTTAGGTCTCATAATTATACGGTTCAAATGTCTAGATATAACCGTCAGTTTTATGTTGACAGTTTCTTCACTCTCTTCCATCTTTCTTTTGTGAAACTCTCCTTCATCTTCTTGGTTTCTGGTCAACTTTGATCTTCAAAAATTTTAAATTGTCTCGTCTTCTTAATTCCTTCTGCTGCCCGAACTCACGCCAGGCTGGATCTCATCTCATTTCTGACAACAGCATTCATATCACCCCTAATCATAGACAAAAATGAACAAATAACTTTTAGCATCAAAGAAAGAAAAGAATCAATTGCTAGGTCTGCTGCTAGGAGAGTTGTTTTACTGTATCGTGCTAGACAATTTTTCTCGCCAGAATCTATCTTACGTATCTATATGTCTACCATTCGTCCATGTTTTGAATATTGCTGTCATACCTGGTTGTTTGAATGGCCGCCTGAATTAAACACTACTTCTGTTAGCGTTTATACTTTGTGCATCAGTTTTTAGACGCGAATTGTACTTTAACGTTAATAGAATAATGAATTTGAGTTAATATTTTATTATTTTATATTAATTTCCGCGTTAATATGCCAAATATGTTCATCAAACACGAGTTTTGCTGGAATATATTCTTGGCAGTCAACTGGAGATATGACAAGTGGCGTACAATTATTGTTAGGAGTGTCGTTTCCGTTGTTTAGAACTGCAATATAA
Organism: Acanthosepion lycidas; assembly: GCA_963932145.1. Taxonomy (NCBI): domain Eukaryota; kingdom Metazoa; phylum Mollusca; class Cephalopoda; order Sepiida; family Sepiidae; genus Acanthosepion; species Acanthosepion lycidas. The sequence goes on from OZ010599.1 coordinate 30,375,394, forward strand.
GTCGACCCCTGCTATTTTTAGGCTTGAAAACTCGACTTGTACACTGCAATATACAGTTAATACAATCTCAATTTCAAACCAATCGGAAGATTTCTCGCTTGTTTTTGGTAACATCTGATTGTGTGATCCAATTTGGACGCATCTAAAAGAGATATTTCTTTTTTTGATTCCAAAGGGTCATTGAAATGTTCTTCTGCTGCCCGAACTCACGCCAGGCTGGATCTCATCTCAATTCTGACAACAACATTCATATCACACCAAATCATAGTCATACACGAACAAATATCTTTTAGCATCAAAGACAGAAAAGAATCAATTGCTAGGTCTGCTGCTAGGAAAGTTGTTTTACTGTATCGTGCTAGACAATTTTTCTCGCCAGAAACTAACTTTACACATTCGTCCAATCACTGAATATTACTGTCAGAACTGGTCTGGTTCTTCTTCTTTGTATTTGCAGATTCTTGACAAAAGAAGAATCTGCAATGCTATCGGTCTTGACCTGGCAACTCAGCTTCAGTCACTTTCCCATCACCGCAACGTAGTTTCCCTGTGCCTTTTCTATAAGAAATTTCATAGTAATTTTTGATGAGCTGATGGCGTCTCGGTTTCAATCACTTTCCCACCGCCGAAAGGTTGGATATCTATGCTTTTTCCCCAACTCCTTCCATATCAACTGTTCGAATGAGATCTTCCTCTGCGTACCTAGACTTTAAAAAAAATTTAAGCGCAGTATTAGACTGACGTCAAGACCTTACCAATTTACAGTTGAGATGGCCAGATGTAACCATAAGTTCTATGATAACAGTTTTTTTCCTCGTACTTCTTGCTCGTGAAAAACTCTTCCAGCTCGATGCTTTCCAGCCAACATTAATCTGCAAAAATTTAAACGCATTGTCAATTGCTATCTACTCTCTTTCTGATTACTCTTCTTTTGTTTTTGCTCATTAGTAAAGTTTTTGTTTTCTAGTTCTTCCCCACCCAGTAAAACCTTGTGTCTTTGTGGCGTTATTATCTTGTGCTATGCTTATTCACCCAGGCACGCATGGACTCTCCCAGCTATAAATAGGAGCAGGTACTGCCTTTTAGAGAAGGAAGATTCCAGCAGTCAGCTCTGACAGTCGGACCGAACATTCTTGCTGTAACACTCTCGTTTGTTGATATTTGTATTACTGTTTCTGGTAATATATTAGTTTAACTCAATTCCTTTGGATTATTTACCTAACCAGTCCTTTCCTATTTTCTATATATTTTCACACACACACACACACACACACACACACACACACACACACACACACATATATATATGTGTGTGTGTGTGTGTGTGAGAGAGAGAGAGAGACAGAGAAAAAAACATATGCAGTTCTTTCACAACAAAATACGCAATTATCACTTTACATCGATCTGTATTAATATATTTATCGATCTATCAAACCGATCTATTTGTCACTGATTCTAATTAATTTCTCTCGAATAGTTTCAATTAAAAGTTTCGATAGTCGTCCTCGTCTAATATGTAATCTATCGATCTATCTATCTATCTGTCTATCCGTTATGGTAATTTAGCCAGGTAGTCATGGACTCTAAGCTATAAATAGGAGAAGGTACTGCCTTTTGAAGAGGGAAGTTTCCAGCAGTCAGCTCCGACAGTCGGACCGAACATTCTTGCTGTAACATTCTCGTTTGTATATGTTAGTATTACTGTTTCTGTTAATATATTTGTTTAACTCAATTGCTCTCTTTGGGTCTTTATTTCTGGCCCCTAACAAAGCCACAACGCCTTGCTTGGGGGTGGGGAAAAGATTGACAAAATAAAAAAAAACGAACTAAAAAACGATGGGAAAGTCATAATTACAATATAAATATAATTCCCTCGTCTGAAATGTCAAGAATGCGAAAGAGATTTGCAGGCACTTGATTCCTGGTGTGGACCACCAGTTGTTACTGGTGGGAACACTAAGAGAGTGAATAATAATAATAATAATAATAATAATAATAATAATAATAATGATAATAATAATAATACACTCAACTTGGAATGATAAGAGGCCTTATGGAATTTCAAGTTTGAAATAACTATTTAAAAAGGTCACTTCTTGACCTTGCTGTTGTCAACAATGAACATACGTTATGTTAAGCAAGTGTTCTAAGGGACGTGAATAAGTGGGATTCAGGGGTTGGGAGTGGGTTGCACTGCAGGGAAAATCTTGCAGGGAAATCCGGGTTGCAAATTGGTGTTCTTAGAGTCAAGTTCCGAACACATTACGCCCATATATAGCGAAAAAGCGTCCAGCAGTACAAGTAAAAACGAATTTTAGAAGATTGCATTGCGACAGTATTTCCAGTGAAGAAAAAAAAACAACTTAAATATCCCATATTTTAGCAGAAATAAACAAAGACTCTAATCACCCCTCCGTCTTTCTCACACATTGCTTCTCTCTACATATTTCTCTCTCTCCCTCTCTCTCTCTCTCTCTCTCTCTCTCTCTAATTTCGATAGTGATTACACCTCCTTACTAAATATCCAAGCATTTAAACAAAATAATTCTGTTCCAGTAACTGCCGCTTTGAGCGCATGCATTCTCTTCGTGTTTGATGGTTTCCTTTCTGCTGAATCAGTCAAGTTATACATGATAATTAAAAAGCGAAACTTGGAATGCAACACAGAATATATGTTGACTCGCCTCAACGCTTATCAATTATACATCTAACGAAAATACTGCATATATATATATATATATATATATATATATATATATATATATATATATATATATATTTATAAATACGCATGTTTATATATATATATATTTATAAATACACATGTTTATATATATATATATATATATATATATATATATATATATATATATATATAGTAAAGGCAATAAGTCCGTTGGTATATGATTATATATAATATTAAAACTGATCGACAAAAAGAGCTCAATGTGTTTATTATTACAAAGCAAATAAATTACATAACAAAATAAAAAAAATGCCTCATATGTCGGTTATAGATCTATTTCAACCGACGAACATATATATATATATATATATATATATATATATTAATCATTTTACTTCAGGAATACATACATACATACATACATACATATATATATATATATATATATATATATATATATATATGCAGATTGCAGAAAAATAGGAAAGAACACGTTAGGTAAATAGTATATATATATATATATATTAGGTAAATAGTATATATATATATATATATTTATATATATATATATATATATATATACATATATATATATATATATATATATATATATATATATATATATATATATATATGTATGTGTGTGTGTGTGTGTGTGTGTGTGTGTGTGTGTGTGTGTGTGATTTTCAATAAATATGTACGTTCGTGTTTTCGGGAGAGTAATAGAATATAACTGAGTTGATAATAAATTAATACAGACCTATATACAGATGTACACACACACACACACACACAATGCGTCGGTATATAATCCAAGTGGATCCTTGTAATATGAAAAATTAAGACTCATCCACAAAAAGAGCTCAATGTATTTATTTTAACAAAGCATATAAATGTCACAACAAAATCCCAAAGTGCCTCATATGGGAGAGTCGAAATTTGATACGAACACAGTCCATACATGATACTCAAAAGGAACTTTTGAGTGTGCATGCAAACCAGTCATTATTTCTGATTACTCATACAAAAGGATTTTTTGTCTGCAAAAGTTATTATTTTCTAACTTTTCTTGTTGACTAAGATTGTAGATATTACTATGATTATTGTAAGGTTTCGCTTTTTTAAAAACAAATTCCACTTTATGATCGGAACTTTGTTAATTTTTCTATTCTGTTAGAATTATTAAGTTTTCAAGCTTGAATGATGATTTGTGACTATATCACCTCTTCTTGAAGCCACCTTGAGTACTCTCTCTCTCTCTCTCTCTATATATATATATATATATATATATATATATATGTGTGTGTGTGTGTGTGTGTGTGCGCGCGCACGCGCGTGAGGAGGTCCTATATGGCCTAGTTGTTCTAAGGCACAGATATTTTTAACAAGATTTCTCGAATATTCAGGCCGATATATATAAATAAATAAATATACTGTTTAATAAATAAATAAAAACAGAGCATCTATTCAAATATGAATATCCATTTAAAAAATGATTTTTAAACAAATAAATTAAAGATGTGTGCTATATCAATGGGATAAAGTGCTCAATATCATAGACAGAGCGTATGTAAATATAAATATAAAAGTGAACATTGAAGTCGACACTCAAAGTTTTGGGACACTATCTGAATTTCAAAAGAAAGCATAAAAATTTAAGGTTTCTGGCCTTTTTCAAAACTAATTTACTCATTTCGGACAGTAGACAGCCAATGTAAAAGAATTGTATCATAGCAATTCATCCATATTTTTTTACGAAAGGACAAGTCAACTTAAATATTTACTCACATGCTATTTATTACATGTGTGGAACACACACACACACACACACACATATATATATATATATATATAAAGAAATATAGCCTTGTGTGTGCTATATTTATGGAATAAAGTGCTCAATATCAGAGATAGAGCAAGTATAAATATAAAAGTGAACATAGAAGTCAACACTTAGAGGCGACAGTCTGTTTCATGCTATATGCAATCGTCAGGCCTGACGATTGCATATAGCATGAAACAGACTGTCGCCTCTAAGTGTTGACTTCTATGTTCACTTTTATATATATATATATATATATATATATAACATAATAACCGCCAGAATGGATTACCTGCAATGCACCACTGATCCATATATATAAATAGCCGAGAAAAACCCAACACTCGCAGCCTGATGATTGCCTCTAACATGAAACAGCCTTTCGCCTCTGAGTGTTGAGTTCTATGTTCGGTCTTATATCTATATTTACATACGCTCTATCTATGATATTGAGCACTTTATCCCATAAATATAGAACACCTTAAACTATATTTCTTCATATATATATATATATATATATATATATATATATATATATATATATATATATATATATATATATATGCGTCTCTCTTTGCCATTAGAAAACATTGATGTTCCCTTTCCAACTTCACTCGTGTTACTAAGCACAATCTCAATCGTATTTTTATTCGATTCCGGAAATTCTCGTCACTTATAAAATACTTGGCCCTAATAAAACCACTGCCCCAAAACAACATCCTAGTCGTTGTCCTTAAGAATATCAACACGATCTTAGCGAAATTATTTACCCACTGCTTGAAGAAGAAACCTTTCCCAAGTCTGTGAAAGATGTCAACCGTAGGCCCGGTTATTGAAGAAGGCGGGCCAGCGATCGGTTCCATTCAGTGTAGTCCCATCAGTCTCCTGAATATATTTAGCAAGATAATTTTGAGGCTATAATACTACTACTACTACTACTACTACTACTACTAATAATAATAATAATAATAATAATAAACTAATAATTACGACTAATAATTCAATTATGCTGTTTTAATGTTAATATATCAATGTCGGACGTTTCGATCTAATAAACCATCTTCAGGACATATTCATAAAATATAATTAACATTATTAATTCAACATGACAAAGAACAAGACTTATCCAAACAGATAACTGAAAGTTTTATGATCAGCGTTCCGTTTAAACATGGTCACGTTGTCGTCACGTGGGCGACGTTGTGAAAACGTATTCCTAAAATTTGAGTATTTTGAATGAAAAATGAAAAGAATTCTATTTTGATCTAAAATTTATATGTACGCTTGTCGAGCATTAATCTCGCTTGAAAAGGGGAAATACTAAAGAAGCCAGGTCTAGTATATATATATATATATATATATATATATATATATATATATATATATATATATATATATATATATGCCTATGTATATACTACAGCAGTACGTCAAATTTTATTAAGCAAGTATTTTTTCCCCCAATTAAACTGTTTTTTGTTTACTTGTACGCAACTCATTCACGTCGAAAAATAGTCTTGAGGAATTGCCTGATTTTCTTTTCTTCCTGGAGCTTACAACCATTCAGAAGACTATAACTGCTGTATTGTGCGTCATCATTATTTTACAAGCATTAGGTATTGTCTGATATACGCAAATATATACAGGTTTGAACACGGAAAATAAATGAAAAGCGAAACATAAATAATAATAATAATAATAATAATAATAATAATAATAATAATTATAATACTACTACTACTACTACTACTACTACTACAACTACTACTACTAATAATAATATATATATATGTATATTAGGTTGTCACACATGAAATAACGCAATTTTCGGTGGGTGGGGCGGGGTTTGTTGATCCGATCATCTAATAAAGCAAACTACTTGGGATATAAAAATCTTGATTTATTCCTGACTCCTTTCTTTCCAAATAATTTTTCTTTCAATATATTATTATTCATAAGCCCAATGAAAGTGATTACAATGAAACAATGTCGAGTAATCTTACTCTATGAATACAAACTGAGTGGGGACACTTTTACATCGAATCCTTACATGTGATAAGAAATGGATACTTTTTGACAACAGTAAGTGAGTAGGCCTATGTTTTAATGCAAGTGAATCACCAAGGTACCTAAAACCTCTACTGCATACTAAAAAGATAATGGTTACTGTATGGTGATCTTTCAAAGGGGCTATTCATTATTAATTCTTGCCTCAGGAGAAAACAATCAGCAACATCGTATTGTGGAGAAATTGAATGTCTGCATGAAAAATTGAAAAAGAGACATTCTAGACCCGTGAATAGGGATAGCCCAATTTTGCTTCTCAGCCAACTGTCCAAAAGCGGCATAGCCTGAATTATGAAATTTTAACTCATCCTCCATATTCACTTGATATCTCTTTTACGGATTATCCCTTATTTAAGCATTTTGAGCTTTTCATACGCCATAAAAATTCTCTAATAACGAAGAAGTAATCGAAGCATTTGAAATGTTTATCACATCAAAGGATGAAAATTTTTTAAAGACGGGATCAAGAATTTAGAGGTATGTTGGAGAACAGTCATTCATCAATATGGTAACTATTTAAACTAAATAAATTAGTTATTTAACATTTCAGAAGCGTTTAATTCATTTCCTATAAAGTGTGTCGTTTTCACCTAATACTTGACTTACAATCAATCGTTCGTATCTGTTATTAGAAAGGGGCGACGCCTGACGTCGACTTACATTACTTATACTGCGTTTTATTTTATTCTTATCTCAATGTTAAATTAGCTTATTGAAGACGGACAGTATTCTCTCGTTCTTTCCGTTCATCTGTTTACCTTACTTAAATCATTTGTAAATATCTATACCGATGATAAGACGATATTCGGGTGCGCCTCCAAGCCTCTTGACGATCAGAGATTGTCAGCTGACCTCTCTTTTGATCTAACACTAATTTTACAGTGTGCGTGTGGTGGGGGGAACTGGCTGCCTAAACTCAATACCTCAATGTTACCAAAGACAGAATTAGTCGCATATATTTTCAAACGAGCAATTTTAGTTAACATAGAGTGCGAGATTTTGTAGTCGAAAAAGGTTACTCCAGAATATATTAAAAAATCGTGACGTATTCCTGGATCTTTTTCTTTTCAGATAATTTTTCTTTCAATATATTGTAACTCATAAGCCCAATGAAAATGATTACATCGAAAAAAATGTCGAGTAATCTTATTTTATGAGTGCAAACTGGGAAAAACAACCAATTTTTCATCGAATTATTACATGCGATGAGAAATGGTTACTCTTTGACAACAGTAAGAGACTAGGCCTGTGGTTAGTTGCAAGTGAATCCCCAAAACAACACCCAAAATCTCCACGGCATCCTAAAAAGTTAATAGTTACTGTACGGCTGTCGTTCAAAAGAATCATTCTTTATTCATTCTTGCCTGAAGGGAAAACAATAACAGCAACCTCACATTGTGGAGAAATTGAGTGTCTGCATAAAAAATTGAAAAAGAAACACCCTTTGAATAGGGACGGCCCAATTTTGCTGCACGACAACGCATAGGACGAGCGTTTCTCAATCAACTGTCCAAAAACCGCATAGCCTGAATTATGAAATTTTACCTCATCCTCCATATTTATTTGATATCTCTTCTACTGATTATCTCTCATTTAAGCATTTTGAGCTTTTCATACATAATAAAACATCCTCCAATAAGGAAGAACTAATCGAAACATTTGAACTGTTTATCACATCAAAGGAAACAAACTGGCTGCCTACACTCAAAGTATTTGCAGAAAAGACAGAGGGAAGCAAGAATTTAGTGGTACGTTGAAAGAACAGTCATTCATCAACTTGGTGCCTATTCCAATTAAATAAATTGGTTACTTAAAATTTCAGAAGTGTCTTATTCATTTCCTATAAAGTGTGTCGTTTCATGTGTGACAACATAATAGTGCTGTAATTCATTGATTGATTTTTACGGTTTATCAACCTTTTGGATGCTATTTAGATTGTAAGAATGTTTTAGCAAAAATAATGATTTTTATTGATACAAGTTCTACTAATTAACCCATAGATGTGGGAGAGAAGAAGTGGATTCATAACGTTTCCAAGCTGAGTTGCACATAAGTAAATATAACGACCACGACGGGAATTGAAACTTGGCTCCCCGAATTCCAATTATCTATTACACCATCCGCACATCCAAGATTACAGCAGCTGGTATTCCTAAGTGGTCACCCAACTTGTTACCAACCAGGCTAAACATTTCTTAACGGTTTTTCAACGTGATCTGACCGTAAGCAACAGATACATGAATTGTCACAATATCATAATAGATTAGAGCGCGCAGTTTATGTATTTTATCATAAAGAAGGAATTTATACAAAGAATTAGCAATGTTGATGTGATTAATGGGGAAATCACTTCGCTGACAAGATTAATGAGACATTAATTTACTATCAATTCCTTGAATAATAAGATACTTACTTTCGAGTTTTGTTAGATGGAATTGACGAATCAAGTACTTTCAACAATTTCAAATTGTTATCTTTGGGGCGCAATTTTTCCATACACAGGGAAAACACTAAAACGAAATATGTGTATTGTAGACTGAAAAATATTATTTTCTTTTAAATATGCTATTTATTGACAGGTATTAGGTTGGTGCAAAAATAATGTCGTTTTTTGACGTTCAACTTTATTTTTGACGACATTAATTTTTGCACCAGCCTAATATATTAGTTTGGAGCGTGTGATGCCGTGACGCTAGAGTTCTTGTTCAAATAAATCAAGCGAGAATTAATGTATTACTTCACAGGTTATCATAGTGGGTATTCTTTGAATAATAACGATCCTTATATCTCTGTTGCTTTTAGATGGAATTGACGAGCCAAGTACTTTATACAATTTCAGTTCTTGTTCAAATCAATAAAGTGATAATTTTGTTTGAATTTTATAATGTGATAAATCCACGAAATTTTCTTGTTATATGTGTTTTCCAGTTAAAGTGACATCGACTTAAGTATAATCCAGTTAATAGAGTAAATTGCCTTAGTATTTCTCGACAGAATTTAAGAATTTAATTTAATTTTGTAACTTTATGTCTCATTAAATCTTGGTAGCGAAGTGATATCGCCATTAATCACATCAACATTGCTAATTCTTTGTATAGATTATTTTTCATGATATAATATAAATAATTTCTCATGTGAAAAAATAATTTTTATGTGAAAATTTGGGTGTCGCTCATTACGTGAGATGGTGTGTTACACGAGTACATACGGTATGTACTTCAATGTTAATAATAAATCCGCAAGTAAGGGAGAATATATGTCCAGTTTTCAGTTACCCATTATAGGCATTACTATATCGGTGATCCCAACAGAGTGATTCTCACTCTCCTCTTTGTCGTGACATACATAGTGTGCTGCGCTATCCTCTTAAATATGCCGCAAAATATTGTCTCGGGACACACACACACACACACACACACACACACACACACACACACACACACACACATACATACATACACACACACACATATATATATATATATATATATATATATATATATATATATTATATCATAGAGAAGTAATTTATACGAAGAATTAATTAGTAATGTTAATGCGATTAATGGGGAAATCACTTCGCTAACAAGACTTAATGAGACATTAACTTATTATCAATTCCTTGAATAATACGAGGAAATTGACAAGTCAAAAATTACAATTTTTCATCTTCGGGGGGCAATTTCTCCATGCACAGGCAAAACACTAAGACGTAATATGTGTAGTGTAGACCGAAAGCTGCTCTTTTTTCTTTTTTTTTTAAATGCCATTTATTAACAGTTATATTATTTTCGAGCGTGTGATGTCCGACGCTAGAGTTCTTATTCAAATAAATCAAGCGAGAATTAATGTATTACTTCACAGGTTATCATAGTGGGTATTCTTTGAATAATAACGATCCTTATATCTCTGTTGCTTTTAGATGGAATTGATGAGCCAAGTACCTTCGACAATTTCAGTTCTTGTTCAAATCAATAAAGTGGGAATTTTGTAATGTGATAAATCCACGAACTTTTCCTTTTATATATTTTTCAGTTAAAGTGATATGGTCTTAAGTATAATCCAATTAGTAGAGTAAAATGTCAAGTACTGTCACGTGTGGAAATATTGTTTTTATTGTTGTGTTGACGGATTCAACCATTTTCATTTGATTTTTTTGATACAGTTTTGTACGTTTGCATGAGAGAGTAGTAATTCTATTAGGAAAGGTGAAATAGGGGAAAAGCAATAAAATAATAAAAACAATATTTCCACACGTGACAGGACTTGACATTATTTTCAGTTGACAATATGAATATAATAGCGTTTCCTAAATTCTTCCTGTTGCTAAGGACATTTTGTTTTGTTATTATTGGATACTTTCTTTAAATAAACTCATTTCGTTTTTACCTTGAAAAATCCACATTGGACAAAACGCGTCGGCTAATATTACAGTTTTCCTATTGTCTTTTACATTTAGAAATATTGATTTTTTTTTTGTTGTTTTTTTTTTTCTACAGGTTATGACGAAACTGTCTACGGCTAAGTACCAAATGGCCGACGGCCACGGTACCTAATGGTCCACGGTTTTATAGCAAATGTCTACGGCTCGGTACCTAATGGCCGACGGTTCGTTACCAAATGCCCCACAGCCTGGTAGCAAATGGCCGACGGCCCGGTACCTAATGGCCCACAGTTCGATAGTAAATGTCTTACGACCGAGTACGAAATGGTCTACAGCTCGGTACCAAATGGCCGACGGTTCGTTACCAAATAGTTCACGACTCGGTAGGAGGTGGTCCAAAGCCTGTACCTGTCCGCAGGACGGTGTTTGATGGCCGCTAGTTTTGTTCATATAGTTCTGCGGTTCATTTTTTTTTTTTTACACAGTCAGATTGACGCCATCATTCAAAACTTTCTTTGTCTGTATAATTTCCTTCCCGGATCAAACGCGTCACTAATGCGTTTTCCATTTTATCATTCATTCTACTCCCCAGACACAATCTATCTATCTATCTATCTATCTATCTATCTATCTATCTATCTATATATATATATATATATATATATATATATATATATTGAAAGAAAAACAACAATGCTATTGTGACCAACTTGCCAGACGACCTAAAACCTGAGATAAGAAGAAATCCAGGACAAGGAAAGAAAAAAGATTAAAAAGGCCAAAAGGCAAACATCAACCGACGCAGTCAAAGTTGTCAAGTTATATATATATATATATATATATATATATATATAGATATATATATATATATATATATATATATATATATATATATAGCTACACACACACTCATATATATATATATATATATATATATATATACATATATATATATACATTAAGAAATGGACAAAGTCCCAGAATTTATTTATTAAAGACATTTTTATGTTTAACCATCTTTTTGTAGATACAAGTATTTAAGTAAATGCTCTGTTTATAATAAACAGTATTAAATAACATTTACCGGCCTGAATGTCCGAGAAATTTTCATAGAAAATATTCATATTCATAGAGAAATTTTCATAGAAAATATTTGTCCTTTGACAGGATTCGATATATATATATATATATATATATATATATATATATATATATATATATATATATATATAGCACTTTGGGATTTATATCTTCCCTGGAATTTACCAATTAACGTTATTAAATTTGAATATATATATATATATATATATATATATATATATATATATATATATATATATATATATATATATTCAAATTTAATAACGTTAATTGGTAATCCGTATGGATATATATATATATATATATATATATATATATATATATATATATATATATATATATATATATATATATATATATATATATATATATTCAAATTTAATAACGTTAATTGGTAATCCGTATGGATAATTCTAGGGAAGATATATATCCCAAGTGCTCAATGTAATAAACAGAGCAAGTAATAATTAATTAACAAATCGGAGACTTTAGGAAGCCATGATAATATTTTATTTCGCGGAACAGATAAAATTCGATTTCGCTTCGTTAGACCTTGCTTTTTCGAAACAATGAATAGATTAAAAAATTCTTACAGGAATGAACCGAAAAACGAAATGAAAAACAAGAGTAGCGGAAGTTGTGTTTTAAGATAGTTGCACAAAATAGGAGGGAAACTAGGGAGTTTTATGTCTCTGGGAGATGCGATGGTTGTAGCGTTGACCTCTTATTCACCGGACAAGAAAAAGGAGTGGAGATGGATTATCAATAATGGAATATAGAAAGATGGAGAGCCAGGGAACAGAAGAGAGGAAGAGAAAACCAGAGAGTGTACACAAATCCCTATACCTACACACATAGATGTTTTTCTATATGCGTATATAATTACACATATACACATATGTACCTACATCCATACACACATTCGCGTATGTTTTCATGTAAATTTGTTCACCCATTGTGTATGTATATGCGCACATATACACGCATACTCATATATATATCTATTTGTATTCATAAACACTTATGCACATATTTGACTAGTACATTTATAAATCAATACTTAGGTAACATGTAAGACGTCCTCAAATATCTTACTAATTGTGTATCTATAAAGGGGCACTTAAGAGTGTTTTCTATCAAGTGAGCCCAGATATATGCGCAACGCTTAATCTATGTCCCTGCTTATGAGAGAATACAATACACGAATACTCACGTACCTATTTACACAGACGGGGACACACATGTTTGCTTATATAAAAACTATGTCTTAATAAATATACAAAAGCACAGTACAACACTATGCTTGTGTATACACGTACATCAAGAAGAGAGGTATGTGAGCGTTAGATGCCCAGGTAAGACGATTTTTTGTAAAGTGGGGTTACATGAGATGAAGGGAGGAGGATTTACATGAAGGATCATAGGTAGGAATTTTGACTATATTATTTATTGCCGATAAGGATTTGATGTACACGAAGGGGTAAAACAAAATATATTCATATGTACGCAGATATATATATACACACATGTGCAAATATATAGAAAAATAGCAAAAAACCGTTAGGTTAATAATCCAAAGTTCATTAGTATTTTATTTTTAAAAAGCAGTGCTCAATACACAAGTAGAGTCTATATTATAATATATTTTTTATATATGATCCCATCGTTACATGAAAGTTCACATGTTTAAAACAAATGAAAACGCTTATGGTATCATATTTTTTAAACAAATAATTATATATATATATATATATATATATATATATATATATATATATATATATATATATATATATATTATAAATTAATTGATTTAAAATATGGTTTTTCCGCTACACAGTTCTAACCATGTTTCAAAAATGGAAGGTCAGAATTTAATTTTGTAATTAAATTAAAGACATTAGTTCCATTTCATCCTCAATCGAATTTTGGAGTAACTTTTAAAATTACTGGGTTTTAAAGACACAGCTAAAAATCATAATTCACGTTTTTTTGAAACATGCTTAGAACTGTGTAGCGGAAAAAACATATTTTACATCAATTAATTCATAATATTAATGCTCTGTAAATTTACATTGAGCACTATTTTGTAAAAATAAAAATATCTATAAGAACACCGGATTATATATCTTACTGTTCTTTCTTTTTATTTATTTATACATACATATATATATATATATATATATATATATATATATATATATATATATATATATATGGATCGTATGTATGTGACGATTCCAAATGGAATGGTCACATACATGCGATACATCGCTAAAGTTGATGGGAAAATGATCGCTTTCTTCTACCGCAATCCATGCTTCTTGTTCGGTGCTTTCGAACGTCTCGGTCATTATAAAGAACCATGTGCTTTCAGTGTCACACACACACACACACACACACACACACACACACACACACACACATATATATATATATATATATATATATATATATATATATATATATATATATATATATGTCGTATAATCACCATACACATTCGCAAATGATCGGGGTATACTCTTATGGAGATCATTCATGTAAAGAAAAAAGATCGTTGGTCCAAGAAGCGTTCCCTGCGAAACACCTGCAATTAAGAGGGGGTTCCAAGCTCCCCAGAACCTCCTGATCACAGGCCTTGCTGTCGGATGTAGTTTGTCGTCTTACATAATATCTTATATGATATGATAATTGTGTTTGTCACTTCATTCGTTAGTTCGCATGACCATTACGCCTGCTATCCTCTGCTTTTACAAGAGCCAGATCAGGCCTAAAATGGGGTACTGCTGCCATATATGGACGGGAGCTGACCAGCCTTCACTTCCCACTCTCGATAGAATCCAAAAGTGTCCCCGCGTCCTTGTAGGCGATGGATCATTTTCCACTCTGCAACCCGTTTGTCACAGACGAAACAGCGCAAGACTCTTGCTGCTCTATCGCTGTTTTCGTCGGAAATGTTCAGATGAACTAAACTTATTTGTTCCACCAATTTTAGCCTCTACGTCTATGACCCTCCATGCCACCAACCTCTCTCCTTAAGTTCGTATTCCAGCGATGATCTGAAAATTCTTTTCAATCAACTTTTTTCCCCACAAATCACTGCCTTGTGGAACCGATTTCCAGCAGGTTACTTCCTCGGTCACTACAATCTTAGCCTGTTCGTGTCTAGTGTTAACCGTTATCTTCCACACATATCCTCTTAATCTGCAACACTCTACATCGAGTGGCTCTCGGGTGAACATCACTGTAAAAAAAAAAAAATGACAACCGGAATTGTGGAATTTTCAAGTGTTGCTCTCCGGGGAGTCACCAAGTTCTTGTTTCCTAAGAAGGCAAATTGTATTCTACACTCATTGTGTTCAACACGAATTGTGTTAAGTGTTCAACATACTCAAATATGGTTTGTCAAATTACGGGGAAAATTGGTGACCCAGGAATCAACACGATCTAACAGTTATTCAGTGTTGTCATTTGATTAAAATCTGTATTGATTTAACACATCCATTTTACGACATGCTAAATGATTTACTGTAGTACGTCAATTAAAAAAGCTAATCTGAAAAGAGTTGATCTGAGTTTACTGGGCTCGTCCTGAGGGATATCAATGTATGTTTTGTACACGGAGAAACACCAGAAAATAAAGAGGCCTGAATGTTTGTCTATAAATTTCACTTTCAATTTGATAATGGTAAATTTCCAAGTGCAATAGTCACGTTTAATTTGGCATTGGTAAATTTAAAACGAAATAATCAAGTTTCAATTTGACATTGGTAACTTTCAAAATGAATAAATCAATTTCAATTTGAGTTTGGTAACTTTCAACATGATATAATCAATTTTTTTTTTAAGCATTTCACCCCAAGCAAGGCGAGTAGCCACTAGGACGCAAGGGGTTACAGAAAATTTGGAGCAAGATCAGATAGAAGTGATAGAAGAAAGGATGAGAAGGATAGTGGATAGATCAAGGCAACTGGAGATGTCGATTGACATTACATTTGAATAGCTTGAGATTATAGCTCTCAGAGAAACTGGAATAGGGAAGGGAGTTCCACAGGCGAGAGGTGCAAGACATGAAGCAATCGTAGTAGAAGAGTTTTAGGAGTTTCAACAGTGAAAGGGTGAGAGCGGGATGCCAGTCTCGTAGGGCGCTTGAACTCATGAAGTCTGGTGGTAACTTTCAAAATGAATATATCAATTTCAATTTGAGTTTGGTAACTTTCAAAATGAATAAATCAATTGCAATTTAAGATTGGTAACTTTCAAAATGAAATAATCAATTTCAGTTTCAGATTGGTAACTTTCAAAATGAATAAATCAATTTCAATTTGAGATTGGTAACTTTCAAAATGAAATAATAAATTTCAATTTGAGATTGGTAACTTTCAAAATGAAATAATCAATTTCAATTTGAGATTGGTAACTTTCAAAATGAATAAATCAATTGCAATTTGAGATTGGTAACTTTCAAAATGAAATAATCAATTTCAGTTTCCGATTGGTAACTTTCAAAATGAAATAATCAATTTCAATTCGAGATTGGTAACTTTCAAAATGAAATAATCAATTTCAGTTTCCGATTGGTAACTTTCAAAATGCAATAATCAATTTCAATTTGAGATTGGTAACTTTCAAAATGAAATAATCCATTTCAATTCGAGATTGGTAACTTTCAAAATGAATAAATTAATTTCAGTTTCAGATTGGTAACTTTCAAAATGAATAAATCAATTTCAATTTGAGATTGGTAACTTTCAAAATGAAATAATCAATTTCAATTTGAGATTTGATTCCCTGACATTATCTTCCGAAATGTAATATTTAGGGGTGCTGGAGGTAAGTATTTTGTTGAGCTTTGGCGTTATCGTTCTGACAGTCAGGGATCCGAACCTTCGAATAATGACGTAATAATGTCGTTTTTTGACGTTAAAAAATACGTCAAAAACGACATTATTAAGTCATTATTTTTGCACCAACCTAATAATATCGGGTCCATTGAATTGCCATTTTGTGAATGATTCTGTCCCCTGCAGTACTCTCCGGTGGGGCCTCTCGATGTCATGATAATGAGCACTGTTAATCTCCAGTGAGCGTCTACTTCGCTGCCGACTAGTCATCCGTCAAAAACCAATCAAAACTTATATATAATAAAATTGAAAACGAACAAAACTAGCAAAGCCAACATAAAAAAAAGTAAATACTAGTTATACCAATTCTTACACCAGTGTAAGAGGTCTGCACTCCAACTTTCCAGGAGTGGAACTTCATATTCTTCAGTCTAAAACTGATCTTCTGTTCCTGTCTGGAACAGGTTCCAATGCCTCAATCACATTTCGGAAGACCAGAATTCTAGGCTACTCACCCATTATAAAAAAAAAAAAATAAAACCACCAAAATCGACTCTGTCACAGGCTCGGTGCTTACATGAAGGATGGGTTATCCTGTGACAGGTACACAAAAAAAAACGAGGACCCTGATCGCATGTATATGTGTTACCGCTCGGCACTTATCCATAGTATTCGGCTTTGAATTTTATCATCAGGACGAAGGATCGGTAATCAGATAGGATTAACAATATACTCATTGAATATCCCTCGGCCATCTTTCCCATATGCTGTAACTTCAATGTTCACCACAAAGAGTGCTTAGTCCCCTCTAGCAAAACCGATGAGGAAGGCAGATATTGCATAAATTTCTACATCGTATATGAACTAACCCAGATCATTGAAGAAACCACCCGAGTAACAGATGTGTCGGGGAAGTAGGGGAATCTCTTCGAACATTTTCTGACATCCTGCCTTGACAAATGCTCAGCGAATGTTCTAGCCCCATTGGCAAATCAGGTCAGCGGGTAAGACGATAAACTACATCCGCGTCCTGGGTAAGACGATAAAGTACATACGACAGCAAGGCCTCTGATCAGAAGGTTTTGAGGAGCGTGAAACCACCTCTTAATCGCTGGTGTTCCCAGGTCCAACCTGATCCGGGGTGGTAGCACCTGCTAGGATCCCAGCTATAGGCAAAAGTTAACCTCTAAACTGATGTCAAGACACTATGAAAGTGTAAAAATAGGTTTTAATACCAGAAATAATTGGTAAAAAATTATTACCATCAATAACTTTTTGAAGAAAAAAATTCTATTACCAGCAATAGTTTTCGAAAAAAAAAATGACCAGTAATACATTTTTGAAAGAAAAATATTAACCAGAAAAATAGATTTTTTCGGCATTAAATAACTCATTGAGGTTGATATGCGTAAAACAGACCAAACCAAACCAAACCAAATATTAGTCAGCGCTCAGATTGACACCAAACTCATGGCATCCACTTGGTTACCGTTCCATAGAACGATTTCTCGCTATGCGGAGGCAGACTGCTTTCGATCCTATTGGACGGACGCTCTTTTCCCAAACTTCATCAAACATGCTGGCCCCAAAACTACGGCTCTAATCTCCGAATGAAACCTGTCTGGAATGGCGTGTTTTATACCGGCCCAAAATTCTAGCAAAAACCAAACAGTCAGCTCTGGTTCACCCCTGAATGTGTTGTAGCTGAGCTGACTGGAATCACTACTTCAACATCTATCGTAAGGTGCGGGATAGTCTGGACTTTACTTCTTTGCCGCATGGCAAAGTTTCGTCCGGGGGGGGGGTAGACAGTCCCTGAACTCGTCTAGGCGGGTTCAAAGGGAATATTTTTAGCTGAGCCTACGGGCTCGGAGAAACCCACGTTAAACTCGGCCTTGTGTCACATACATTTCTTTGTGGGGGGGGCGTTAAATATAATATTAGGTTGGTGCAAAAATAATGACGTGACAATGTCGTTTTTTGACGCATTTTTAACGTCAAAAAACGACATTATTACGTCATTATTTTTGCACCAACCTAATATATAACAGCAGTATAGATTGAACGCTATTCAACAAGCACACACTCCTAAGTTGTGTAACACACTTTTGTTGTATTTACTGTTCAATATACTATTTATCCGTAACTTCTTGTTTTGTTATT
>OZ010599.1:30399463-30481963 GCA_963932145.1 Acanthosepion lycidas
ATAGATAGATAGATAGATAGATAGATAGATAGTGGACAGAAAGAGATAGATAGATAGATAGATAGATAGATAGATAGATAGATAGATAGATAGATAGTGGACAGAAAGAGATAGATAGATAGATAGATAGATAGATAGATAGATAGATAGATAGATAGATAGATAGTGGACAGAAAGAGATAGATAGATAGATAGATAGATAGATAGATAGATAGATAGATAGTGGACAGAAAGAGATAGATAGATAGATAGATAGATAGATAGATAGATAGATAGATAGATAGATAGATAGATAGATAGATAGATAGTGGACAGAAAGAGATAGATAGATAGATAGATAGATAGATAGATAGATAGATAGATAGATAGATAGATAGATAGATAGATGTTGAGACAGAAAGAACTATGCTGATACAGATAGATATAAACAGGTGGAGCAAGCAAGCAAGAAAGAAAGAAAAAAAGAACGAACGAAAGAAAGAAGATATGAGAATCTGAAAGAAAAACTGAAAATAAAAAAATCCTGATAATGAGAGAAAATAAATACATGCATATAGAAAATGAAAGAGAAATGAAGTGCAGAAAGAAAAAGGGAGAAAAGAGATAAAGAAAGAAAAAGAAAGAAAGAAAGAAAAAAGTAGAGAAAGAATGAATACCTAAAATAGATAAATCTGCAAAAAATGGAAGAAAAAAAATAAGAAGAAACAGAAGAAAGAAATTGAATATATGTATGAATATGCAAGGAAAAAAATGAATGAAAAAAAGAAAGAAAAGAAAAGGAAAAGAAAAAAGAAAGAAAATCTAGAAAAAAAAAAGCATAACAAAAATCAAAAGCATAGCAATGGAAAGAAAACAGAAAATATGCAAAATAAAAAGAAACTAGCGAACGAAAGTAAGAAACGAAAGAAAGAAAGAAAGAAATATAAAAAAAAAATAAAGAAGCGAAAGAAAAAAAGAAAGAAACGAAAGAAATAAAAACAAGCAAAAAGTGAATGAGTTACACGCCCAGAAATTTGAAAATGAAGTATTAGGTTGGTGCAAAAATAATGTCGCTTTCTAACATAGTAACACATGTGAGAAAACGACATTATTTTTGCACCAACCTAATACAAATAAAGTAAAGAATATGGATGGACGAAAAAAGAAAGTGAATCGAATAATAAAAGAAAGAAAGAAAAAATAAAGCAAGAAAGAAAAGGAAAGTTGTTATATTGTGAAGGAAAATCTAAAAATAAAAATCCTCAGACTGAATGAAATTAAAAAAATATATATATATATAATCATCAATGCAAGAAAGACTAAAAGCAGAAAGAATGAAAAAGAAAGAAAGAAATACAGAACGGGAGAGATAGAGAGAGAGAAAGAAAACCTATTAGGTTGGTGCAAAAATAATGACGCAATAATGTCGTTTTTTGACGTTAAAAAACACGTCAAAAAACGACATTATTGCGTCATTATTTTTGCACCAACCTAATGCTATATTGTGAATGAAAGAACGGAATGAAAATGAAAATCTTGAGAAAGAGCCATAACGAATATAAACCAGCGAAAGAAGGTATTAAAACAAAAGTAATTTCAGAAAAAGAAAGACGAAAAGTAACAAAACAAATTCATAGCAAAAGAAAAAAAGAATAAAGAGGGGGGAAAAACGTATGAACTAATAATATTGGCGAGAATTAATTAAATCCACGTCGTTCCGCGCCAGCCTCGTTCTCGCCCTTTGCCTCGATTTCGAAGCATGACACACATCATGAGGGAAGAGCTTGTCTTGTGAGTTTATCATTGATCCCCGCACCCAGCCTCTTTCTAGCTTGCTTGTAGATATTTTCTTTGTCAATGCAGTTTTTCGTTCTTTTCTCAAGCAAAGAATAAAAATACTTCGGCTTGTCATAATGAGCCTATTGTTCGCGTTAAAGTACTTTCTCGACACTTGAAAACTAAACGTAAAACAAAAACAATATGGCGACCCTATCATATCTATGTTGATAAGAGTGAGCTTGCTATTTCAGCTTCTTTATTGTTTCTTGAAATTTTATTTTTCAGCCTGTAATTGTTCTTTGTTTTAACATTTTTCTTTTAGTTTTTTTTTAGTTTTTTTTGTTTTTTTTTCTTTTGTCGTCTTTAAATACTAAAAGCGTGCATCGTACGTCCTGGGTCGAAGATAAAATGAGAATAGATTAGGAGGTGAATTTTTATGAGTGGGGAGCTTTTATTTTCTGAAGAACAACTTATTTCGCAAACGTGTAAGAATAATTACTTCTCACTCTCTCTCATTCCCTCGTTCTCTCTCATATGTTCATCTATCTCAGCGCGTTATAACTATCTATATATCTATCTCTCTCTCTCTATATATATATATATATGTGTGTGTTCATATATCTCATCCTGTACCTAATATCCTCTCCCTCTGCGCGCGCACACACACACAGACACACACACACACACACACACACACACACACACACATATATATATATATATATATTTCACCCTCTTCCTATCTATCTATTCTTTTGCAATCTGGCTTATTTACAAAAATCGAACAAATCTCTGATTTCTTATTCTTTTATGAAGTGCTTTTTGGTTGGTTCAAGTACAGAATTTCTATCTTCAAAGTTCATGTTCTTTTATTGTTCTCTCTCCTTAAGGATTTTTTTCTCATATTCTCTAACACTCAGTAACCCCTTGTGTCTTAGTGGTTTTATTACCTTTCTTGGGGTGAAATGATGGTTCTTCTTTTTCTTCTTCTTCTGAATAATAATAATAATAATAATAATAATAATAATAATAATAATAATAATAATGATAATAATGGAAATCCCCAGGAAATGACAAGTTGTCCAATTTCTGGCTGTATCATCTCTCATCTACCCATGGCATACTTGCAAAAACATTATCAACGCTTGTAAATAATCCCAATAAAATCCCGGAATGGGTTACTGAAGGTATTACATACCTCATACCAAAAACAACTGAAACAGACGACCCGAAAAATTATAGACCGATAACATGTCTTTCCACAACGTATAAGTTGATCACGTCTGTACTGACGAACCGTACTTATTTCTTTTTCGAAACAAACAGCATTCTCCCGCTGTAACAGAAGGGATGCAGTAGAGGTTCATATGGCTGCAAAGATCAACTTCTGATAAATAAAATGATCATGGAAAATTGCAGGAGACGACGCAGAAATCTCAGTGCAGCGTGGATTGATTATCGTAAAGCCTTTGATAGTGTTCCACATTCTTGGATCGTTAAGACTTTGGAAATGTACAAAGTCTCCCCTGTGGTATTAAACTTTCTTAAGCACAGCATGGGTATGTGGAACACAAAACTATACCTTAGGCACACCGGGGGCACTGCCATATCCAACCGTCTGAATATCCGACGTGGAATCTTTCAAGGAGACTCTCTGTCACCCCTTCTGTTTTGTTTATCCTTAACCCGTCTTACACATGAACTGAACAACAGTAGCTATGGTTACAAAATAAATAAGAAAATCTTCAATCACCTACTATACATGGATGATCTCAAACTCTTTGCCAAAGACGACAATGAGTTGAAAGGCCTCCTCAATATTGTAAAATACTTTAGTGACGACATAGGTATGGACTTCGGATTAGATAAATGTGCAAAAGTAACATTCAAGAAAAGTAGAATTACAGAAACACCCTCAATAGATTTAGATTTTGCCACAAAGATTAGGGAATTGGAGCATGAAGAAGCTTATAAGTACCTAGGAATTAGCGAAGGAGGTGGCATACAACACCCCCAAATGAAAGAAAAAATAAGAAAAGAGTACTACAGGCGTGTACGTCTGATACTAAATACTGAACTAAACTCAAAAAATAGAATATCAGCTATAAACACATTGGCTGTCCCAGTGGTGCATTACAGCTTTAATGTCCTTAACTGAACCATAGCTGAAATTAAGTGAATGGACGCCAAAACGAGAAAGCTTCTCACTTGCTATCGCATGCATCATCCCAAAGCTGATGTTGATCGTCTGTATGTGCCCAGATCCGAAGGAGACAGAGGATTAGTTCAACTAGAACTGTCCTACAAAACTACAACAATTGGCCTCCAAAGATACTTGGAAACTACAGAAGACTGGATGATGGTATGCGCCAAGGAACATGAAAGTAGTAAGCGTCTTTACTCCGTAATGAAAGAAGCCAACAAATTCAAAATGGAGCTTCAAATGGGCGTAGAGATGCAACTTCAGCACAATACATCGGCTGAAACTGCAAAATACTTGAAAAAGACAGCAAAGACGAATAACCGACCAGATACAGAAGCGATGGCAAGATAAACCGCTACATGGCCAATACTCTGCCCGTATCAAACAAGCTGATGTAGAAAAAACCCGTACCCATCAGTGGCTACGCAGTGCAGGGTTGAAAGCGGAAACTGAAGGTTTTATCCTTGCTGCGAAGGACCAATGCTTGCTAACTAGGAATTATCAAGCACATATACTAAAATATTGTGTCAGCCCAAAATGCAGATTCTGTGATAAATATCCAGAAACGATTGATCATCTTGTATCAGGTTACACGATGTTGACACCCACTGAATATAAAACCCGACATGAAAGAATGGGCCAATATCTGCACTGGAAAATCTGCAACTTCTACGGGAAGGAAACTGAAAGAAACTGGTACCAACACCACCCAGACCCGGTTACGGAGATAGGACCTGTTACAATTCTATGGGACTACACAATTCACACTGACAGAACAATCCAAGCCAACCGCCCAGATATTGTTATTAAAGACCACAAACAAAAACGGTGCCTCCTTATTGATATGGCAGTCCCTGCTGACTGCAATGTATCTTTGAAGATATTCAAAAAGCTGTCAAAATACAAGGATCTTGAAATAGAATTCTCGAAAATGTGGCATATGGGAACATCAACAATCCCTGTTATAGTTGGAGCCCTAGGACTGGTTGGAAAAGATTGCAGTAGACTAATTGCAGGGATTCCTGGAAGCCCATGCCTCAAGGAGATACAAAAAATTGTTCTGACAAGTACAGCCCACACTTTACGAAGGGCTTTATCTATGTAATTTTTATTTTATTTTATTTTATTTTTTATTTTTTTTTTTGTCAGTGAAAAGTGTCATGATGCCATTTCTAACCTTAGGTCCCTGGGCGGGACCCGGAAAGAAATGTGTAAACGCCAGAAAGCAAAGAAAATAATAATAATAATAATAATAATAATAATAATAATACACAGAAAAAAGAAAGTGTTTAATCATTTATTCTACATGGTTGCCCAAGACCACAATGAGTTGAAGACTCCCCTCAATGCTGTAAAATGTTTCAGTGATTACATCGGTATGGATTTCGGATTAGATAAATTTGCTATCACACAATCCATAGGTACAGTCAATTTACAAAATCGTGCAAACGAATTGAAACAAAACGAATAATTCTTTTCCTATTTTTGGCGTATTTTCCCAATGAAACATGACCCAGTGTACATGTTAGTACTTAGCATGTCCATTCCACGATGTCGTTTCTTGCAGATTGACCACAGATTCTCGATTGGATTTAAAACGGAAGAGTTTCTAGGCTAGTCTATAGTACCATAATTTGCTTACTTGTAAAGCGTGCCAGTGTGTTCGTGCAGCGTTACAATTTTCGTGCGCTTTGGAGTAACTAACATCGCAGACAATGGCCATAGGACAACTAATCGACACTCGAGACAATAGTGTCTGGGCGTGATAAAAATCTGATGCAAATGAGAACGTCAATATTATTAATTTCCTTCCCAACTATACACCCTTGTGCAAATTAATTGAAACAAAACGAATAATTCCGTTATTATTTACTTTTTTAAATATTTTTTCAATGAAACATGACCAAGTGCACATATTAGTACTTAGCATGTTCATTCCACGAAGTCGTTTCTTGCAGATTGACTACAGATTCTCGATTGGATTTAAATCAGGAGAGTTTCCGGGCTAATCTATAGTACTTTAATTTGCTCACTGGTAAGGCTTGCCAGTGTGTTCGTGCAGCCCTACAATTTTCGTACGCTTTCTAGGAGTAACGTCCATCGCAGACAATGGCTGTAGGACAACTAATCGACAGTTGAGACAATAGTGCCTGAGCGTGATGAAAATCTGATGCAATCACGGATGATGCAATATTTTCAAGGCCAAACAAATTTCATCATACACCCCGAAAACTGATTCATATTACTGAACACCAATGCAAATAAACTAATCTGAGTTAAAAAAAAAAAAGGGAAAAAAAAGAAAATAGAAATCGACTACACCCTGTTAGTCCAATAGGTCTAAAACAGACCGAATGGTGAAAGAAAGGAAACTAAAGTGTTTGTTTCATTTAATTTGTGCAAGGGTGTATATCTGAAAAGAATACGTCAATGAAATCAAACTCTCTACAAACATCCTCTTCACAAAAAGTATTATACGTCAAATTAAGTTGATCTACAAACTGATTTCTTACCAAGGATAAATATTCTATTCATTTGAGCCTATCCAAAATATCTTGTAGACATTAAATAACGCACTGAGGTGTTGATATGCGGTAAAGCAGAATAAAACAAACCAAAGCCTAGCGATCAACGCTAAACCTGTATGTTGACTAAATGAACAGGCTCCGAGAATCAAACACTCGACCGGCGATGCAGCATGACAATACTCTTCACTCACCCCTTAACGTTGCTAACATGACCAAACATATAATTAAAGAGCTCGGTTGGGAAGGCCTGCCATACCAACTATATTTTACTTACTAGAATTTTCGCTCGTTTTCTAATAATTTGAGGGGTGTTTCGTTCAGCAACGATGTGGAACTTAAAACGCAGCTTGATGCATTTTCGTGTGAAAACCTAGTGATTTCCATAGTCGTGGCATTGAACTATTAGTGTGTCGTTAGCAGGAGTTCGTAAACAATGAAGGGGGATATATTGATTTATCAGAACTATTAATAAATAAGGCGTATTAAAATAAATTATAAAAAAAAAACGAACGAATTTATGTAACTACCTAATATTTACTCTGAAAGTGCTGAAATGAAAAATACTTTACCAAAACTTGTAGAACACCTATTAACAAACAGAATGGGAATGTATTTTTAGAAAACCCTGTAATGTTTGATTGACTGATTTGTTTTATTTTTACGGTTTATCAACCGTTTGTGTGTTATTTAAAGACGAATCCTATTTTTGGATTGTATGAAAAATTATTTTTACGGATAAATATTGCATCAATAATTTCTTTTGAGATGATATTGTTTTTTTTTTTTCATATAAAGTTTTAATATTTAACCCATAGCTGCAGGAGAAGAGATAGATAGATACCATTCCTCCAACCATCCGCAAATCCATGAAATCCCTATCGTCTAGTTAGAAAATATAAAGTTACCGAAATCAAGCGTAGGTGAGCTGTTTACAATTTAATTTTAAAAGTAACGATACAGTGTAACCCGGATATAAGGGAGTTGTCGGGACCGGAGACGAAGTCTCTTATATCCGGGTTCCTCTTATATCCGGGTTTGGTCTATTTTGTTTAGGAAAGTATGGCTCTAATTTGGGACCTGAGAAAATCTCTCTTATATCAGGGTTTCTCTTATATCCGGGTCTTATATCTGGGTTACACTGTATTTATATAGCTTTATACTGAAGTGACCTATTTTCCTTTTCCCCTTAGGTCAACTTATGAAAATCTATGTTCAATTAAATAACTGTATGAAATAGTAAATCCAGCAAAAATTTCTGTCCATTAAAAACACGAAAATAAAATGAATGAATAAAAAGAAAAAACAAATAGAATGTTGCGAAACAATGCAAAGGAATTTTTTTTTTTTTTTTTTTTTGAACACCTGTGCGTAGATCATTCCCCGCTGCAGGAGGTCAAGAAAAAAAATTACCCCAAGATACGAAAGAATGCCATGAAAATATAAAAGCAAGAGACGTTCTTACTAGTAATTAAAATTTTACTCACTCTGGTCAGCCTCATGATCGATAGTGTTGCTTGTTTCTTGAGCGAAGGGCAGTGCCAAAGAGGCGGGAAGGGGATGACATTAGTTCGAAAAATAGCGTATAAAATGAAAATTCAAAAAGAATCCAGCGAAGAAGGTACATCGTGATAGAAATAAAAAGATAAATTAGTTTGATTTGAAATATACATAGAATAAAGAACTGAGAATAGAAGAAGAAAGAATATGAAGAAAAAAAAAGGAAAATTGTGTTTCAAAGAATGAACATATTATTAGGTTGGTGCAAAAATAATATCGCTTTTTGACGTATTTTTTAACGTCAAAAAACGATATTATTTTTGCACCAACCTAATAACAAGAATCAGAAAAAATATTGAAAGCTGAAAATGATTCATTTGAGAATTTCAATCAATATAGGAAGGACCAAAAGTATATCAGATGAAATGATGTGTTAAATAAACCAAAAATGAAGATAATTGTCGGAAAAATATATCGAATATGAAAATACTTCATATGAGAATTTTTAGGCAATACAGGAAGGTCAAGCTAATAGATGATGAAATTGTTCTGTGTTAAAAACAATGAAAATGAAGATAATTGTCGGAATAATATATCGAATATGAAAATACTTCATATGAAAATTTCAGACAACATTGGAAGGCCCAAAAATATATCAGATGAAATGGTGTGTTAAAAACAACAAAGATGAAGATAACAGCCTGAAAAATATATGGAATAATAAAAAAATACTTCATGTGAGAATTTCAAACAATGCAGGAATCCAAAGAAGTTATCAGATGAAATGATCTGTTAAAAAGAACAAAGATGCAAGTAATAGTTTGCAAAATATATGGAATCATGAAAAATGGTTAATAGGTTTTATGTACAGTGTACCCCGGATATAAGAGACCCGATATAACAGAAACCCGGATATAAGAGTGATTTTCTCTCGTCCCAAATTAGAGCCATACTTACCTAAACAAAATAGACCAAACCCGGATATAAGAGAATTCTTCTCCGGTCCCGACAACTCTCTTATATCCGGGTTGCACTGTAATTTTTTGCCCCTCATTAGCCTTCTACTATATCATAAATTTCCATCCTTCTTCATCCTTACACCTCAATGATTTTCGGGGCACGACGCCTTGATATAAACTGCTGTCTGAATTTTTCCAATATTTTTGCCGTAAACTATTAATCGGCATGTACCGTAATTCCCCATGTATAATACGATTTTTTTTCTAAAAAATAATAAGAAAAATAAAGGTGTGCGTATTATGCACGGCTACATTTCTTTTTAAATTGCCGTAAAATAAAATAAGAATTAACATACTAAATTTGAATAATATTCTTCTATGATTAAAACCATTTTAAAAAATAAAAAGAGGAACGCTGGTTGTAATGAAGTTGGAGAAGTAAAATTTATAGGGTTTGATAACCAAAGAAGGAGTCCATATTATGCGTGAGTAGAACCATTTTCCAAGGACCACCAATCTGTGGTTGACTGGGGCAGGAAATGGCTTGTAAACTTTAATGCATCTAAAAAGAAACTGTTCTCATTTACCCAACGCAGAGAACCCTCACTGCGTCCCATCAGGATGCCTGATGCCCAACTGCGCAGCACCTGTCTGCGCCTGCTTGGCCTCACGTTGCCCACTGAGCTGAAATGGAACAACTACATTGAATCCATATCTTCATCTACCGCAAGGAATGTTGGGGCTCTGTGTCGCGCCAAAAAGTTTTTTTCTCGCTCGAGTCCATCTTTCAAATCTACAAATCAACCATTCTTCTTTACATGGAATACTGCTGCCATATATGGTCTGGTGCTCCCGCTGTTCATCTCGAGGTTCTCGACAAAATCCAGAGACGGATATGCATTGTGATAGGTTCTGATCTGGCATCTGGTCTACAGTCACTTTCTCACAGACGTGCTGTGGTTTCCCTCTGTCTTTTCTACAAATATTTTCATTGCAACTGCTCTGACGAGCTACTGTCACTGGTTCCCAAACTGCATGAATTTAAGCGTGCTACTAGGTTGGCATCTCGATCCCACCCTTAGACTGTCGAAACGACTAAATGTAGCCATCTCTTCTACTCCAACAGCTTCTTAACTCGCACTTCTTGTCAGTGAAACTACCTTCCTCTCACTCTATTCCCTGGTAGCTATAATCTTCAAATATTCTAATGTAATGTCAATCGACATCTTGTGACGCCTTGACCTTGGCCCCCGTCCTTCTCTTTATCCGTTTCCCAAACACTGCTCATTAATCTTGCTTAAAAAGAAAAACAAATTCAGCACAATTTTAAGTGTGCGTATTATGGCGTATTATACATGGGGAATTACGGTAGTTTCCCAATCTCTCTCGCTTTGCCCGAGCGACACTTATTTTTACTTATATGACTTGTACAAAATTTGCTTTTCTTATATGTTGATTAATTTTCGGTTGCCCAAATTTTTCTTTGGTTATTATTTTCTTTTATATAACGTTTACTAAGAATTATAAGCAAGAAATTAAACAAATTCACCAGTTCATGTTCATGGGGTGGGGTGGCGCAGTCTATTTGCCCTACACCTTCGAATATTTACACTAATAGTGAATATTTAAAATAATCGCGCATTTTAACAAATAACAAATAAAGCATAGGATGAGCTGTGCCAGAGGTAGTTTCTCCCAATACCGCAAGTTGCTACAAAACCAAAGCATTAACCTGAAAACTCGAGTCATGTTCTTAAATAGCCCCGAGACTTTCAATTGAATGTCACGAATGACACCATACCCGTTCAGAAATATATAAACTGTCAGCTGTATACAAACGATTTCTAAGATCAATGGTGGAAAAAAGCATTGAGCGTGAGAAACGTGAGGGTCTAGGCAACCATCATCCTTCTTTGAACATTGTATAATGGCGCTGTAGAATCACAAAGAACAGCACTAAATAACAGAAACCACATCACTTGAGGGCTTCCAAAAGCATCAACAACTAAAATGGATATCACATGTAACTGAGAGAGAAAATAAAGTAGCCTGAGCGTGTTGGCAAAGATCATCCTTCTTGAACTGGTGCAACTGAATCCCAATCAAAGAACTGTACCAAATAACAGGAACCACATCACTTGAGGACTTTCAACAGCAGTAGTAACTAAAATGGATAACGCATGTAACTGAAAGAGAAAATAATGAAGCCTGAGTGTCTTGGGAAAGATCATCCTTCTTTTAACCTTGTGGACTGGCGCTACAGAATCACTAACAAAATACTGTAACAAAACAACAGAAATCAAATTACTTGAAGCCATTCATCGACAATATCAACGAAAATGGCTAGCAATTTCCTTTGTCCAAAAACGTTTTGGCAAATTTAAACCGAGCAACAACACGACATGGTTTGACGTGGTTGGTTTCCATACAAAGCATTTCTGTTTAAACATCGTTGTATTGTGCGAGTAATTACACTGATACACATCGTGTCCAGACTTTTGGTGATGTCTTTCAAAACAAACCTTACATTTATATTAATCTCACGACACAGTTTCCGTGCAGTTCTCAGTGATAATGGCTTATCTCAAACACATGACATTGATTTATTTATATAATTATTAATCAGTTAGCATATGATTTGGAATTGATATGAAAGCAGTGATGGAATCTACACTGAATCCATTATAAAAATTCAGGATGAGGATTTAATAAAGATTAAACAGTTCAAATAACTCGGTGTCTGGACCATTAATAACATATTTAGTATCGACGATACGGAAGTCGAATATACTATAGCCTGCACCAGAATAGTTTCTCCCAATACAGCCAATTGCTACAAAACTAAAACATTAACCTGAAAACTCAAGTCATGTTCTTAAATAGTCTCAGCAGATCGAGGCTTTCATGTGGATGTCACGAATAACGCAAAAACCCGTTCAGAAATATCGAAACTGTCAGCTGTATACAACCGATTTCTAAGATCAATGGTGAAAAACAAGCATTGAGCGAGTAAAGCCCGTAGATCTACGTAAAGATCATACTCCTTTGTAGTCTGGCGCTACAGAATCATAAACAAAGTATTGTAACAAATAGTAGACATCGCATCACTTTAAGACTGCCAACAGCAGCAACAACTAAAATGTAGAGTACAGGCAACTGAAAGAGAAAATAATAGCAAAGTCAAGATGTTAACATTTCATACTACTTAAAATAAAAAGTTAGGAAGGAAACCCTCATCAATGATGAAAGGAGCTGTAAAAGTAACGGGATAAACTTGTTTTCTTTTAAAAAGAGAGAATCTCAGGAGAAAGATTTTATAAATATAAAATGTAAGAAGTACTGGCTGCTCAGTCAAATGTTTCCTTAGTGGGAAACGGCTAATATTACAATTAATGTAAATAAAAAAAAAAAATATGAGTGCCGTAGCCACTCGAATCCGAGGATGTCAGTCTACTAAGGCGCCTAACTAATCCCCATTGCAGACGACCTCTCAGGCACATTTGTGTTTGTTCAACGCCCACAGAGCCCATGTATGGTTGTTACTGCAACTATGCTGAGGGGGATCATAATTACAGTTTTTGGAAGAGAGCGTGCCAACAGAGTGAACAAGGCTAGCACGCTCAAACTCTCGGTCACGATGACTTGTGACTTCGCCCTAGCACAACCACCGTCAGCAACCAAGGGTTCTGTCTACCCTATTTCACTCACAAGGCTTGGGCGGTATGGTCTTCAGACACTTTCCAAATGTGCCACACGCTGAGATCGTCCCCTCCAAGCCGATAACTCACCTTCCTGATAAATCGACAACGGGTCTCGAAGGTTCTAACCACGTGCCCATATTACACTTACAATTACCATATGAATATAGATATGCATTCATATGTAGAGGCGTAAACGTGCATACATTTGTCTAATTTCATTTGATTAAGAGTATAAGGTTAGACATAAGATTTTTATATAATAGTAAGAAAAATGAAGGTATTTTTTAAGAAAAGTAATACAGTGTAACCCGGATATAAGAGAAACCCGGATATAAGAGATATTTTCTCTGGTCCAAAATTAGAGTCTGTGTTAATGTATATAAAATAGACCAAACCCGGATATAAGAGAAACCCGGATATAAAATACTTCTTCTCCAGTCCGGGTTACACTGTATAAGTGGTAAGGTTTAGTTATCGAATTATGGGATTAGTATTTAAAACGTAAAACATTGGATTAAACTATGCAATAACTAGTATAGCTTACCTCGTTATGAATTCCGGGGAAATAGCTCTAATCAAAACCAGATGAAGCAAAAGACAAGACTATATAGGAGAGAAGGGTGAAAAGCCTTTATCTCATTGGCTGATGTTGACTGACGTCCATCTTACCTCGTTATGAATTCCGAGGAAATAGTTCTAATCAAAAGCAGATGAAGCAAAAGACAAGACTATATAGGAGGGAAGGGTAAAAAGCCTTTATTTCATTGGCTGAGGTTGACTGACGTCCATCTTACCTCGTTATGAATTCCGAGGAAATAGCTCTAATCAAAACCAGATGAAGCAAAAGACAAGACTATATAGGAGGGAAGGGTGAAAAAGCCTTTATTTCATTGGCTGAGGTTGACTGACGTCCATCTTACCTCGTTATGAATTCTGGGGAAATAGCTCTAATCAAAAGCAGATGAAGCAAAAGACAAGACTATATAGGAGGGAAGGGTGAAAAGCTTTTATTTCATTGGCTGATGTTGACTGACGTCCATCTTACCTCGTTATGAATTCGGAGGAAAAGCTCTAATCAAAACCAGATGAAGCAAAAGACAAGACTATATAGGAGGGAAGGGTGAAAAGCCTTTATCTCATTGGCTGATGTTGACTGACATATGTCAATACGAACGGTCGGACTCCTAGCTAGACCTGATTTTTTTTTTTAAATGTCGAGGCGCCAAACTTTTTGGGAATCAGGTCAGGGTTTCTTTTTGAGCCGATATGATGTAAAATTCGAAATCGCCGATGAAGACAGTTCATCATTGAAGACCACCCTTCATGCATCTGAAATGTATTATTCAACGATATATGTGAAAATGAATATATACATTTTTATATATCAAGGACAATGCTAGGGAAATTCATGATGAAGCAGAAAAAGTATTTTTGTTTGACGTACTTCGACCTTAAGGAAATCATTAGCATAAGCGATGTTTACGTTGATGTGGCGAGAAAGCAATTTACTGAGACGAAAGTGTGTAAAAAATGCATTCATCGCTACGTGCAAGTTCTTATAAAATTTTATCATTCTTGGAAGATCCATTATCACACGACCTGGGTAGGAAGATAAGCTACATCCAACGGCAAGGCCTCTTATTATGATGTTTTGAGGAGTGTGGAACAACTCCTTAATTGCTGGTGTTCCCAGGTGCAACCTGACTCGAGGTGGTAGCACCTGTTAGGGTCCCAGCTATGGGCAAATAGTTAACACCCAAACTTGGGTGAAAAGACTATGAAAGTGGGAAAATAACGTGACAATTACGTCAGTTAAAAATATGAAAATAGCGTTTCTCTACATTCCAGTTGCTAGGTACATTCTGTTTTTGTTTTTATTAGTTACTTTGTTCATTTAATTTCATTTTCGTATTTTGCTTTGATAAAGTTTACATTGGACGAAACGCGTCAGCAATTACCAGTTTTCCTATTGTCATTTTTCTTTCATAAATATTGTCTCTCTACTGATTAATTCGGAGAAATTTTCATATATATATATATATATATATATATATATATATATATATATATATATATATAAACCGCAAGTACACGAGACTATATATCGTGCATGACCCTTGACTTATACTCTCCAGGATCCTATTTCGCAATTTCAGTAAATATGTATGATATGTGATAGTCGAGCGATCTGTTACGTAATAAATAGAGGGGTTGAATATATTTGAGGTCCGACTTACTTTCCAGAATCGTACTAAATATCTACGCATTATTATTATTATTATTATTATTATTATTATTATTATTATTATTATTATTATTATAAAAGGAAAGACGAAAGGAAAAAAAGTATTTTACAATATTTACTGTTGATTTTTACTGAATATTTTGAATTCCTGTATCTCGGGTGTAAAACGACTTTTTTCATGATAATCCTATAGATTTTTTGGGGGAAGCCATTTAATATATTTGACGAAGTTGTCGCTAAATGTGACCCTACTATCTATAAAGTGAAGTTCAGCTAATGTCAACCAAATTTATCAGCAAATTATTTCCCAATATAAGCCCGGTTTAAATGTCGGCATAAATTACCAAATATATTATCCCTTTTCTATACATGACTATGAAAAGTGTTAATCTATAATTTAGGCACAATAAGAGATTAGGAAAAATAACTAATAATAAAAAGAACAATTATAAATACATAGTGTAATAAAAGTTATGTGACCGACAGAAGATTCATTATTTACATAAATCTTATTAGGTACGATGAGAAATTAGCAACAATAACTAATAATACAATGGAATTATTCTAACAACAGACTAATAAAAGTTATTTGACGTATAGAAGATTCGTTCTTACCGCAGTTTTTATTACGTACGATGAGAAATTAGCAACAATAACAAATAATAAAATGGAATTATTATAACGATAGACTGTAATAAATGTTATGTGACGGACAGAAGATTCCTTCTTACCGAACATTAGGTACCTCCAATAATTCGCGAAAAAATCATATCATGATGAAAAAAGGCCCCAAACTTAATAAACCAATGTTTTATCGTCATTTTTTTATGTTATCAAAAGAAAAGACCAAATTATTTTTTTAATTATTTAAAATTTTTTTTTCAATCCTTTCTAACACTTTTGAAATGTGTTAAAATTATATTATTTTTTTTTCGCGCCACCATTTCTTGTGAAAATACATTAATTTTGAAATTCTCGGAAAACTCAAATATTCATCGTATTGTATTTACATTATGCGGACTATTGTCCTCATCTTTGCCGCCATATTTGTCACAACCTTTCGGCCGTTGTACACTCCGGTGGTTGGAATTTCGAACTGAACTGGGGTAGACTGTTCTAGTTCCACGTGCCATGTTTGATGGATGTCAGTTATCAGTTATCTCTTGCTAATTTTCCCTCTGAAAGTTCTCCACTCCCTTAACCGGGTATTGAACTCACACTCTTTTTGGGTCTGTCACTATCCAACGCCTTTATCCACTATGCCATGTGTCCTTGAGGACATCTGGGTATGAATTTCTGGGTATTATAAACCTAATGTCTTCAGCAACCATTTTTACCAGTGCTCATATTGCAATTTTGCTGTTATCATTGCTGTTCTCTGGCACTCCTTATTACTGGTTCCCATATTGTATTTATTTCTATGCTTGGTCAGCTCAGGAGATTTTTGTGGCCTAGCATATGTGCTGATTCCTTAAGTTTACAAATTTTCCAATGGTGTTCCTTGTCTATGATCTCAACATGATCCCACAGTGGACGGTGATCTCCCTTCTCTCTCCATATGTGGTCAGCAACGCCTGATTTTTCTACTTCCCCTCGCGTTACAGCTTTCTGGTGTTCTTGAAATATAGACAGATTCATCGTATTTTAATGAAGCTTCGAGGGATTATTCACAATAAATGAATATATTTTTTAATTTATTATTTTTAGAAAATCTTAGTAAAAATATGTTTTGTATCTCTTAACCACTCCCTTACTTAATTTCATAAAAATTTCTAGAATTTAAAATCGCCAGCGAAAAGGTTTTTTTATTAGTTAAAAGCAGGAAAACTTGAAGAATGTCAATCAACAATTTTTTTCCGATCTATTACCAACTTTTCTAAAATCTGCTCCAAATCGTAAAATAAATACTGCAATAAAACTATTTCATCATTTAATTAGATAAGCTTTTAATTGTTTCTATAAATAATATATATTAAGGACATTATAGTCTAAAGAAAAATCGATACATACTGAATTTTGACAAGAATTGTTTGGATTTTGCTTTTTTCTTAATTATAAAATTTCAAAAATGGTTTAAAATTCTTCCAAGTATCGATAAAGTGAGGTTATTAAGTGTAGATTATATTTACTTAGGGAAAAATGTAAAACTTAATACAAATCATCTAACCCAAAATTTTTACAATAATTAAAAATATTTTTTTGCATCGAAATGTTATTTTTAACATGGTTTTTCAGATGCAATATCATTGTTAGAAAATCACTATTTTCAAAGGTTTTTTCCCCTTACGCTTATAAACCATTTATTATAATTTTACTTAGTTAAGAAAAATAATTCGTTTTTATTTAGTTTTTAATTTTTTTAAGTTTCTTTCTTTATTTTTTTGTAAGTTATATTTTGATAAAAATCGTTTGAAAGGTAATCCTTTATTTCATTTTAAACCAAATGTTTAGTTTCATTATTTTTTGTTATATTCCGTGCTAAGGGAATAAATACTTAACACCAGGTGGATAATAGAAGAAAGGTTTATTGTACACAACCAGTACAATATGAAATTCGGTACAGTTATACACACAGGTCAATCTAGTAGTGAGTGCCACTAATTGGAAGGTCGGGCGTGCTTGCTTCGTCCCTCTCTGTCGCTCTCTCTCTCTCTGTCTCTCTCATAGACAGTAGACTTTATAGGTACTTACTACATAAAATAATAATAATAATAATAATAATAATAATAATAATAATAAGAAGAAGAAGAAGAAGAAGAAGAAGAAGAAGAAGAAGAAGTGTACCAGTCGAAGTAGGTGCGCTTGGAATGATAAAAAAAGGAACACAACAACACATTGAAAAAGCTAGTGACTAGTTCTTCCATTACATCATTTTTATACTTTATTTCGTTTACGTTTAAAATTAGTTTTCTTTTTTCATTTTATTTTTTAATTATGTAGGTACTTCCACTAATTCTCGATACCTAAGTTTTAAAAATGAATTTAAAAAAACAAAAAATGAAAAAGTTTTCTTGAAACTTAACTTCGACATTTAATTGAAAGCTAAATGATTAAAATTTTTTTTTTTTTTTTTTACTATTTTCAGTAAGTGGTGTATTACAAACAGCAAGTATATTAGAATCTTTTTTTTTTATTTTTTGTCTGTAAAAAAAAACGGTAAAATATCTTACCATTTTTAGTAACAAAAGTTAATTCTCGTTTTTAAATTTTTTTAAAAACAATATATTTTTCTGAAACATTGAGGAAAATTAGCAAATGTAAAGTTAAATTAATTTGAGTTGAAATAAAAAGAATTAAAATGAGTGTACCGCTGATGTCAAAATTTAAACCAAAATTTCGGAGGTGGTAGAAAGGATTAAAAAAATCGAGGTATCTCAATAATTTATGAAATGTTATTAATTTAAGAAGTTTTTAAATTTTATTATATTTTTCGGAAAGCATCTGCAATCGTAAAGTTAAGTACCTAAAATACTCAATGAAATATTTGATAATTGCTTAAAATATTTTATTAATTTTTAAAACTCACTTGGTAGTTAAAAAACAAAAACCGTTTTTACTTAGAATTCGTGAGACGTGAGAATAACATGACCTCTTTGTCAAGAAATGGTCGTATAGAAAATGTTTTGCTATAAGCAGGTAATATTTGTTTCAGAACAGATTAATTTACCCTTAAATTTGCTAATTTTGCGCAAATAACGTCTCAGAAATATATATTTTATTATTGCAAGATTTTAAAAACCGAGAATTAAGTTTTGTTTACAATCTGTCAAATAAATTAAAATGGCCGTTTTGATTGGTTTTTCAGAAAAAAATGAAATGACTAAAAATCATTCTAATTTCTATTTGAAACAACACCATAGTATTTTGCTTTCTTGAATTAGAAAATTTAACCCTTTAGCTTTCAATTTTGGCTAAAAGGAAGTTCACGAAAGGTTTTTCATTTATTAAAATACATTTAAACTTTAGGTATAACGAATCTTTGGAGGTACCTACCATAGATCATATTAGGCACAATAACAAACATTAAAATAGGACAATTATAACAATAGACTGTAACAAAATTTATGTGACGGATGGAAGATTCGTTCTTACCGTAGATCTTATTAGAATAAATAAGAGATTAGCAACAATAACAAAACTAATAACAAAACAGAACAATTAATTCCAAACTATATAGTGTAATAAAATTTATGTGACGGATAGAAGCTTCGTTCTTACCGTAGATCTTATTAGGCACAATAAGAGATTAACAACAATAACTAATAATAAAATAGAACAATGATAAGAATATATTGTAATAAATGCTATGTAATGAAGAAAAGATTCAATCTCGCTGTAGATCATAGCAAACTGAATTTATAGTTCTGTTCTATTATGACAACTTACTGAAAAGTTCTATGCCAGACTAACTTCCAAAATATAACCAAATGATAAAAAAATCAGCCCCTCATTGTGAGTGTAGAATTTCATTTTTTTCAGTTAAAGGAAGCATTTTCCTCATTCTCTATAGCTTATCATAATTTCCAGCATAGCGGTTATTGCGTATTGGAGGTCATTATTAAATAAAATAAGAAAACAAAATGGCGGACAAGGAATAGGCATTATTTTAATACTTATATTATTACTATTATATTACAATTTCTGCTATGGTCACCTTATCTAGTCTGCGTGAAGACCTAAGGCAGGTAGTGGTGTCTTGTTATGGCTACATTTCAGGATTTGTTTTTTTAACTCCCATAACATCACTAGTGTTAGATGGAGAATCCTTTTCTTAGTGTTGGGCTGTACTTATCAAGACAATTTTTTGTATTTCTCTTAAATGGGATTTCCAGGGATTTTTTTCAGGTTGCTGTTGTGTTCCTTTTTTTATCATTCCAAGCGCACCTACTTCGACTGGTACACTTCTTCTTCTTCTTCTTCTTCTTCTTCTTCTTCTTCTTCTTATTATTATTATTATTATTATTATTATTATTATTATTATATTTCGATTCCTTCTATACTTACACAACCTACCAAGTCTTGCGGCAGGTAGTGGTGTGTTGTTATGGCTACATTTCATGATTTGCTTTTCTAACTCACATAAATCCACTGGCGTCACATGGGCAAAGGTCTTCTTAGTGTGTAGGCTGTACTTATCAAAGGAATTTTTTGTATTCCTCTTAGGTTGGGATACCCAGGGATTTTTTCAATGTGTTGTTGTGTTCCTTTTTTTATCATTCCAAGCGCACCTACTATGACTGGTACACTTCTTCTTCTTCTTCTTCTTCTTCTTCTTCTTCTTCTTATTATTATTATTATTATTATTATTATTATTATTATTATTATTTAGATTTGTTCTATATAATATAATAGGTAAGGTGTTCATTTTATTGTCCCCATTAGGTTCGCTTTCTAGTATCAAGCGCACTCTACTATAATATTCTTTTGAGATATTTTCATTATAATTGAATGTTGCATTTCGTCTCCGTCATTAATTCTTAAGTATTATTATTATTATTATTGCTATTATTGCTATTATTATTATTATTATTATTATTATTATTATTATTATTATTACTATTTCTGACCGAGTGATGATCGTCAAATCACAGATCCTGTTTGCATCTTAAAGATACAACGCTTTCTTCAGAACACCAGCTGTGCCGAGCAGTACTGCCATTTGCACACTCCCAATGATGTCAGGTATCTCCAAGGCGTCCTACGTAGCAGAATGGTTCCTGGAAATAGTCCCTGGTGCGCCAACCATAAAACGGGCAGGTTGGACGGTTTTTTAGTACATTTCTCTGACCTACCTGTCAGGTTTTAGTACCAGTGTATTTTCGCCTTCTCTGTCTCCACGGGGTTCTTGTCGCAAGGTGTCGCAATGTCTGTTGCGAATGTTAGGTAAAGAAAAAGAAGAGAAAAAAGGGAAGATAGAAAGAGAGAGAGAGAGAGAGAGTGTGAAAGGAAACGAAGGAATTAAAAAAATGCAAAAGAGAGAATGCGAAAGGCCAAAAAACAGGAAGAAAATGAGAGCAAAAAAGTGAAAGAAAAGGAGAAAGAGAAAGAAAAGAAGAGAAAGAAAAGAAGAGAAAGAAAAGAAGAAAGTGAAAGAGAAGAAAGACAAAGAAAAGAAGAAAGTGAAAGGAAAGAAGAAAGAGAAAGAAAAGAAGAAAGTGAAAGAAAAGAAGAAAGTGAAAGAGAAGAAAGAGAAATAAAAAAGAAAGTGAAAGAGAAGAAAGAGAAAGAAAAGAAGAAAGAAAAGAAGAAAGTGGAAGAGAAGAAAGAGAAAGAAAAGAAGAAAGTGAAAGAAAAGAAGTATATGAAAGAAAAGAAGAAAGAAAAAGTAAAGAAGAATGTGAAAGAGAAGAAAGAAAAAGAAAAGAAGAAATTGAAAGAAAAGAAGAAAGTGAAAGAGAACAAAGAAAAAGAAAAGAAGGAAGTGAAAGAAAAGAAGAAAGAAAAAGTAAAGAAGAGATTGAAAGAAAAGAAGAAAGAGAAAGAAAAGAAGAAAGTGAAAGAGAAGAAAGAAAAAGAAAAGAAGGAAGTGAAAGAAAAGAAGAAAGAGAAAGAAAAGAAGAAAGAGAAGAAAGAAAAAGAAAAGAAGAAATTGAAAGAAAAGAAGTATATGAAAGAAAAGAAGAAAGAAAAAGTAAAGAAGAATGTGAAAGAGAAGAAAGAAAAAGAAAAGAAGAGATTGAAAGAAAACAAGAAAGAGAAAGAAAACAAGAAAGTGAAAGAAAAGAAGAAAGAAAGAAAAGAAGAAAGAAAAAGTAAAGAATAATGTGAAAGAGAAGAAAGAAAAAGAAAAGAAGAGATTGAAAGAAAAGAAGAAAGAGAAAGAAAACAAGAAAGTGAAAGAAAAGAAGAAAGAAAGAAAAGAAGAAAGAAAAAGTAAAGAAGAATGGGAAAGAGAAGAAAAAAAAGTAGAGGAGTTGAAGTGAAAGAAAAAAAAATGCAGGAATGCAAAAAGAAAAAGGGGAAGAGAGAAATTGAAAAAGAAAACGGAGTAAGAATAAATAAAAATCAAAATAGAGAGGATGAAAGATTAAGGAAGAAGTGAGAAATGAAAGGAAAAAGTTAGAAAATGAAAAATGGAAGAGAAAGAAAGAGAAAGGGAAGAAAAGATAGGAAAGATAAAAAGGAGAAAAAAGAATAAAAGAAGAAAGAAAGTGAAGAAATATGAAAGAGAAAGAGTAGGAATAAAAGGAAAAGAGAGAAATAGATGAAATCAAATGAAGAAGAGAGAGAAAGCTAAGGAATAAAAGCAAGAAGAAGAAAGAGAAAGAGAAGAAATAAAAGAAATAGGAGAGAGAAAGAGAAGCAATAAATAGTAGAAGGGAGAGAAAGAGAAAGAATAAAAGGAAGAGGGGAGATAATGAGAAGAAATAAAAGAAAGAAAGGAGAGAAAGAGAAGGACTAAAATGAAGAATAGAGAGAGAAACAAAGAGAAAGTTTAAAAAGAAAAAAGAGAGAGGAAGAGAATGCAGAAGGTGAAGAAAGGCGAGAAAGAGAAGGAATAAAACGAAAAAGAAAGAGAATGAATACAAAGAAAGAAAGAAAGAAAGAAAGAAAGAAAGAGAATTAATAAACGGAAGAAGCATGAGAGAAAGAGAAGAAATAAAAGGAAGAAGGGAGAAAGAAAGAAAGAGAATGGCTAAAAGGAAGAAGAGCGAGAGAAAGAGAAGGAATAAAAGGAAGAAGGGAGAAAGAAAGAATAAAAGGAAGAATAGAGAGAAAGAAAGAGAAAGATTAAAAGGGAAAAGAGAGAGAAAAAGAGAAGGTAGAAATGGAGGCAAGGAGAGAATAACAAGGAAAAAAACGAAAGAGAGAGAGAAAGAGAAGAAGTACAAGAAAGAGAGAGAAAGTTTAAAAAGAAAAAAGAGAGAGGAAGAGAAGGCAGCAAGGAAAGAAAGGCGAGAAAGAGAAGGAATAAAAGGAAGAACAAAGAGAATGAATAAAAGGAAGAAGAGCGAGAGAAAGAGAAGGAATAAAAGGAAGAAGGGAGAAAAAAGAAAGAAAGAAAGAAAGAAAGAAAGAAAGAAAGAAAGAAAGAAAGAAAGAAAGAAAGAGAAGGAATAAAATGAAGAATAGAGAGAAAGAAAGAGAATGAATAAAAGGAAGAAGACCGAGAGAAAGAGAAGGAATAAAAGGAAGACCGGAGAAAAAAGAGAAAGGAAGAGAAAGATTAAAAGGCAAAAGAGAGAGAGAAAGAGAAGGCAGAAAGGAAAGGAGAGAATGACAAGGAATAAAAGGAAAGAGAGAGAGAAAGAGGAGAAGTACAAGAAAGAAGAGAGAGAATGATAATGGAGAAAAGGAAGAATTAGAGAGAAAGATAAAGACGTTGTGTAAAATTAAAATTGTTAATTCACGAAACAAACAAACAAAAAAAAAGCACACGAAGAGAAAAACAACCAAATTTCCATGTTTTCAAAACTACCCAGCCTTTCATTCCCGCCAAACTCCGACCTTTATTTGCACCTTAAACTTACTGACCTCTTCCTCGTTTTGATTCATGTCGCAAGAAAAGGATTTGGGGAAAAGCACCCAATATATCTTTGGAAGGAGGGGCAGAAATTGTCAACTAGGTGCGAACGAATGTCTGCATTTTCACGAACTTCGTTAGACATTCAAAATATTGCGTGTATCCCCCACCCTTCTCATTTTTTTTTTGTCGGGTAGCTAGAGCTTCGTTTTAGAAAGGGTTATGTTAGTACAAGTCTGTGAGGGTAAAAAAAAAGCCCAAAATTAGATTCAATAAAGATTTTCATCCGGAAGGAAGGCGTAAAGAAAAAGAGAAAGAAATAGAGGAGAAAGAGAGGGAAGTAGTAAACAGCAGAAAGAAAGAAAGAAAGAAAGAAAGAAAGAAAGAAAGTCAATGAAACAAGGAAAGTAAACAAGAAGGAATGAAAGAGATGTCCATCATATGAAGAAAGAAAGAAAAAAAGAATGAAAGAAAGAAAAAGAAAAAAAAAGAAAGAAAGCGTCTGTTTAACTTAAAACGGCGGGAAAAGTTCTCGCAAACTGCACGCCAAACAGTAAAAATAAGTTCATTCATATATCATTGATTCCATGCCTGGAAAATTCGGTAATTTTACGTAGGAAAATTCGTTAACTATAAAATAAAAGTCGATTGAAAATTGATTTTTGGACCTTTCTGGAATGAGGAATTAGAGATGAACCTCTCCCCTATATTTTTTAAATAAAAATGAGGCAATATTGTTTTTGCGTTTGTACAAAGAAGTCAATCAGTTAAGTGCCATACGTAATACACACTCGGGCGATCATGTATTTTTCGATACATGACTGACGAGGCAGATGTTTTCCCTTGGTAGATTGCCATTTCTTTCTGCGGTAGACTGGTTGCCAACCAAGGCTAAAGAACCCAGGCTATTTTGCTATTAAACCGTTACCTTTGAGCAGCAATGGATACATAGCTTTCCCAGGGGTATTTCTGCGTAAGTGAACTCAACTAGAAATCGAACTCGGCT
The DNA here is from genome assembly GCA_963932145.1 of Acanthosepion lycidas. Classification (NCBI taxonomy): domain Eukaryota; kingdom Metazoa; phylum Mollusca; class Cephalopoda; order Sepiida; family Sepiidae; genus Acanthosepion; species Acanthosepion lycidas. The sequence continues at coordinate 30,423,825 of OZ010599.1, forward strand.
CTCCAAATTATAACTTCGAGCCGATATCCATTAAACCACAATACAAGAACTTAGATAAATCGGTTTTATTTGCTTGAAAACATTAGAGTATAGTAGATAAATAAATACTTATTTAAAAATATTCATTTAAAAAATATTAGAAGGTGGGGACTTAGCCCCCTACCTCCCACCCCTTCCGGAAAGCACAGCCCTGGTATTGTTGCAGTTGGGTTTTATCTGGGCTGGAACCCAGGAGGTTTTTAGGTAATATTTATTTAATCATTTGGGAGGGTCCTGGTATTTTTAGTGAGGTTTTGCTAGACCCCCATAGGATATAATACTTTTCTAAAAAATATTGGGGAAGAATGCATATCCACTTCTGCAAGTAGGGCCCTGGTATTGTTTTAGTGGGGTTTTATCAGGAGGAGATGGGCTTAGTCCCAAAATACACAGAACGGCCCTAAGATCAATTTTCAATCGACTTTTATTTCACAGTTATCGAATTTTTCTACCTTGTCAAAATTACATAAGTTTCCATTATCTAATCTTCCGTTTCCGAATTTTCCATACTGAAACTTCCGTTACCAAATTTTCCATTACCAAATTTCGTTACCAAAACTTCCGTTACCGAATCTTCCGTTACCGAATTATCCGTTACCAAATCTTCCATTACCAAATCTTCCATTACCGGAACTTCCATTAAGGAATTATTCACTACTGAATCTTCCGTTACAGAATCTTCCGTTACCAAATTTTCCGTTACCGTATTTTCCTAAATTCGATTAATTAATTCATTTTCTACGGCTTATCAACCTATTGCAGGATATCTAAATCCAGAAAATATTTTTTGAATATAAAACGATTTTTTTTCTTTAGATAATAATGGTTTAGTCATAAAAGTTGGAAGAAAGTTGGTGAATTCAGACTTTTCCTGTGGGGATTTTGCCCATAACTGAATACAGAAAAAAACAAGGGGAATTAGAACTCGGATCTTCGTTTAGCAATCCCGAGCCATTACCCATTAAACGACACGCATATCCAACATTACATCCTCTCTTGAAATGTTTCCCGATATTTAAACTTCTGCCCTTACTTGATGTTTACATCTTCAATTCGTAGCTAACACCTCGGGGTTTTTTTCTCTTGCTAATGACCATATTTTCTGTCTTCTTGCAGTTAGTTAATTTTTCTAGCTTTCTTCTACTAAATTGTCTGGGCGGTCCTGTAATTTTCTTTACGAGTCGATCATTAAAATAATGCCATTTGTGTATGTCATATTGTTAAGACTACGCCCATCAATAATAAATCCTGCTCAAAGGTCTCTAGCTCACTGTAGAGATTGAATAAATCTGGCGAGAAGACTCGCCCTTGTCTTATGCTTCTTTCTATGTTTGTCGAGTTACTCAATTTATTTTCGATCCGTATAAAGGTGTTTTAAATATGAAGGTAATTTTTGCATCATTTTTACATGAAGGTCGTTTTATAAATTGTTACTAGACTGACCAAATTCAATTTAATTTTTTATCACATTTCGAGTACTTTCAACTGACCAAATTCAATTTATTTTTTTTTATCTCCATTCGAGTGTTTTCGACTGCACGGTCGTAGTACCTGCTAGGGTCCCAGCTATGGGCAAATAGCTCACCCTCAAACTTCAAAAACACTATGAAAGTATAAAAATATATTTTTATAGTAAAACGTTTCAAAAAATAAATTTTAATACAAAAAAAAAAAAAAAAAGACCAAGCTACCAAGAAAATTACATTTCGGTATTAAATGACCCATAAAGTGTTGATATGCCATTAAACAAACTAAACTTTCGGCTGTCACAGTAACTGTCAAGAATTGTAAGTGATAGTTATTTTAAGCGATATGTCTTTGACTAAATTCAGGCTTTTTTTAGATTGCTGAAATTAAAATTTAAATACTTGACAATGACAGCTTCAGCCGAAAGCACTCGTGTCTAACAAAAATGAAATGGCCGTTGGGCAGTTTAATAACTGTCTTAATCCCGGTGTAAAAAATCTCAGACTAACCTGTCGCTGCCGACACTTGGGTTTGAACACCGATCACCAGAGAGCAAACAGGCGATCTCATTTGAAATAAGTAGATCACGTGATAGTAAAGGAAATTAATATATGGGAATGGGCGTGGAATCTAATTGATCACTATTTCTATACTATCCTCTATTACTATACGGATGGCTAGTCTCTATAATATTCACTATACTATTTCGTTATACTGATCACTATATGGATTACTATTCAGATCACTATTCGGTGGTTATTATTCGAGCTAGTATTATCGAGCAAGTACTATCAGTGCGAGTGATATTCGAAGGCGTCTGACACCAGTATTGTTCAACGGCGTTACTATAGTTGTATCTGCGATTACAAAGTCTCTACTACAACGAGCATTACGAAAGTGACAACAAGTATTTGTTGACATTAAAAAAGTAGCAAAGAGTGTTCGTTAACATCACAAATTTGAAAACTGGAAAGGCAATATAAAAGTTCAAATTATGCTTAGGTTTGCCAAATTTTTTAAATTTCAAAACTCCTATAAATATACTTCAGGCTAAATGAAAGTCAAGGTAAACTATATAGGACGTGATGTAATTAGTTTAATTTAATTTCAAATAAACAAATGTGAGTAAAGATTGCTACTGCTGTTGTCGTAAAATGCTATTTATTTATTTAATTTTTTCATATATTTATAATGTAATCATTATATATTATTTTATTTTAACTTGTTAAAATATTTATGAAATTATTTTAAATAATGTAAGGTTTTGAATTTAACCGTTTTCTTTTAATGTTTAAAATTGTCATCCTGATGTATATTTGGTTTGGGGATTTTGAAAACCTAACATTTCAATCCTCTTTATGAATACTTATTGCGGATTATAGCAGATTACTAAAAGGCTCTTTGCCTATCAACTTGACAGAAATGAAAACCAGCCATTTGCTTAAAAAAAATAAAGTATGAACAAGTCTTTTCATACCAAATAATGAAAAGACAGACAAAAAAACTTGAAAAGGTTCTTTTTCTTCGTGTCCTCCTCCTCGTCTTGCTGCTTCTAATACTTCCTTTCTTCTTGTTCCTCATCATCTACTAATACTACTACTACCACTTCTCCTTTTTTCTCTTTTCTTCTTCGTCTTCTACTACTACTACTACTACTTCATCTCTTTGTCCTTCTTCTCCTTCTCGTTCTTCTAACTCTTCTTTTTCTACTATTACTACTTCTTTTTCTTCTTTTCCTTCTTCTTCGTCAACTTCTTTTAGTTCGTCTTCTTCTTCGTCTTCTACTACTACTACTCGTTCTTCTTCTTCGAGTTCTTCTTTTACTACTACCACCTCTCCTCCTCTTTCTTCTCCTTCTTCTTCTTCTTCTTCTTCTTCTTCTAGTTGTTCTTCTCTTTCTCCTTCTTCTTCGAGTTCTTCTTCTACCACTTCTTTTTCTACTACTACTACTTCTTTTTCTTCTTTTACTTCTTCTTCGTCAACTTCTTGTAGTTCTTCTTCTACGAATAATACTACTATTACTACTACTTCGCGTTCTCTTTCTTCTCCTTCTACTACTACTACTACTAAAGATTCTTCTTCTTCTTCTTCTCCTTCATCTTCTTCTTCTTCTTCTTCTTCGAGTTCTTCTTCTTCTTCTAGTTCTTCTTCGAGTTCTTCTTTTACTACTACCTCTTCTCCTCCTCCTATTTCTTCTTCTTCTTCTTCTACTACTACCACTAAAGATTCTTCTTCTTATTCTTCTTCTTCTTCTTCTTCTCCTTCATCTTCTTCTTCTAGTTCTTCTTCTTCTTCTTCTTCTTCTTTTACTACTACCTCTTCTCCTCCTATTTCTTCTTCTTCTTCTTCTTCTTCTTCTTCTACTACTACTACTACTACTACTAAAGATTCTTCTTCTTCTCCTTCATCTTCTTCTCCTTCATCTTCTTCTTCTTCTTCTAGTTCTTCTTCTTCTTCGAGTTCTTCTTCGAGTTCTTCTTTTACTACTACCTCTTCTCCTCCTCCTATTTCTTCTTCTTCTTCTACTACTACTACTACTACTACTACTACTAAAGATTCTTCTTCTTCTTTTTCTCCTTCTTCTTCTCCTTCATCTTCTTCTCCTTCATCTTCTTCTTCTTCTAGTTCTTCTTCTTCTTCTTCGAGTTCTTCTTTTACTACTACCTCTTCTCCTCCTCCTATTTCTTCTTCTTCTTCTACTACTACTACTACTACTAAATATTCTTCTTCTTCTCCTTCATCTTCTTCTTCGTCTAGTTCTTCTTCTTCTTCTTCTTCTTCTTCTTCTTCTTCTTCTTCGAGTTCTTCTTTTACTACTACCTCTTCTCCTCCTCCTATTTCTTCTTCTTCTTCTTCTTCTTCTTCTTCTTCTTCTTCTTCTTCTTCTTCTATGCGCTGCATCTCTTAAGGACTTCCTATTCCTTCTTTCCAGCCACAGTTTTTCTGCATTTATTAATGTTTTACAAACTGTAAAAAAAAGTTAAATTGTGCAAAGCAATAAAGCCACTAAGACGCAAGAGATTACTGAGTGTTAGAGAATATGAGAAAAATATACCCTTAAGGAGAATGGACAATAAAATGCAAGAAATAAGAAGACACAAGCTATCGATTGGCATGCTTCCATCAATAATTTGAATGGCTTTTACCTAGCATTATTTACGTTTGCTGTAGTCTTCAGCATTGCCAGAACTTCACGCATTGGTTAATTTTTACTACTTATCAAACCATTGCAGACTATTTAAACCCAGAAAATATTATCAGCCTATAAGTCCTTTTTATCTTGGAGGGGGTAATTTACTGATACAAGTTCAACTAATTAACCCATAGCTGGAGGGGAGAAGAGAATGAATCATATCTTTCCTAAGGGTATTTGCTCGTAAGTGTATTTAATGACCCGCGTGGAATCGGAACTCAGCGATTTCAAATACTGAGCCGTTATCCATTACCCCATCCTCACCTCGAAGGTTAACAACACCTGGCATTCCCAAGCGATCACCCATCTAGGTACTGATTAAGCTCAACGTTACTTAACTTCGGTGACCGTACGAGAACAGGTGTTTCAACGTGATGTGTGCAAACTGTGTGTCATAATCTTCTACTTTAAAAAAATATCCCCTTCCAAATATAATACACTTTGCGAACACTCCACTAGCTGGCATAATGGGAGTGGCGTTAGTAAATTTATATAGGGATTCCCTAAATATGATCCCAATCTCATATGTCCCTTAGAATGGCCTGGTTCCATATTAGCAGCATCCTTTCATGGCAAAATGTAGTCTATCTGCATATAAAATCTTGTGATTTTCATTAGTCCGTCCGTCCCCATCAATTTGAAAGAAAAAAGTTCCATCATGGCGTAGGAGATCATTACTCACCAAAGTTAGTCTTGTCTTTGAATTTCCAAGCATTTTTGGCAAAGAGATTAAAGCATTTTCACATTGCCTTCTCTATGGTTTCAAATTTAGAGTTTACCTTCATTTAGATTTGTTGCCAATCAACCTGCTATGTAAGCCATACGTGGGAGTAGGTAGCTTCAGAGTATAAGGCGCACATTTTTACCCCAGAATTTGGTGTAAAACTTTTCTAGCTTCAAATAGACCGGATTGCAATCGTAATGGTAATATTAGCTGTTTTCCTACAAGGAAATATTCAGCATTCATTGACCGAGAAGCCAGTGCTACCATCGGACGAAATGTATAAAATCTTTCTATTATTTTGCGGGAAGAATAAGTTTCACAAGTCTAGGAAATGCTTTCGAATAGTTCCAAAGACGGAAATGGTAATAGTATTAGTGGTTGGTTACTTTTCGGATGTCTGAATTCTCTTCAAGATATGTACTTGACGTATTCTAGGTGCAAATAGAAGGAGATATAAAAGCATGGCGGTAAGTCAGGCGTTAGGAGGGAGTGACGGTGAGAGAGAAGGATTTATATAGGAAGAAAAGACAAATGATGAAAAAGGAACCAGGGGAAAAAAAAGCTCATCAGAGCAGTTGCCATGAAAATATCTGTAGAAAAGACAGAGGGAAGACACGTCAAGTCGGTGAGAAAGTGATTGAAGTCGAGATGTCTAGTCTGGATCGATTTTTACTTTCATTAAAAAAAGAAACATAACGATAGAATTTGATGAGTAAATAAAAGGAGTCATTGAATTTGGAATGAGGTAGGAGTACCAATTTGGAAAGGGGGAAAATGAGAAGTAAAGAAAGAAAGAAAGAAAAAAAAAGAAAGAAAGAAAGAAAGAAAGAAAAGGTTCAGTAAAATATAAAGAGAGAGGAATGGAAAAAAGATGGAAAGGAAAGTAAAAGACATAATGTAAAAAAATAGAGAAAAAGAAATGATAAAAATGAAGGAAAAAAAAGGAAGAAAGAAACAAAGGAGGAGAAAAAAGGTGAAAAAAGGAAAGAAAAAGAAAGGAAAATCAAAAACAAAAAAAAAGACTAAAAGAAAAAAAAAGAAACAGAAGGAGAGATATTATAAAAAAGGCAGAGGAAAAAAGACAAAAAAAGAAGAGATAAATAAATAAAAAAGGGACAAAAAAGTAATAACCATTCGTCTATGCTTAGAAGATGGCAGCCAGATATGGTCCGATGCTCCTGCTATTTACCTTGATGCGCCTTGATAAAATCCTCAAAATTATCTGCAATATTATTGGTCCTAATCTGGCATCTTCGCTTCAGCCCTTCTCGCGCCGCCGTAAAGTTGCCTCCCTTTGAGTTTTCTATAAATACTTTCATGGCAACTGTTCGGATAAGCTGTTCGCTATAATATCGTTGTTTTATTCCCCTACGCCCCAACCCCCACCCACAAAAAAAATTGTACATAAGAGGAGTAATTAAAATTTCATAGAGAATCTGAGGTATGATTATGAATGTAGTCAGTATGGTATGGAAGAATGAATTGTTTTGGTGTAAGGAATACTGTGATAAATTTCGCTCAATGACTGTCACTAACTAAATTTTATTTATAAGACAAAAGAAGACCACCCTTTTTTCCATCCCCACTATTGGCCTTGTGCCACATTTTTGTATTTTATTATAAAATAAGTCTCGCTCTTCGCTATCACATAGAGAGATTTCTTTTTCATATAAGTCTAGGACTAGATTGGCGTAGAGATATTGTCAATTTACAGTTGAGCTGGTTTAGATGTAGCCGTAACTTCTATGCTAATGGTTTCTTTTCTAGCACTTCTCGCTAGTGGAACATCCTTCCGTCTCCATGTTTTCCAACTAACTTTAATCTCCAGTAATTTAAATACAACGTCAATCGCAATCTACTGTCCTGTTTGTTCCTCTTTTTGTTCTGGTTCATTAGTATTTTTTCTGTTTACCAATTCTTCCATATTTCACTGATCTTCTTACGATCTTGATTATACCAATGTTTTCTCTTCGTGTTACATGAGATATCCATTTTAGGTGTTACTGCTGCTGATATTCCTCAAATGGTTTTGTTTCCGTAACTTGGTAGAGGTCTGTTTTTGATTCTGTAACGCCAGTTCACAATGTTCTTAGAAAGATGGCTTCCCGAAGACCCATAGAACTCACTTGCTAAAAGCCATTTTAAAATATTTGGATGAGAAAACGTTTGTATACAGCTGATATTTTAAATATTTCTGAACGGGTTTGGTGCCATACATAATATCCATATGAAAGCCTCGATCTGACGCAGCTATTTTAAGAACATCAGCAATTTTTTTTTTTTTCAGATTAATATTTTCGTTTATTAGCGATTTTCGCTGGTCGGGACAAACTGTCCTTAGCACAGATATTCAATCTTCAGTCTCTTTATCTCGCATCCTAGATTTGTTATAACTGATCCAGACACCGATATATTGGAAGTCCTTGATATTTACTAAATCCAATCCTAAATTTTATGATGGATTCAGGTTAGAGTCCATCACTGCTCTCAGAAGATCCTATGTCTGGTAACAGGACACTACATCATGCCACACAAACATGAGACCACATCACCCCTTACATCTGGCCACCTAACATCCCAGACTTAACCCCTCTTGATTGTTATGTGTGGGTAGCAGTTGTACAAGAGACCAACCAAACTCCTTTTTATATTAAAATAAAATAGTTTTTCATGACATTTTTGTGCCACTCTGGTAAATATGTCTGTTGTAGTTCATAGTTTTTCTTTTAGAAACTTATCATGAGTTCAACTTCATTGATAGAACAAAAGGAATAATTAAGTATGTTATATATAAGACATAGTTAATTCCCCCAAACAACTCGGTGTTTTAACCGGAAGTTTAATAAGTCAACTTCCGACATTCGATTATTTCTATTAACAAGCACTTTAAGACATCAGATTTAGTCTCGTTTGTATGTAGGTGAAAAAATCTTTGAGTAAAATCAGAACCAAAGTAGAGACGAATTCTTTTGCATATTTATTATGAGAATCGTAGTGGTTGGAAATAATTTGATGTTAATATTGAATCCAATGATGAAATCGTTTATTGCTTTCCAAGCAATAGTGGAAGCAATATGGATGACATCTTCTTTTGTACAAATATTTAATCCAGTGATGAAATATCTAATTCCTTTCCAAGCAAGAGTGAAAGCAATAAGTATGACATTCATATGGTCCTAATATTGGATCCAATGAAGAAATGTCTGATCCTTCCAAGCGATAGTGAAAGAAATATGGATGACATTTTCTTTGATCCTAATATTGAATCCATTTATGAAAGAACTCATCATTTTCAAGGTATAGAGAAAGCAATATGGATGCCGTTCTCTTTTTTTAGTAATATTGGATCCAATGAGGAAAAATCTCTCTTAGTGTTTTCATGATTACTCGCTCATTACTAACTTTTTGCTTTCTAATTATTCCCCACCCTGTAACTCCTCGTGTCTTAGTGGCTTTAATGTCTTGCATGGGGAAAAATCAATTAACAAATAAACAGTGCAAGAAGTATATATAAAAAATTAAGCAAGTAAAAGAAAGAAAGAAAAAAATGGCAAAAGTAAGAATGAAATTGAAAAGAAAACTCTAAAGAAATATGGATCGATAATTGAGTAAAGAGAAGAATTAGAAAAAGTGTAAAAATAAAGAACTGGGAATGAAATTGGAATTAAAATAAAGCCAGAGAAAAACTGAAGATTATGTCGAGAGGAAAAGAAACTGAAAAAAAGGAAAACAAAAGACATTAAAGTAAAAAAAGAAAGGATGAAAATAAAAAGAAAGAAAGGATTAAAAAATATAGAAAAAGAGGAAAAAAGGGAAAAAGAAATAAAAACAAGGCAATAAACAGGAAACCGAAAAGGAAGAAAATCAAAGAATAAGAAAAAAAAATTAGTTCAAATTGATCATGGTGAAAGAATAAAGGAAAAACTATCAAATATCCATACAAAATGGTCAGACTAAAGATGAAAAATTTTCAGACGAAAGAAGAAAAATTTTTGGCGAAAGAAGAAAATTTTCAGGCGAAAGAAAAAAAATTTTCAGGCGAAAGAAGAAAAGTTTTCAGGCGAAAGAAGAAAAATTTTCAGGCGAAAGAAGAAAAATTTTCGCCGAAAGAAAAAAAATTTCGGCGAAAGAAGAAAAATTTTCGGCGAAAGAAGAAAAATTTTCAGGCGATAGAAGAAAACTTTCAGGCGAAAGAAGAAAAATTTTCAGCGAAAGAAGAAAGATTTTCGGCGAAAGAAGAAAAATTTTCAGGCGAAAGAAGAAAAAATTTTCGGCGAAAGAAGAAAAATTTTCAGGCGAAAGAAGAAAACTTTCCGGCGAAAGAAGAAAAATTTTCAGCGAAGGAAGAAAGATTTTCAGGCGAAAGAAAAAAAAATTTCAGGCGAAAGAAGAAAAATTTTTGGCGAAAGAAGAAAAATTTTCAGGCGAAAGAAAAAAAAATTTTCGGCGAAAGAAGAAAAATTTTCAGGCGAAAGAAGAAAAAATTTTCGGCGAAAGAAGAAAAATTTTCAGGCGAAAGAAGAAAAATTTTCGTCGAAAGAAGAAAAATTTTCAGGCGAAAGAAGAAAACTTTCAGGCGAAAGAAGAAAAAATTTTCGTCGAAAGAAGAAAAATTTTCAGGCGAAAGAAGAAAAATTTTCAGGCGAAAGAAGAAAAAATTTTCGGCGAAAGAAGAAAAATTTTCAGGCGAAAGAAGAAAAAATTTTCGGCGAAAGAAGAAAAATTTTCAGGCGAAAGAAGAAAAAATTTTCTTCGAAAGAAGAAAAATTTTCAGGCGAAAGAAGAAAAAATTTCAGGCGAAAGAAGAAAATTTTCAGCGAAAGAAGAAAGATTTTCAGGCGAAAGAAGAAAAATTTTCAGGCGAAAGAAGAAAAAATTTTCGGCGAAAGAAGAAAAATTTTCAGGCGAAAGAAGAAAAAATTTTCGGCGAAAGAAGAAAAATTTTCAGGCGAAAGAAGAAAAAATTTTCGTCGAAAGAAGAAAAATTTTCAGGCGAAAGAAGAAAAAATTTCAGGCGAAAGAAGAAAATTTTCAGCGAAAGAAGAAAGATTTTCAGGCGAAAGAAGAAAAATTTTCAGGCGAAAGAAGAAAAAATTTTCGGCGAAAGAAGAAAAATTTTCAGGCGAAAGAAGAAAAAATTTCAGGCGAAAGAAGAAAAATTTTCAGCGAAAGAAGAAAAATTTTCAGGCGAAAGAAGAAAAATTTTCGTCGAAAGAAAAAAAATTTCGGCGAAAGAAGAAAAATTTTCTGCGAAAGAAGAAAAATTTTCAGGCGAAAGAAGAAAACTTTCCGGCGAAAGAAGAAAAATTTTCAGCGAAAGAAGAAAGATTTTCGGCGAAAGAAGAAAAATTTTCAGGCGAAAGAAGAAAAAATTTTCGGCGAAAGAAGAAAAATTTTCAGGCGAAAGAATAAAAATTTTCGTCGAAAGAAGAAAATTTTCGTCGAAAGAAGGAAAATTTTCGGCGAAAGATGAAAAATTTTCAGGCGAAAGAAGAAAACTTTCAGGCGAAAGAAGAAAAATTTTCAGCGAAAGAAGAAAGATTTTCAGGCGAAAGAAGAAAAAATTTCAGGCGAAAGAAGAAAAATTTTCGGCGAAAGAAGAAAAATTTTCGGCGAAAGAAGAAAAATTTTCAGGCGAAAGAAGAAAAAATTTTCGGCGAAAGAAGAAAAATTTTCAGGCGAAAGAAGAAAAATTTTCGTCGAAAGAAGAAAAATTTTCAGGCGAAAGAAGAAAACTTTCAGGCGAAAGAAGAAAAAATTTTCGTCGAAAGAAGAAAAATTTTCAGGCGAAAGAAGAAAAATTTTCAGGCGAAAGAAGAAAAAATTTTCGGCGAAAGAAGAAAGATTTTCAGGCGAAAGAAGAAAAATTTCAGGCGAAAGAAGAAAAATTTTCGGCGACAGAAGAAAAATTTTCGGCGAAAGAAGAAAAATTTTCAGGCGAAAGAAGAAAACTTTCAGGCGAAAGAAGAAAAATTTTCAGCGAAAAAGAAAAATTTTCGGCGAAAGAAGAAAAATTTTTGGCGAAAGAAAGACTGGAAAATTATGAAGCAGTTATAAAATGAAGGAACGAAGAAAGTATAAAATCGACAAAAATAAAATGAAAGAAATAAAAGGCATAAATGAAATAAAAAAATGGTAGAAAAAAGAACGAAAAAGTAAAGAAAGAATGAAAAGAAAAATGGAAAGGAAAGAAAGAAAGAAAGAAAGAAAGAAAGAAAGAAAGAAAAGTAAGGAAAGAATGAAAAGTAAAAATGGAAAGGAAAGAAAGAAACAAAGAAAGGGAAAAGACAAAGTAAGAAGAAATGAAAGAAATAAAAAAGACGAAACTGTAAGAAAGAAAATGAGAACGATGAAAAGGAAACAACGCAAAAACAAAGAAAAGAACGAAAAACAGGAAAAAAAAAGGAAGGACAAAAAACAGGAAGGAAATAAAAATAGAAGTAAGTAAGAAAGAAAGAAAGAAAGAAAGGTAAACGAAAAGAAGGAAGAAAGAAAGGAAATAAAGAAAGGAAAAAGTTATGAAAAAATAAAATGCGGTCGATGAGAAGGAAAAAAAGGGAAAAACAAAGAAAAGGACGAAAAATAGGAAAGAAAAAAGAAAGGAAAAATGAAGGACAGAAAGAAAAGCATAAAAAAAGAAAAAAAGATCTAAAGAAAGAAAATAGCGACAAAGGAAGGAAAGAAAGAAAGAAAAGGAAAAAAAAGAAAAAAGAAAGAAAGAGAAGAGAAGAGAGGAGAAGAAGAAGCATAGAGGGAAAAAGAAGAGATAAATAAAAAAAATAGAGGGAAAAAGAACAGAAAAAAGAAAAAAAGAAAGTAAAACGAAGGACAGAAAGAAAAAAGAGAGAAAGAAAGTGAAAAGAAAGCCAGATAGAAAGAAAAGACGGAAACAAAATATTTGAAAAATCTTACAATGAATGAAAATAAATCGGTTTTAGGAAGGAATGTAACAAAGAAGTGAGACATTCCTTGAACGCAAAGTAGAATTTTAAAAAAAAAATGTCCGAACGAACAATGTTTGAAGAATGAAATATACAGGTAGGATGCTAAACACTTCCAAGATTTTGCTCAACGGAACTAACACCAGAATTTATTTTTATATTTAATTTAATTTTATTTCATTTTATTTCGAAAAGCGTCTTTTTTGGAGGGAAAATTTTTCAAGACCCGTTTGGAGAATGAAATCCATGTTAAATCAATTTTAAACGAAAATAAATAAATAAATAGGAGAAAAAATAAAATAAATAAATAAATACGAAAAAAAAAAATAAATCAATAAATAAATAAATATAAACAAAAATAAAATAAATAAATAAATAAATACGAACAAAAGTAAAATAAATAAATAAATACGAGAATAAATAAAATAAATCAATAAATAAATAAATATAAACAAAAATAAAATAAATAAATACGAACAAAAATAAAATAAAACATAAATAAATAAATATGAACAAAAATAAAATAAATAAATAAATAAATACGAACAAAAATAAAATAAATAAATAAATACGAGAATAAATAAAATAAATAAATAAATACGAACAAAAATAAAATAAAAAAATAAATAAATAAATATGAAAAAAAAAAAAATAAATAAATACGAGAAAAAATAAAATAAATCAATAAATAAATAAATATAAACAAAAATAAAATAAATAAATAAATACGAACAAAAATAAAATAAAAAATAAATAAATATAAAAAAAAATAAATAAATACGAGAAAAAATAAAATAAATCAATAAATAAATAAATATAAAAAAAAATAAAATAAATAAATAAATAAATAAATAAATACGAAGAAAAATAAAATAAATAAATAAATAAATAAATACGAAGAAAAATAAAATAAATAAATAAATAAATAAATACGAAGAAAAATAAAATAAATAAATAAATACGAAAAAAAAAAATAAATAAATACGGACAAAAATAAACAAACAAAGAGACAAACACACAAATAATAAAATGGAAGTTCGAAAAAAAAATGGAATTCAAATGTCGGATATAGAAATGAAAAGGGTGAAAGGGAAAAGAGTTCAGTTAAAAAAATATATATATAACATCAAAAAAAATCAAAAGAAAGAGTATAGTACCCTCATAGCCCCCTCTGCACCCCCCTCAAAAAAAAAAAAAAAAAAGAAATAGCAGAAAAATAAAAGTTGGTCAGGCGGGTGAGTGTTGATCTTGTAACGGGACACGTCAAGGATAATAGGTATTCCGGTCACGACGGACAGTCTCTCGTAAACTTTGCACCGTGCTGGAATTGTCAACAATGAAAACAGCGTTTTACGACTTGACGCACTTGGGACTCATACAGACGCGCGTGCACACGCACACATACACAGGTATACGCATGCGCACAGAAGCATTCAAATCTACAAAATGTCCTTCTGGTTTCAGCTTAATGCTTAAGTCTTAAGGAATATATTTTTTTCAAAAATACCCTCGGTCTGGTCAGCGACTACAATAGTAGTAAAAGACCACACTACAAGCTTCTTAAATGACAAACTGCGGTAGCTACCCATATCTGAAAAGCTTACCATACTCGGGTACAATACTACAGTAGTAAGATAACTTTTATTTTCTAACTCATTCAACAAGTGAACAATTTTTCGCTTGGTGAAACGAACCTCTGTATAAGACGCACCTTTGTTTGAAGAAACAAATTGTGGGAAAAGATATAGACGTACATGAAAGGTGTTTCATTGAACAAATGTTCAAAAAGATATTTTAATTTACATTATAAACACTTCCATTATCGCTTGGAAAAGGATCAGACATTTCATCGTTGAATCCAATAGTACTGAAAAAGAGAATGTCACCCATATTGCTTCATAATGAAAACACTAAGAGAGATTTTTCCTTATTGGATCCAATATTACTAAAAAAAGAGAACGGCATCCATATTGCTTTCTCTATACCTTGAAAATGATCAGTTCTTTCATAAATGGATTCAATATTAGGATCAAAGAAAATGTCATCCATATTTCTTTCACTATCGCTTGGAAGGATCAGACATTTCTTCATTGGATCCAATATTAAGAACCATATGAATGTCATACTTATTGCTTTCACTCTTCCTTGGAAAGGAATTAGATATTTCATCACTGAATTAAATATTTGTACAAAAGAAGATGTCATCCATATTGCTTCCACTATTGCTTGGAAAGCAATAAACGATTTCATCATTGGATTCAATATTAACATCAAATTATTTCCAACCACTACGATTCTCATAATAAATATGTAAAAGAATTCGTCTCTACTTTGGTTCTGATTTTACTCAAAGATTTCTTCACCTACATACCAACGAGACTAAATCTGATGTCTTAAAATGCTTGTTAATAGAAATAATCGAATGTCGGAAGTTGACTTATTAGACTTCCGGTTACAACACCGAGTTGTTTGGGGGAATTAACTATGTCTTATATATGACATACTTAATTATTCCTTTTGTTCTATCAATGAAGTTGAACTCATGATAAGTTTCTAAAAGAAAAACTATGAACCAGAGTTGCACAAAAATGTCTAAAGATACTATTTTCTTTTAATATTACAAGTGGTTTTGTCCGACTCTTGCCCAACTGCACCCTACACATAACAATCAAAAGGGTTGCCCTCTGGGTAGTTAGGAAGCCAGATATAAGGAGTGATGTGCTCGCATAAATTTTCTGACTGCCGTGACTGGTTCTCATGTTTGTGTGGCATGATGTAGTGTCCTGTTACCAGACATAGGGTCTTCTGAGAGCAGTGATGGCCTCTAACCTGAATCCATTATAAAATTTAGGATTGGATTTAGTAAATATCAATGACTTCCAATATATCAGTGTCTGGATCAGTTATAACACATCTAGGATGAGAGATAAAGAGACTGAAGATTGAATAGCTGCGCTAAGGACACTTTTTTCCCGACCAGCGAAAATCGCTAATAAACCAAAATATTAATCTGAAAAAAAAAAAAATTGCTGATGTTCTTAAAATAGCTGCGTCAGATCGAGGCTTTCATATGGATATTATGTATGGCATCAGACCCGTTCAGAAATATTTAAAATATCAGCTGTATACAAACGTTTTCTCATCCAAATATTTTAAAATGGCTTTTAGCAAGTGAGTTCTGTGGGTCTTCGGGAAGCCATCTTTCTAAGAACATTGTGAACTGGCGCTACAGAATCAAAAAAAGACCTCTACCAGGTTACGGAAACAAAACCATTTGAGGAATATCAGCAGCAGTAACACCTAAAATGGATATCTCATGTAACACGAAGAGAAAACATTGGTATAATCAAGATCGTAAGAAGATCAGTGAAATATGGAAGAATTGGTAAACAGAAAAAATACTAATGAACCAGAACAAAAAGAGGAACAAACAGGACAGTAGATTGCGATTGACGTTGTATTTAAATTACTGGAGATTAAAGTTAGTTGGAAAACATGGAGACGGAAGGATGTTCCACTAGCGAGATTTGCTAGAAAAGAAACCATTAGCATAGAAGTTACGGCTACATCTAAACCAGCTCAACTGTAAATTGACAATATCTCTACGCCAATCTAGTCCTAGACTTATATGAAAAAGAAATCTCTCTATGTGATAGCGAAGAGCGAGACTTATTTTATAATAAAATACAAAAATGTGGCACAAGGCCAATAGTGGGGATGGAAAAAAGGGTGGTCTTCTTTTGTCTTATAAATAAAATTTAGTTAGTGACAGTCATTGAGCGAAATTTATCACAGTATTCCTTACACCAAAACAATACATTCTTCGATACCATACTGACGACATTCATAATCATACCTCAGATTCTCTATGAAATTTTAATTACTCGCCTTATGTACAATTTTTTTTGTGGGTGGGGGTTTGGGCGGAGGGGAATAAAACAACGATATTATAGCGAACAGCTTATCCGAACTGTTGCCATGAAAGTATTTATAGAAAACTCAAAGGGAGGCAACTTTACGGCGGCGCGAGAAGGGCTGAAGCGAAGATGCCAGATTAGGACCAATAATATTGCTGATACTTTTGAGGATTTTATCAAGGCACATCAAGGTAAATAGCAGGAGCATCGGACCATATCTGGCAGCCATCTTGTAAGCATAGACGAATGGTTATTACTTCCTTGTCCCTTTTTTATTTATTTATCTCTTCTTTTTTTGTCTTTTTTCCTCTGCCTTTTTTATAATATCTCTCCTTCTGTTTCTTTTTTTTTCTTTTAGTCTTTTTTTTGTTTTTGATTTTCCTTTCTTTTTCTTTCCTTTTTTCACCTTTTTTCTCCTCCTTTGTTTCTTTCTTCCTTTTTTTTTCCTTCATTTTTATCATTTCTTTTTCTCTATTTTTTTACATTATGTCTTTCACTTTCCTTTCAATCTTTCTTCCATTCCTCTCTCTTTATATTTTACTGAACCTTTTCTTTCTTTTTTTCTTTCTTTCTTTCTTTACTTCTCATTTTCCCCCTTTCCAAATTGGTACTCCTACCTCATTCCAAATTCAATGACTCCTTTTATTTACTCATCAATTTCTATCGTTATGTTTCTTTTTTTAATGAAAGTAAAAATCGATCCAGACTAGACATCTCGACTTCAATCACTTTCTCACCGACTTGACGTGTCTTCCCTCTGTCTTGTCTACAGATATTTTTATGGCAACTGCTCTGATGAGATTTTTTTCCCCTGGTTTCCCGAAGGCATGAATTTAAGCGTGCTATTAGATTGGCATCTAGGTCCTGCCATTTTACATTTAAACTAACAAAATGCAACCGCCAATTCTTCACTAAAATATTTCTTTTCTCGCATTTCCCTCCTGTGAACTCTTTTCCATTTCCTTGATTCCCTGATATCTGCAATTTTCAAATAGGTTAACGCAAAGTCAGTCGGTATATTATTGTTGTGGAGTTATTTCGCAGTGGAGGTTTGTATTTGTACTGAAGCGGTCCAGAATAGTTCGACGTACAAAATGTTAGGAACTTGATATAATAAGTATTACGCAGAGTAATCTTGTTGTGGTCGCTGACTACTTTTGTATTCGACTAACTGTCGACTACTGTCGTCCGACATCCACTGACCCTCCTTTGTCTTACTATACTTACTGGATCGGCGTACCTCAGGTAAAATCGTTGCAGTCGTTGTTAGATCAAACGTACCAAAAATCACCTCCATCAGCGTTTCTTCCGCGGGACCGCTGTGAACTACATCTGAAGAGCGTCGTCTGATCTGGTTAATGTGTCGTCTGCACGTGAATTTTTCGCCTTTCACCAAGTACATCATATTACCAATCCGCTTTTCTATTTTTTGGTACCTCCATAGTGTTACCAGAAACAACCTTCCGCTTTGAGCTTCTTAAGGATGGAGTCACAGTTTCTGTAGGTTCTTCTTGTGGTTCAATTTGTTGAGCCTCTAGCTTCCCTTTTGTTGATCTTGTGCTTCTTAACGTTTTCTGTAGTGACTTCAGTTAACTTAAATCATTTAATAATACTGCATGTCCTTGGTTGCGGGTAACTCGCTCTCCAGTTTTTCTCGGTGTCGGCTTCATCTTTACTTTCTGTTTTTTTTTTCTTCACGTATACCGTCGGTGTTGCCCATTCACTAAACTCAACTTTTTTAAGTACACCGGTTTTCTCTAATCTGTCCAATTCTTTATCTATCTGTTCAATTGAGGCAAACGTCACATTCCGTTTCTTTTTGAACACCGCCTGAGTGTTTTCTTTTACCTGGAATTTTGCCTCCATCTTGGTACACGTTCCCAACCCTGGAGAAAAAACCATGGGAAATGTTTCCTTAAGTTTCTTTATTAATTTTTGGGCTTCGGTGTTTAAACTTTCTACCATGTAAAAGAAGGAATTTATCGGTAGATCCCGTAATTGGAATTCTGTTAGACAGTTAGTACCAAGAAAGTTCGTGGTATTTTCTATGACAAATAGTTTAGCTTTTCGCGTTTTTTTTATTTTTTATTTAACGTGACGTTTGTAACAAATTGCCCAATAAATTGTATTTTTTCTCCCATCACTGACCTCGCGATTTTCTTTGTCTTCATTAAAGTTGGTTTCCCCAACTTCTTCCATGTATGTAAATTTATGATGGATAGATCTGAGCCAGTGTCAAGTTGCATTTTTATATTTTTTATTACTTATTTCGACGGTAACAAATTTTCTGGTTATTCCATCTTTTACCTCGTTGGACTTTAATTTTCTTATTTTATTGTCTTTATTTTTTGACCTGCAGTGCGAGCTTTTATGACCCACTCTTTTACAGTTGAAACATTTTTTATTCCTAAAATCGCAATATCTGTACCAGTGTAGTTCACCGCAAGCAAAACATGGCTTCAGGAGTTTTTGTTTATTTTTCTCTGGTATTTCACTTTTTGCTTGATAATCCGCAATTTTAGAATTCTTTTTGGTAGAGTGACTTTCTTCTTTGTAGTGTATTTTCCTTACATGCGAAACGCCAGACTGTTCTATCTTTTTTTAATCTTTCTTTACGCTAACATATCTTGTGCTGTCTTCTGCCAATTTCTGTACTGTAATACTTGGATCGCTTTCCAATTTGGTAGTACTAATTTTCTCAACCCTGCGTCTCTTTCTGATAGTTGACGTCTTGGCTTGCGAAAAACTTTGACACGTTTTTTTTTTTTCTTAAATGTGAATCCGAGACTTTGTCGCCGAAGTTATTGTGGCGAGCGAATTTTTTCTTCCTCCGAATGAGTGCGAGTCCTCGTCGCCAAAGTTGTTGTGGAGTTATTTCGCAACGGAGGCTTGTATTTGTACTAAATCGGTCCAAAATAGTTCGACGTACAAAACGTTAGGAAATTGATATAATAGGTATTACGCAGAGTAATCTTCTTGTGGTCGCTGACTACTTTCGTATTCGACTAACTGTCGACTACAGTCGTCCGACATCGACTGAACCTCGTTTCTCTTACTACTACTACTTATATTAGGTGGGAGAGTCTATTCACTATAGAATAGGTGTGTTTCACAATAACAATCTTCTTGAACCCTTTTCATCATTTGTCCTTTCTTCATTCCTTCCTATACACAATCTTCTCTCTCACCGTCACTCCCTCCTTACGCCTGACTTACCGCCATGCTTAGGGTGAAATAATGAATACAAGCAAAGAAAAAAAGTAATTTTCGTCTTATTTTTCACATAGTCTTTTCTATCTCCTCCCATTTGGATCTAGAATACGTCAAGTACATATCTTGAAAAGAATTCAGATATTCGAAAAGTAACCACCGACTATTATCATTACCCTTTTCATCTTTGAAACTATTCGAAAGCAGTTCTTAGACTTGTGAAACTTATTTTTCCCGTAAAATAAGAGAAAGATTTTATACATTTCGTCCGATGGTAGCACTGGCTTCTCGGTCAATGAATGCTGAATATTTCCTTGTAGGAAAACAGCTAATATTACCATTACGATTGCAATCCGGTCTATTTGGTGCTAGACAATGTTGACATCAAATTTTGGGTTAAAAATGTGCCACGAAGCTACCTACCCCCACGTATGGCTTAAATAGCAGGTTGATTGGCAACTAATCTAAGTGAAGGTAAACTCTAAATTTGAAACCATAGAGAAGGCAATGTGAAAATACTTGAATCTCTTTGCCAAAAATGCTTGGAAATTCAAAGACAAGATTAACTCTGCTGAGTAATGATCCCCTAAGCTCTGATGGAACATGTTTTTTTTTTTTTTTTCAAATTGAAAAAAAAGAGCAAAGCATAACCAAATAAAAACATCCCAAATATTATCCTCATCTTTGCGGAAAATAGACGTAATATAATCTTATCTCTTTGCACTTCTTAAAAGAACAGAATTTTATATACAGATAGACTACATGTCAAAAATTTGCCATGAAAGGCTGCAGCTAATATGGAACCTGACGATTCTAAGGGACATATGAGATTAGGATCATTTTTAGGGAATCCCTATATAAATTTAGTGGCGCCACCCCGATTATCCCAGCTAGTGGAGAGTTCGCAAAGTGTATGATATTTCGAAGGGGATATTTTCTAAGGTTGAAATAGTAAGATGCAACCGTCACTTATACCCTAACAGTATCATTTCTCGCGCTCCACGCCTGTGGGACCCCCTCTCAGTTTACTTGCATCACTGATAACTACAATCTTTAAAATTGTAAGTGCAACGTCAATCGCCATTTTGTGTCTTCTTGAACCCTTTTCATCTTTTGTCCTTCTTTCACTAACCCCCCTGTTCTCAAAATTCTCTCCTCTCACGGTCACTCCCTTTAATCCTCTGCATAACCCCCATGCTTGCTGTGAAATACTTATTAAAAAAAAAACAAGGAAAAAATAATTTCGTGTTATTCTCACATAGGCTCGGCTTTTCTATGTACTTCGACTTGAACTTAGAATAATACGCTGAATACACATCTGGAATACATTTAAGACATCAGAAATGTAACCACTTTTTAGATATATGTTTTCTGATTTAAATATAAATCCAAACAATTTTATCTACTGTCTCAAGTATAAACTCCGATCAATATTTACCTATACACATGCTTATAACTGAGCAATGTTACATAGACTCAAGTATAAAACGGTCCAATAGGCTCAAGTACAAACTGACCACTATTTACCTATTGACTCAAGTATAAACCCGCCCAATATTTATACGTAGAATCAAGTATAAATTCGGCTAATGTTAACTATAGGCTCAAATATAAACCTGGCCCATGTTTACTTATAAATTCAAGTATATATTTAACCAATGTTTACTTATAAAATCAAGTATAAACCAGGCCAATGTTTACCTATATTCTCGAAAATAAATCCGAACACCGTTTGCCTATAGATTCAAGTATAAACCTTAACCGATATTTACGTAAAGACTCAAGTATAATATCAGCTGTAGACTCTTTATATCTTTAACAATGCTTATTTATAGACTCAAGTATAAAGTAGACGGGTGTTTTTCTATAGTCTCAAGTATAAATCGGATGAATATTTCTCTATATATTTAGTAAATCTGTTCAAATCTGTCTATAGATTTAAAGTTAATTCTTGTTTAGTTTTTACTTCTAGACACGTATAAAAACGATTTAGCATTTTGACAACAGGCGATATTTTAAAAAAAAAACAACAAAAAAACAACTAACTACACTTTTCTTTTTTTTTTTTCTTTCTTTCTTTCTTTCTTTCTTTCTTTCTTGAATCTTTGCCTAAATCACGACCATGGAGAAGCTGACACATTCTCCAGTGAATGAAACGATATTAAATAGTTCAGCATTAATAATGGTGGATTGACATTCTTCTCAAGAGTAGGCCAATTTAGCTTGACTTATTTCGACATAAACAACGCCTCTCAGTCGCAAGTAACGAATTTCAAAATTTCGTAGGGCTAGACTATCAAAAGTCGATTAGTCTGGACTTACTGCGTCGAAAACTGATGCGCTTCCATCTGACTCTCTTCAGGAATTCGAAACAGCTGTTTCTTTTTCATTTGACACTCATAAGACATATTGATGGCAACAAAGACAGTGTTAAACGATAACGTAGCTAAGGAGTGTTCACATCTATCTATCTATCTATCTATCTATCTATCTATCTATCTATCTATCTATCTATCTCAAGTCTGTTCACATCTATCTATCTATTTATCTCTGTTCACATCTATCTATCTATCTATCTATCTATCTATCTATCTACTAGGTTGGTGCAAAAATAATGTCGTTTTCTCACATATGTTATTATGTGAGAAAACGACAAAATTTTTACACCAACCTAATATCTATCTCTCTAAGGTCTGTTCACATCTATCTATCTATCTATCTATCTATCTATCTATCTATCTATCTATCTATCTCAGTCTGTTCTATCTATCTATCTATCTACCTACCTATATATATATATATATATATATATATATATATATATATATATATATATAATTTTTTTTGCTACGAAATCGCACTCAAAACACTGTTAACTATAGGCTCAAATATATATATATATATATATATATATATATATATAGTTAACACTGTATATATATATATATATATATAGTTAACACTGAGCCTATAGTTAACAGTGTTAACTATAGGCTCATATATATATATATATATATATATATATATATATATATATATATATAGGCTCATATATATATATATATATATATATATAATTTTTTTTGCTACGAAATCGCACTCAAAACACTAACTATAGGCTCATATATATATATATATATATATATATATATATATATATATATATATATATATATATATATATATATATATATATAGTTAACACTGAGCCTATAGTTAACAGTGTTAACTATAGGCTCAAATATATATATATATATATATATATATATATATATATATATATAGGCTCAAATATATATATATATATATATATATATATATATATAATTTTTTTTGCTACGAAATCGCACTCAAAACACTGTCTCCAAATTTGGCTCCTCCCCTCAACATGAGAAAACGTTCATCGTAGCCACGCTGCCTGTGTCCACTTGTTGCATATTCATGACTAGTAATGAATATTCATGAGGAAACCCCTCTCGTACCATGTTTCCAAAACAACTTAAACGTCTAATTTAGCAACAACGGCCAACACAGCGGGAAAAAGCTTTCTTGATTTATGGGTAACGCGAGAAGTCAAAACGAGAACTCTCTGAATATTTTTTTTTTGTGGATGGTATGTTAAGGAGAAACTATTTTTTGCTGGTTGTCGGGCGTGTAATATCAGTCCTGTGCCTTTTTACTTTTTTTGTTTCGTTTTGTTTTTTGTTTTTTTGTTTTTTAAATCTGATATGTACTAGCAGGGTGATTCGCTGCTGCCTGGAACAGAATCGATTTCCTTTTTTCTTGTTTAAACAGGTAAGATTCGCCCACTGGGAGCTAAACGTGTGCAATTCTGTACAGTATATATTAAGATGGGCGTGCGTGTAGTGAAACGGATATCAGCGTAGAAATTGAAATTGACGAGCTGAGTTCAAATTTCGGCCTAATCTATCATACAGAAAGACTGAATGATATAAAACAAAAATAATTTTTAAAAACACATGAGTATCTTCGAGTAGTAAAGTTTGGATGATTTGAATCTGGAACCATTTTTAAATCCAATTACAAAATCTTCTGAAGCGATGTCCTGGCGATGCCGAGTTGAGTAGGGTGACGACTGGTAGAAGCTGATAGATCCTCAAGGACACTCTGCCGTACAGCTTCCACCGCTGTGTCAGTAGGCGTGGTGCCCTTTTCGCGAAAGATCACCGACTGATCCAGTTCTTTCAAACGGGGCG
This sequence comes from Acanthosepion lycidas, assembly GCA_963932145.1. Lineage (NCBI taxonomy): Eukaryota > Metazoa > Mollusca > Cephalopoda > Sepiida > Sepiidae > Acanthosepion > Acanthosepion lycidas. The sequence continues at coordinate 30,447,533 of OZ010599.1, forward strand.
ATTATGTTCCGAATTATGTTATCGCTAGGAGGTACTCTGATATAAAAAAAATATCCCTGGTATTTTCTCTGAATTTGAATAAATCATCTTTTACTGGAATGCAAAAAAAATCTTTTTACTCGTTTTTGGGGATCATACCTGGCTATTTTAATTTCCAAGGGATGCTGTATAAACTGAAAAAAATAAAACAAAATAAAAAAAGACTGAATAACGAACACGTTATGACTTTTTCAAACATTTCAGTTTTTCAGCGGCCACCCTATGTTAAACTTCGTACTTTTGGTCTTGGTAAAGGTAGAGATCCATTTCTTCTTCATTTACCTCAGTTAAATGGAAGGCCGGAGAAGAAAAACTCTACCGTGGAAAATACCACAAGAAATGACTCCACTATCTTTCTCAAAAATATTTGCCAATTCAGAAAGAAAACTTAAGTCATGTATATACCCGTGTATAAGACGATCATGCATAATGCGACCCCTGAATTTTTGGGGCACGGATTTTAACCACTCCAGAAATAATTTATCTGTGTATAGTGCAACTGGTCACCAAAACTGCATAATTTTTAACCACTTCAGAAAAACGCTATTTTTTTATTTTTATTTATTTATTTTTTTTTGCGAATTTTTTTGTTTTTTTTGCGTAAAATGTTGATCATAAACACTTGAACTATACTCGAGTATTTTCGGGGTCACCTCGAGGTAGTGTAATGGTTATACAATCTTGTCTCGCTAGGTAGTGAGTTCGATCCTCACTGGGTGCCCCTTAATTTCGGTCTTGTGCCACATCTAAGCTACGCTTGGAAAACTATAGGACACCTCGAGGTGGTGTAATGGTTATCAAGTTTGTCTTGCTAGAACAATTACGACTGGGTAGGGAGTTCGATTCTCACTGGGTGCCCCATATTTTCGGCCTTATGCTACAACCGAGCTACGCTTGGAAAGCCATAGGACATCTCGATGTGGTGTAATGGTTATCAAGCTTGTCTTGCTAGAACAATTACGACTGGGTAGGGAGATCGATCCTCCCTGGGTGCCCCACACTTTCGGCCTTGTGCCACAACTAAGCTACACTTGGAAACCCATAGAACATCTCGATGTGGTGTAATGGTTATCAAGCTTGTCTTGCTAGAACAATTACGACTGGGTAGGGAGATTAATCCTCACTGGGTGACCCACACTTTCGGCCTTGTGCCACAACTGATCTACGCTTGGAAAGCCATAGGACATCCCGATGTGGTGTAATGGTTATCAAGCTTGTCTTGCTAGAACAATTACGACTGGGTAGGGAGTTCAATCCTCACTAGATGCCCCACACTTTCGGCCTTGTGCCACAACTGAGCTACGCTTGGAAAGCCATAGGACATCTCGATGTGGTGTAATGGTTAGCAAGCTTGTCTTACTAGAACAATTACGACTGGGTAGGGAGTTCGATTCTCACTGGGTGCCCCATACTTTGGGCCTTGTGCCACAACTGAGCTACGCTTGGAAACCCATAGGACATCACGAGGTGGTGTAATGGTTAGCAAGTTTGTCTTGCTAGAACAATTACGACTGGGTAGGGAGTTCGATCCTCAATCGGTGCCCCATACTTTCGGCCTTGTGCCACAACTGAGCTACAATTGCAAAATGTTTTTTGGGTACCTCTAGATGGTGTAATGGTTAGCAAGTTTGTCTCGCTAGAACAGTTACTAGTGAGTTCGATCCTCACTGGGGTGCCCCATACTTTCGGCCTCGTACCGCATCTGAGCTATGCTTGGAAAATCACTACTCGAGTATTTTCGGTAGAAATTTGATGATCGCCTACGCCCTAAAAGAGGCTTTTTTTCTGCATGTATTGTGATTTTCTTTGCGTACCTCAAGCGTGCATGGCCGGTTGGTTAGAACGTTCGCTTTCTGACTATAAAACCCCGGTTCGATTCTTACGATGGCCGATTTGTCAAGAAAGTGACTTCTTGATGTTATCTGTTTGGAGATGATGCCAGCCTTTGTAAAGTGCCCATAAAACCATAACACTGGAAGACCTAAGTGAAGTAGACGGAATCCTTGCTTCCATACGAGATTCAACTGGTCCTAACTTTACTACCCCAAGATAATCATGTGTCTTTAAAAGCTATTTTTGTTTTATTTCATTCAGTCTTTCGGTAGCCACAGTGTACAAACGATGAGGCTGAAATTTGAACTCAGCTCGTCGATTTCCCTTTTGGAAGCCGGCGGTGGTTGTGCTAGCACGAAGTTATAAGTCATCGTGACCGAGGGTTTGAGGGTGATAGCCTCGTTCAGACCGTTGACACGCTCTCTCCCAGAAACTGTAACTAAGGTCTGCTCAACATAGTTGCAGTATAGACCACAAGTGGGTTCTGTGCGTGTTGAACAAACACAAATATGCCTGAGCAGATGTCTGCAACGGAGATTAGGTAGCCGCCTTAGTAGACTGGCATCTTCGGATTCGAGTGGCTGCGATTTTTCACCTTTTCAGTAAACCAACATTGCACTTAGGGTGAAAGCTGGAGATTTTTGTGATAGGTGCTAATACTAAAAAACACGTACGCATAGATTTTTACCGATTTTTAAGCATTTGGCTCTAAAATCGTCTTTAAAATGATTTACAGAAATAGCTAATTTCGGGGGGTTTTTGCTTACAAACTGACTTCAAAATTTTCGTATTTCAAAAACAAATTCAAATAATGTTGATATCTTTTATAATAGATACATTGAACGGAGAATATTAGGTTAGTGCAAAAATAATGTCGTTTTTTGACGTTAATAAATACGTCAAAAACCGACATTGTTTTTGCACCAACCTAATATATTAACAGCAGAATTCTCATTAGGAATCACCACAAAAAAAATATGCATTTTTTTTTTTTTTTACTGTATTCAGTAAATAAGAACTGTGTAAAAAAGATTGTAAAAGATTACAAAAATGACTACTCAGTGGATACGATCATTTGTTAGATCATAATTAATAAAAACAAAAAATAGATAAAACTGTATATAACAGCATAATACTTCTGGGCACAAATTATACGACAAAATGTTTTAAATTTGCATTGTTTATTGAAAATCGCACTAAAACTAGTAAAATATAACATATTACATCATAATATAGCTAAATTGTTCAGTATAACGTCCCTTTCAAGTAAATGAAGGTCTTGTTTAATGTCAAAATGACTTAGTAATAATGAGCACGAACTATGCATCTCTTCCATATACAATTTATAAAGCTTCGATGAATTATAAATTTTATAAGGCTTTCACTTTACATTTCAACCCTACGATTTTAAACCAAAACTTAATCTTTAAACTCGTCTCCTCCCAAAAAGGGTTACAACTGGAGACAAAATATTTTGTGTTCGTATTAATCTCTAGCTTTCAAATTGATTGCAATACCAGGATCCCAAAATCGACCTGACCTCGTACTCACCTCTTCGCAGCAGTGCTTGTATATAGGGATGACAATTGTCTAGGAAGAGATTGAATAGATTAGATCTCAATTTCGCCTCGTCCTTCTTCTGATGATATTTGAAACGTTTCGGTATTGGGGGGTCATCGTCAGATATGTACGACGGTGTAGACCGATATAGTTTCTCTATTAAACCTAAATTCCAATGCTACGATTTTGAAACTAAACTTAATCGTTAAACTCGCCTCCCCGCACAAAAAAATGAATAAGATTTGTTATATCATTTGTTAGATAATAATTAATAAAATCCAAAAAATAGATAAAAGTGTACATAACACCATAATACTGCTGGGTACAAATTATGAGACAAAATGATTTAAATTTGCATTGTTTATTGAAAATCGCACTAAAACTATTAAAATACAACATATTACATCATAATATAGATAAATTGTTCAGTATAACGTCCCTAAAACACATACGTATAGCTTTTACCAATTTTCGAGTATTTTGCTTTAAAATCGTCTTTAAATTTTTTTTTACAGAAATACCTAATTTCCGCAGGTTTACAGACTTCAAAATTTTAGTATTTCAAGAACAAACTCAAATAATGTTGATATCTTTTGTAATAGATACATTGAAGGGAAAATATATTATTAGGTTGCTGCAAAAATAATGACGTAATGATGTCGTTTTTTAACGTTAAAAAATACGTCAAAAAACGACGTTATTACGTCATTATTTTTGCACCAACCTAATAAAACGAGAATTGTAATTATGAATCACCACAAGTAAAATATACAATTATTTTACTCTATACAATAAGTAAATACTATGTAAGAAAATTGTAAAAGATTGCAAAAAGTCTACTCAATCAATAACATTTCTTACATCATTTGTTAGATCATCATGTAGCGGACTTCACCACATTCATTTTACTTTAGAATAAGAAACAGTCCTCGAAGAAATGGATAACCAAAAGACATTATTACACATAAAATATGTATTCAACAAGATCTACATTATCAAACATCGATGTGAAAGAAAGCATGCGTTTAACAAAGAAGAGGTAGAATTAACCAAGAGTTGTCTCTCTTTACTGTTATTTTAGTGTTCCAAAGTTCACTGGAAAATGTTCATGAGTGTCTCTTCTAATGATTGTTCGTGAAAGATATTGCTGTCTAAGAAGAGTTTATGTGAGTGTGTACAAGATAGGTTTAGCATGTGAGTGGTGTGTGTGAGTGAGAAAGTTGGCGCATGGTTTCAACTGTCGTGGATTCATTTGGCAGTTGAATTCTCACTAATGAGATGAAAAAGAACTTAGCATTTATAAGCGACCGTAGGCTCCAAATCGCTGCGCGGGAAGAATTATTATTCACGTGCAGACGATCTGATTGGTTGGCATCGACCAATCAGCAAGCACGGTTCGGGGAGACTTAAGAAAGCTTCTGTGATCCGTTTCTCCCAAAAGTGCACAAAACTGACTACCCTAAAATAGAGCGATTACAAAATTGTCGCATTGCTGCGATTTGTAAATTGTGTATAATAACGTACTGGTGATTAATTAACCAATGAATGTTTGGCGTTATGTGTGATTTGTATTTTTATATATGTATGTTCGTGCGTAATAGATCCGCAGAATAATAATAAAAATATATATATATATAGAGATATAAGTGTATATAACTCCATAAAAGTGCTGGGTACAAATTATAAGACATGTTTTAAATTTGCATTGTTTATTGAAAATAGCACTAAAACTACTGCACTGTCTATAACACTCCTATTTTTATTTACATGGTCTTATCCTTATGACTGACCAAAAAATACTTTTTCAATGTTTAGATTAATGAGTTGCAAGGTAAAAATTTTCACTTGTTTTCTCATTTTCTAATTAAATGTAAATGTTTCGCAAATATATTTCAATTAAAGTAACAGTATTTAAAAGAAAAAAATTAACCTTTTTGTATCTGGTCTTAAGAATTTGACCAGGAGTTCATATTTCATTATAATCGAGCTTCAGTACAGTTTTCCTTTATTTGATGACATAAATGATTTATGAAACATTTCTCAGAGTTAACCTCACAAAAAACCCACTTAACTAGCGCAATAGTCATACATAGAAATATATTCAACCACAGTTTTAATTTTAAAAATGCTACATTCATAAAAAAAATAACTCACTCAGAAGGAAACTCCTCGAGAGTGCCGCCATTGAATATTATCCAAATATTAATCTACGCCCAGTCATTTTCCCTATTTCACCTTACTTAACAGAATTACTACTCTCCCAAGCAAACGTACACACCAGTATTAAGAAATCCATAGAAAATGGTTGAATCCGTCAACACAACAATAAAAACTTCCACATGTGACAGTAGTTGACGTAATTTTCAGTTGACATTATGAATATAATAGATTTCTCTAAATTCTTCCAGTTGCTAAGGACATTTTGTTTTGTTGTTAATAGTTACTTTGTTTTTAATAAATTCATTTCGTTTTTTGCCTTGAAAAGGTCCACATTGGACGAAAGGCGTCGGGTAATATTATAGTTCTTTTATTATCTTTACTTTTATAAATAAATGATTTAGTTATAATGTTCTTGTGCTCTGCATCTTCGCCATAGATATTTCGTAAAGCTTCGGTAAATTATAAATTTTATAAGGCTGTGTTATACGACTTTGACTGATCACCGGAATGAAATTGCAACGCTGCCATTTTGAACCTAAACTTAATCTTTAAATTTATCTCCTCAAAAAACGATAAGGACTTGGAAAATAATATTTTGTTTCTTTATTTATCATGTCAATTCCCAGCGTTCAAATTGAGTGCAATACCACGGTTTCATAACTGACCTGCCCTAACCATGCATGAGTCCTGTACACAAGTGAGTCACTCAAGGATACAAGAATCTGTCAGGTAGAGATCCTGCCCACTTAAGCAGTGAAGGCGGTTTCACACTGACGCCATATAGACATCGTTAAATACATTCTATATGATTCTTATAATTTTAATAATTCAGGGTGTTATATCAAAACCTCCCAGAAATAACTCCCACATAATGGTTAAGTCATTAGCTCGATGAAGCCACCATTGACACTAATCTCTTAGGATTATCTGGGAGGTATTTCTGCTGTAACCTGTGAAACGTTTATTACATTAGGTTGGTGCAATAATAATGTCGTTTTCTCACATATGTTACTATGTGAGAAAACGACATTATTTTTGCAACAACCTAATAATAACCAAGGATTTTACAACAACATGCCGTATGTGTATAGTAAAATTATAAATGTAAAATTTTAAAAAAAAATGACTCAAAAAAGCTTATTTATCACGGTGTCTCGCGCAACCCTGAGCGACCTATCGTGAGACCCTAGGGTTTTGGGGAACACCGGTTGAGAAATATGCAAATTCTTGCAAATCCTTTACAAAACATTCACAACTACAGATGAAGAAATATTAAACACCCTCGACACAACCGAATGAACATAATGTCCGTGTTCCTTCGGCTTCTTCCTCAACAAAAAAAAAAACGGTAAGGATTTGGAAAATAATATTTTGTGTCTTTATATATCAGGTCAATCCCCAACTTCCAAATTGAGTGTAATACCACGGTTTCAGAAATGGCCTGCCCTAAACATGCATGAGGCCTGTACACGTGTGAGTCACTCAACGATAAAAGAATCCCTCACGTACAGATCCTGCCTACTAAGCAGTGAAGGCGGTTTCAAACTGACGCCATATAAACACGCGAACTAACGTGAAATATATGGAGGAATTTTTTTTAAAAAAATTCGAAGTTATAGAGCTCTAGAGCAGCCGTGTTTATTCTACTGTTGATGCAATAGTAACCTCGAGAAGGTAGTGGCTCTTCAACAAGTATGAATGATCTTCACTATAGACACATCCATTGAGCTAGCTAGGTGCATGGGAAACAACTGGTGAGAAGGCCTAAGAAAGGTACGTTCCCCGCTTCATGTCGCCTTAGCAGTACTTTCCGACGGCTTTCCTGTGAGATCAAGGGAGAGGATATTTTCTTAATAAATATATTTTCTGAAAAAATATATTTTCTTAATACATGTATTTTCTTAATTTTTTTTTTTTAGAACACCAGATTATATATCTTACTGTTCTTTCTTTTTTTACTAATATATATATATATATATATATTTCATTTCAACTGTTGGAAATAAAGCCTGATGATACAGAGCCCTTTAAAAGGGTTGTGGTGAAATAACTTATTACATGGAACCTTAAAGTGATCTGTTGTTATTCAAACATATTTGCTCTGAATTTACATTGAGCTCTCTGGATATCATCCTTCTTGGGTCTACCCATACGGATTACCTAGTTTTGCATAAACTATATATATATATATATATATATATATATATATATATATATATATATATATATAGTAATCCGTTGGTATAATCCAGATGAGTCCTATTAACAGAACATAGAATTTGAAATATGTTAAAACTGACTCACAAAAGAGCGCTCAATATTTATTTCATTAAACAGAGAAAATTTTATTTACAATTGGAATTGAGATATCTTTAGTTAATGACCATTTTCGTTTTTCTCCTTCTCCCCTCTACTACCCAGGCTCCGCTACCTACATAATATAATTCCAGTAAAGGTCCCTTCCTCTCTCCATATATCCCACTTAGTCTCATATAACGCCCCTCTCTTTTCTTTCTTTCTCCAACTAACGAGTATCCCACTGCAAACTGATATCATAAACAGTTTGAAAAATTCTGCGAATTTTAAAATTAAAATTCGTGAATATATTAATTTAGTAAATGTATTTTAATTCCAATTGAAAAAAAGTATATATATATATATATATATATATATATATATATATATATATATATATATATATATATATAATTTCAATAAAGGTGCAATTAATTTATAAATTTATGAATCATTCATACAAAAAACAAATACAGAGGTTAATGATTTAATTGGCGAGAATCCATCATCGCTAACAATTCAAATAAGATACATAAACCCCGAACCTGTACATGAATGATATGATCCTCGTTTACAAATTTCAGTTGCATAAGGTCTTTTTATTTTACAAGCTTTCGTCTGTTCCTACAGACATCCTCAGGTATGGAAATAGGTTTTGTTCTTGTTTTTAGTCTCAGTAAATCATTAACCTCTGTATTTGTTTTTTGTATGAATGATTCATGAATTTATATATATATATATATATATATATATATATATATATATATATATATAACTAGGAACCTAAAGAACCAGGTAAACCTACCTAGTTTTCACCTACGGGGATTGTCAGGGTGTACTGGTCAATACATTCTGAAGACCCGCTTAGGTGGAACCTAGGTAAGTATATCTGGGTCTTTAGGTTCATAGTTAGATTTGCTCTACTTAGTGTATTGAGCACTTAGTTACTTTTGCTTTACGTGTTTTAGACGGTTTTTTTTCTTTGAACTCTGAGCTTGGATTCGGGACCATATATATATATATATATATATATATATATATATATATATATATATATATATATATATAAGTACAGGATTAGTGTATAGGGAATAAATTCCAATAACCCAAAAACACTATTCTTAAAAAGTGCTCAATACACAGTAGAGCAAATATAATTTATTCGAAAATTAAAACATAAGTATATATATAAAATCACTACAAAAATAGCCATTTTGTTTCAACACTTCTGGTGTCTTATCAAGTGATAGCCCATCACCTGATAAGACACCAGAAGTGTTGAAACAAAATAGCTATATTTGTAGTAATTTTATAACATATTTATGTTATAATTTTTCGAATAAATTATATATATATATATATATATATATATATATATATATATATATATATATATATGTACATATATATATATATTAGGTTGGTGCAAAAATAATGTCGTTTTTTGACGATTTTTTTGATTATCGTTCACCCATTTATCCAACTTTTTTGATTTCCCTATTTGCTTTAAATGGCGAACGACTGTCGAGTGGTCGACCTCCAGTTCAACAGCAACTTCTCGTGTGGTTTTGCGAGGATCGGCTTCAATTAAGGCTTTCAAATGTTCGTTATCAACCGCAGTCAGCCGGCCGCGACCGTCTTCATCATCGAGGCTCTCGTCACCATTGCGAAATTTCTTGAACCACCGTTGTGCCACACGTTCGTTAGTGGTTCCTGGGCCAAACGCATCATTGATATCACGAGCTGTCTCGGCAGCCTTTTGGCCTAGTTTGAACTGGAATAAGAAAATCGTGCGGATTTGAATTTTGTCCATGCTGTCGAAAAGCCTGCAAAAAAATGAATGAAGAGATTGAGAACGGTAACGAATAAGACGATTCGATAGAGCGAAAAACGCGCTTCAAAATGATATATAACATGGCTATATATATATCAATGAATTAATTCAGAAATCATATATAAATGTAACATATGTGAGAAAACGACATTATTTTTGCACCAACCTTATATATATATATATATATATATATATATATATATATATATATATATATATATATATATATATTCAGACACACTGGGTTGTATATTAATATATTTTCGTTTTTGTTATTATTTCATTTAGATTCCTACACTAGTTTCGGCCAATATATATCGGAGACAGAAATTTTGTACGCATTTACGAACGAACGAACGTATTTATAGAGATAAACTTACCTTCTCTCAACGTGTTTAAATATTCGGAAGAATGTCACGGCAACTGATTTACCACAAAACACAATTAAATCCCAGGTTTACCCACCCTCTTAGCCACCTCCCATTTTTCTTTCCCCTGCTTACGATCTTCATTACCTCCGCACCCAATTTTCACGAAAACTCCTGATTAGATCGGAAGACATTTTTAATTAAAACTTCGTCAATTTTTTGGTTATTATCTAATGTCAGCCATATTGTTGTGTGTTTGTTATCTAATTGTCATCGTTAGCTTTACAAGTTTTTTTTTTTATGTTCTTTCATTTGTTTTGTTCTTTTTTTTGTTTTTTTTTTCCCTTTATTTTAATCCGTGTCTTTGTTTGTTTCTTGGTCAGGAAGCCAGTAAGTTTTGTGTAATTAATTGTAATGAGTTTGTTACGAAAATAGAACCGCGCGCGCAAAAAAAAAAAACAACAGAAAAAACAAAAAAAAAACACTAAAGATAAAATATTGCCGATGAAATGGCGAGGAAGATACAATCGAAATGAAAGGTGGGGAAAAAATCGTAAGCGTAAAGGAAAATAAAGGAAACAAAGATCGTGTGAGACATTTTACGCTTCTTGATATTATTGGGGTTGCTTTTTTTTTTTACCTACGTTTGTGAGCTTTGAGAAGTCGACAGTATGGCATTCCGTTAGAAACAGACGGCAGGCTGAAGATTTTTGCAAAAGTCAAGGCAACATGGACACCCAAGAAAGTGTAACTCTACGTTTCGTATCGGTCTGGGATAACATTTTTAACGCTAAAGATTATTACTGTTAAATATGCTTAGAATGAAGAAGAATGTGTGTCAAGTGATGAAAACGAAATACCCAAAAAAGGCGAGAAAACCAAAAATGGAAAAAGACACGAACAAAAACAGAGACACAAGTACATATAAATCTACAAGCGCGTACACGCATCAATATACATAACACATATTATGTTTTGTTTTACATGTAACTCTCTTCTCTTCTTTTTAATATACATACTTTTCTCTCGTTGGAACCACTACAACCTCTTTCTTTTATATATATATATATATATATATATATATATATATATATATATCAAGACTAAGATAAATAGATATATGGATATAGATAGATATGGATAGAATGAGATATACCGATAGACAGATAGATAGATAGAAATGATAGATACATTTGAAAAGAATGAGGTAGATGCAATTAGACGAATATAGAAAGATTTGAAAAGACTGAGATTAATATATATATATATATATATATATATATATATATATATATATATATATATATATATATATATATATGGATTGGCTGAGATAGATATATACATAAGTAGTTAGGTAGGTATATAAGTAGATAGATAGAATACCAGAATTAACCGTAATGTTCCCAGAGGTGCACCCGTAAGGTAAACTGATTTTTGGAAATCTCCTTTCTCACTGCCGACAAACCACAAACATTACCTTGAGCAGATTTCGGTTCGGGGACGCATAAAGAGAGCGAGAGGCAATAATCGCAGGTGTGGTTAGAGAATAAACATATATATATATATATATATATATATATATATATATATATATATATATATATATATATATATATATATATAAAATTTCGATCCCTACCTCCTCCCCGAGCGCACACAGAGAAATTCCGCTTCACTATCATATTTCGCCAAACCTGCTTCTATCGGATTTTTTTCCTGTTTTCTGCATCTTTGCTTATTTAATGTGTGTGTGTATATGTGTGTGTGTTTATTTATTCGAGTCTAGACTTGAGGACATGCCACCTTCTGCTAGACACGTGATATTTTCGCGCCATCACAGGCGATTCTCGATAATTCTTTATTTTGAATACTCGTTTCAGCGTGTCGCAGACAGAAAGAAAAAAAATACCTCCATCCGGCGCTTCCGAATGAACACACACTCAGATACACAGACATTAGCACACACAGATATTAGAACACACAGAAACACACGCACACATTCCGTCTCCCACAAACACAGAACATAAACGCTCATACAATCTTGCACATACAGTGACACACAGATACAAAACACACATTATCACACTCTTTTGCACATGCGCGTGGCGTATGGCCAAATTTCGTTAAATACCAGTTCCCGTACAAGTGAAGTTAAGCAGCGTCGAGCCTGGTCAGCAACTAGATGGGTGACCATTTCAGAATACCAGGTACTTTAATACTGTAATGGATAATAGCTCGGCATTGTAAATCGGTGACATGAGTTTCAATTTCAGTTAGTCTCCTTATATTCACTTACACACTTGGGATAGGTATGAATCGTCTCTCTCTCTATATCTATATATTAGTTTAGTGCAAAAATAATGACGTAATAATGTCGTTTTGGGGCGTATTTTTAACGTCAAAAAACGACATTATTACGTCATTATTTTTGCACCAACCTAATATATATATATATATACACTCACGGAGTAGTGGATCGTGGCCTGGACTGAGAAATCGGAAAGTCGGAACCATTAAATTCACTTACGTGTTAATACCATTGGTAATGGTATTAATCCTCTTTTCCCTCCAGCTATGGGTAAATAGCAGGACAGACTGGGTTCTATAGCCTTGGATGGCAACTCTGAATTCAAATCCTGCAGAGGGACGTTTTGGGGACCTTGTGGCACGTAGTGCACCAGGTCTCTGTATTCGGCCCCTCAAAAAGTGTGGTTGGTTCAGTACAAAGCCTTGACCATTATTATCAAATCATATGTGCTAGTCTGGTTGTTGGTTCCTAGGAACTGAACTGCTTGAGCCTCATACGTCGAATATGACGGGAGAGTCCACCATATACACGCACGCAAGGATCCTGGAAGGTTTTATTACAGAAAATCAACAAGCGACATTAAAGAAGAAAAAATTAAATCTTTCAAATTCAGTAGATAGTATAAGATGTATACGTACACAAATACACACACACATGCACACACACACGCACATATATATATATATATATATATATATATATATAAAATATATATATATATATATATATATAATATATATATATATATATATATATATATATTAGGTTGTTGCAAAAATAATGACGCAATAATGTCGTTTTTTGACGTTAAAAAATACGCCCCAAAACGACATTATTACGTCATTATTTTTGCACCAACCTAATATATATATATATATATATATATATATATATATATATATATATATATATTAGGTTGTTGCAAAAATAATGACGCAATAATGTCGTTTTTTGACGTTAAAAAATACGCCAAAAAAGACATTATTACGTCATTATTTTTGCAACAACCTAATATATATATATATATATATATATATATATTTGTAGCTGAGCATGAATGATGAAAATGCCCAAATTTTTAGCATCAAAATCTTTACCTTATTATTAAGAATAATGACCAATGAGGATTTTTTCGATTATTTAGCCTTCAAAATTTTTTCGAAACTTTTTATTTTTTTTCTCTCATCAGCGCTTAGCAGCAAATTACTAGAGAAAAGTTTTTAATACTTATAGTACTTCTAAGTTCTCGGAGAATTTGAATCATCAATTTTTTTTTGTAAAACAGGAGTACCAGTCACCGAAAATCTGCTCTCAATCGCAAGATAAAAAAATATCAAAAAAACAAAACATCATTAAATTAGAAAAAAATTTAATTGCTTTCATGAATAAGGTATATTTAGATACTATTGTGTTACGTAAAAAAAATTCGATGAATGAATTTTACAAGAATTGTTTTCATTTTTTTTTAATTGATAAAGAATTCTTTTACAAGAATTGTTTTCATTTTTTTTATGAATTTATAAACAGAAGAATGAATTTTAAATATTGCAAAATTCTGTATTAATTTGGTTAGGTCATGTTATATTATCATTGAATAAAAAACTATATGTAGCCATCCTAAATGGAAAAGCTTAATGTCTGATGCTTAACTACATGACAACGTCTCTGTGCTTTCTTAGTCTCAAGTGATCCACTGACCTGAGGTGGAGCAACTACACTGAATCAATAGCTACATCTACCGCAAGGAAAGTTGGATCTCTCTTGTGCCAGAAGGTTTGTTTCGTCTGAGTCCATTTTTCACATCTACAAATCTACCATTGGTCCTTGCATTGAATACTGTAGCCATATTTGGTCTGGTGCCCCTGCTGTTCATCTCGAGGTTCTCGACAAAATCCAAAGACGGATATGCAATGTTATAGGTCCTGACCTGTCATCTCGACACTAGTCCTTTCCTCACCGACATAATTCCCTCTGTCTTTTCTACAAATATTTTCATAGTAATTGTTCTCACGAGTTTTTTTCACTGGTGCCCCAATTGCACGAATTTAAGCGTGCTACTAAGTTGGCATCTCGGTCCCGCTCTTTTATTGTCGATACAGGTAAATGTAACCGTCTCTTCTACTCCAACAGCTTCTTATCTCACACTTCCCGACAGTAGAACTCCCTTCCTCTTACATGCTTCACGGATAACTATAATCTTCAAAAATTTAGATGTAATGTCAATCGACATCTTCTGATACATTATTCATAATCACCGTCCTTCTCTTTATCCTTTCCTCAAACACCCTTCTTTATTTTTATTTCACTATTTGTAACCCCTTGCGCCGTAGGGGTACTCACGCCTTGCTTGGGGTAAAATGCTTAAAAAGAAAAAGAAAAAAAATCAGCGATCCTCATTATTTAAAAAAAAAAACGTATTTTCATATTTTTTTTTTTTTTTGTGCGTGTATAAACGTGTCGATTTTTGTAAATACGGACGCCCATACACGACATTATTAGAAAATAAGAACGGTAATTATAGTAAATTTAAACCAAAGTATAGGCTCCAGAGGCGGATATGCAATATAATTGCGCCTGCTCTGGCATCTTGTCTACAGTCAATTTCTCACAGACGCGCCGTGGCCTGCCTCTCTGTCTGTTCTACAAATACTTTCATGGGTTCAAGCACCCTACGAGGCTGACATCCCGCTGTCACCCATTCACTGTCGAAACTCCTAAATGCATCCGTCTCTTCTACTCCAGTAGCTTCATGTTTCGCACCTCTCGCCTGTGGAACTCCCTTCCCTATTCCAGTTTCCTTGAGAGCTATAATCTACAGCTATTAAAGTGTAATGTCAATCGACATCTCCAATTCCCTTGATCTATCCACTACCCTTCTCCTCATCCTTTCTTCTATCACTCTTATCGGATCTTGCTCTAAATTTTCTGTAGCCCCTTGCATCCTAGTGGCTTCCCGCCTTGCTTGGGGTGAAATGCTTAAAAAAAAAAAAAGTAAAATTCAATAACACATGAGGTTGCGGAAAATAATGTTCTAATTTTTTAAGATGACTGGTTCGTTAAAAAAAAAATCATATCAAAAGCCGTTTACGCTATATTCGGCAAGTAATTTTATATAAATTTCTCAAGTAGAAAAAATTAGTTAAATATCCAGCTGTAAATAAATCCTCATAAAAAAGCAGCTATCTCCGTGTTAAAAAGTGCCTTTCTGCAATATTTTAACTAAAAGTAATACTTGTTTTAAATCAGATTAATTAAACTTTAAATCAGGTAAATTTCCTTAAAATTCAAATGTAATGTTGGCATCTTCTGATGCTTTGATCTCCGTTCTTCTTTTCATCTTTTTTCTCAACCGCCTCCATACTTAATCTTTCCTCTTACTTTCATTCTCTGTAACCCCCTTGCACCCTAGGAGTACTCTCGCCTTGCTTGGGGTGAAATGCTTAAAAAATAGCTCAGTCAACCCTAAGTTTTGAGCCCATAGCTCTAGGACGGACGGAAGGTTGATGGATTCCCACCTTTCCCAAAGTTGTTTGTATGAAAAAGAAACATAACAGAAATTCGAATCTCCGATTATCGACTTCTCTTTCTCGGATGCCAACCGTTTCACAAGTAGCAGTTAGTTGAAGAGAGCGCATGACGAGAAAAGAGGGCTTGGAAAATTTGATGCACACGGGACAGGTTGAAGACAAGAAAGGAAAAACGCATAACCTACCTAGCGAGCTTGAGTGAATGTATGGCGGAGCGTGGTTTGGGAGAGATAGCCAAAACAGCAAGAAAGAACAAAAGTTGCGGATCTCCAACGTCCCGAAGCATATAAAAGAAGAAAATGTATGACACTCAATATCCCGGTTAGAACATATGTTATATTCGGCAAGTATATTTTTTATAGATATGTCGTAAGTAGAAAAAATATAGTTAATAAAACATTCAATACTTCATAAAAAACCCTACCTCCGTGTTAAAAAAATGACTTTCTGCTATATTTTAAACTAAAAGTAATATTTGTTTTAAATCAGATTAATTAAACTTTAAATCAGGTAAAATTCCTCTAATAAAGTTTCAGAAAAGTATATTTTATTTTGGAAAGATTTTTTTTAATAAAAAAAAATTACATTGTGCTGACAAATGGCTAAAATCATTGACTTTTAACGATTTTCAAAAACAATAACGGCTTCCAATCGATTTAAATTCGCTTTGAAATACAGTGAAGTATTTCGCTTATTGGAAATATTAAATTTAATCTATCAGACTGAATAAAAAATAAATAAAAGCTTCAAGAAAAGTCTTTCATTTTTAAAAATTCATTTTAAACTTTAGGCATTGCATTTCTTTAGAGGTATATATATATATATATATATATATATATAGATAGATAGATAGATAGATAGATTCACTATTGTTGAAGTTTCTTCTAGACTCGATGAATTAATTATAATTATCTCAAATCCTCCTAATTTATATCACTTGTATATCCTTGCTTGAACCGGCTTCTAATGCTCTAGAGGGAGCGGGTTGGGGATAGTAGTCGTGGCTCGTGGGGGGCACCGTACTATGGGTAAAAGAGAAACTCGGATGAGTTCCTCCATGGAATATGTGATCGAGCGGCGCTATATCGAGTCTGATTCGCCACCTCTTCTTCACCGAGGTCCTTTGCAGATAACGTATCTGAACAGGTTTCAATTCTCGGTAGTGGATGCGCACAGCTGATGTAGTTTCAAATATAGGAGGAAACGGCCGTCCAGTGCTTTCTGCATTCTGTTGAGGTTTCTTCTAGACTCGTTGAATTACTTAATTATAATTATCTCAAATCCTCCTAATTTCTATCACTTGTATATATATAGATATATATATATTTTTTTTTTTCAAAAAATATATGATGCTTTATTTTCCATAATCTTGCTACACGAGTTTCCGGCCTCGTGACATCAGGCAAAGAGTGGATATTTCCACATATTATTAAAAGGAATTAATTTTTCTTATGTTTTTCGATATTAAACATTTTCTTTTTCATGCGTTAGTGACACAAATATATTCCTTGAACTGGCAGCGAGAAAGTTCTTCTACGTGAAGATAATGAAACAATGAAGATTGGTCCGATAAAAGGTGAGGAAAGTCATCTGTATTCTTACACACACACACACACACACATACAAATATATATATATATATATATATATAAATTAATCTTTAGAGACGGGATCATATTTTATTAATAAAACAGGATATAAAAGTATCACAGCGATTAAAATAGACTAATCAGAGGTTAGAAGTTAAGATCGCCCTTTATGTTCCTGGACAGGTACGTAGACATGAGCTTGTAATATCCGGGTGGTCTCAGGCTCATGACTCCCCTATGGGCGAGCATTTATTGAATTCTGTTGCTTGTAGGACGGACTATTCACATGAGTTTATCTCTGACTTGTACAGGGCACAGACCAGACTCATCTTAGACATCTTGGAGTCGGTTATTATTAATATACAACGTCCTACCCTGCGCAGGTAGAGAGAGTTAAACCATTATTTGGCCTTATTCGGGGAGCCCGAAGTTAATTCTATGCCTAATTAAAAGATTTTTTGGTTTTGTTTTTTTACCTCCACTAGCCTTGAGAGTTTATATTTTTTTGTCGTAATTTCACTCCTTGATAATAACTTCTCTTGTCAACAAATTAACAACAGCAATCTGTTTATATATATATATATATATATATATATATATATATATATATATATATCGGGGAGAAAAGTGAATTTGTAAACAGTGACTATTATTGCTGCTGATGCAAGACTCTTCATTAAGGCGAATCGAATTCTCCAGTCAGTGGCGTGTTTATCTAAAAATGAATACGTCTAAATTCACCGTCATTCCTACCGTGCGACAAAGGTTTGGGGGTAGAATCTCCGACTAATACCAAATCAGTCATGTTTCGATCCCGACTTGATGAGCTGCAAAACAGTCTGTCTGCAGATGACACTATATATATATATATATATATATATATATATATATATAGAGAGAGAGAGAGAGAGAGAAAGGCAGCATATCTTCATTCAACCATGTTACGTTGAATAATATAGACATATAATGTTTATTTTATATTGATCCTTTCCACTTCTGTAATCAGTTTCTTAATGATAAGATGAAATTCTTCAAGGAAGGCGCCATATTTTTTTTCCCATCCAAGTACTTTCGATCACCTCCAACATCATCCTCAAGGTTAAATTACAAAGACAAACTTATTGTAACTGTGATAAAATCTGCATTAAAAAAAAAAAAAAAAAAACGCGCATGAACGCGCTAAAAGAGCGCGTTCATGCGCGTTTTTAAAAAAATCATCATCTCAACAAAATGCAGATTTTAAATTATTTAAAAATTTTAAATTTATCCGTTGTAGTTATGGATTTATTTATAAAACAAGCATCCTAATATAAGGGGATAGACCAGGAATGGGCAGAAATGTAAAATGGCATTAAATGTTTGTTAAATGCACTACAGTATGTTTCTGGTACATTTTGCTGAGTGTTGTTTGTTTGCTTTTGATATAGTATGTGCGTGTATGTGTGTGCGTGTATATATATATATATATATATATATATATATATATATATATATATATGAAAGCATATTATTTAATCCAATCTCGCATCATTTAATTGTTACAAAAAGTCCAACTGGTTGTAGTTAATAGAATCCTTATTGACAACACATAGTACTTGAAAATGACAGAGAATCTCGAATATTCTTAAACCAAAAAAGAGAACAAGATCATTGTGTGTGTATTTTTTTTTTTTGTCTATTTAAGAATATTTCGCACTTTATTTACAAAATCTGCTCGCCATAACTACGTTCAGTAATTTACAAGTCGAAGACAATGGCTGCCATTATCAATTATATATATGTGTGTGTGTGTGTCTGTGTATCTGTGTGTGTGTGTGTGTGTATATGACGGTTCCGTATAGGATTCAGGTTCGAATCCTGTCAAAGGACGAATATTTTCTATGAATATTTCTCGGACATTCAGGTCGGTAAATGTTATTTAATACCGTTTATTATAAACAGAGCATTTGCTTAAATACTTGTATCTATAAAAAGAGCGTTAAACATAAAAATGTCTTTAATAAATATTAAGATAGGCCTGACGATTCGCTTAGGTGAAACCTTGGTAGGTTTGTTTGGCTCTCTAGGTTTGACTAGGTCTGCTCTAATTTTGTAATGAGCACTTTTTTTTAGTTTCTTGATTACTCGTATAGGGTTTTTTTTTTCTTCGTGTTTTGGACCTGTATACTGTAAGATTATTTTCGACAGACGTTCATTTTCCTTGCTCTTTCTTTTTTTCCTTCGAAATTGATTCCATCATTTAGCAAATCAAGAAATCGAAGGTTTTCCGAGACGAGTGTAGTTACTTATATATATATATATATATATATATATATATATATATATATATATATATATATATATATATATATATATCACAATCGTCAATGATGGTGTTTCCGAAAAAGAAAATACTTGTTCGAACTAAAGAAAAACTAAATAAAAAATTAATCTCAGTTCCTTGTCTGTCGTTTTTAATGCAACAGTCATGACGATAAAACTAATACAAAATAAATTTAAATTAATAACATCCTGTCATTTAAAATATATAATCCATAAATATATCCCATCCTAAAAAATTTAAATATTAATTGCATAAAAAATACTATTTACTTACTTCCGTTTAGTAGACATTAAATTAGGTCCTACATGACTTACCTAAAGAAATTTAGTTCACCCGATGAATATATATGAGCGTCTGTTAATTTAAAAAAAAACAACAAAAAAAACAAATTAAAGCGAGTCCTCTTCTCATTATCAGAATGGATCGAACGTAAGAAATTCATTTTGCCCTTTCTGAAATGAATCCAAGGCAAATCTTTATATAATCCTTCAGAAAGGGTTGAAAGTAAAAGATTAGATTTTTTTTTTTGTATATGCATGTGTTTTCCGTGTCGAAAATATGTTTTAAAATTAGGATATTAGCAAAAATTTCTGGCAGAGTGAATTGCGTCATGATGATCTTTATCTCACAGACGGTTCTCAACGGACCCTACCGTGCTGTACAATCGAAAAAATCCAAAACAGACAACAGGCATGCGCGAAATAAAAAATATAAAATGGCGACAATTAACCCATTGCACGCTGGATATGTAGTACTTAAGTGCATATATATATATATATATATATATATATATATATATATAAAGAAATATAGTCATAAGGTGTGCTATATTTATGGAATAAAGTGCTCAATATCAGAGATAGAGCGTGTGTAAATATAAAAGTGAACATAGAAGTCAACACTTAGAGGCGACAGTCTGTTTCATGCTATATGCAATCGTCAAGCCACGTGTGCTGTTATTTTTCTTGGCTATTTATATATATACGGGTTAGTGGTGCATTGTGGGTATTCTATTATGGCGGTTATTTCACCGGAAGTCGTTTGTTTATCTATTTAGGTCAAATTATATTACTTGTTTTTATTTTTGTTTCTTATTTTATTTATTTATTTATTTATTAACGTAGTAAAAATTTGTTTATATCACTTATTTCACAGTTTTGTTTTGGTTTGGGAATTTAATTAAAACTATTTGTTCAGTTTTGGGGTTGATTGTTGTAGTTCATTCTAAGTATTATTTTGGCGGGAACAGTTTTTAATTGATTATCTTTATTTGGGATTGGTTTGTTTATTTATTTACTTGGATGAATTTAGGTTAATTTATTTTACTTGTATATTTTCTCTTTTCGGTTTTCGATTTTTAAGTAACATAGTATTTTTTTATGTTTTATTTCTATTTTTTTTTTTTTTTTTTTTTGCTTATTAGTATATTTATTTGTTTTTATTTTATTTTTTCCGTTTTTTAATTTTTTAGGTTACGTAGTAAAAATTTATTTTCATGTCTGCATTTTGAGATGAGTTCGGATAATTATACACACAAAACATCTTTCACAAATAGTAAATATGCAAACAGTACAATGCTTTCTAAGTATATCTGGGAAATTAAAAACAAAACGAACATCACACCAAAAATATCTTGGAAGATAAGGAAAAAATCATCAGCCTACAATAACCAATCAAAAAGTTGCAAACTTTGCTCGGAGGAAAAAATAGCTATCATTACTTTTCCCGACCAAAATAAATTATTAAACAAAAGATCCGTTTCGTCCTACTGGGACTAATCAGCAGTGCGTACACTCTACTGCCCCTGAGAATCAAAACCGGACCACACAGATATGACACATGCATCACACCACTGATCCAGCGGTCCACGATGGTGAAAAAGGAAACTAAGTTACTTGACACAAATGATATATATATATATATATATATATATATATATATATATATATATATATATATATATATATAAAAGTAGTGGTTCCAACGAGAGAAAAGTATGTATATTAAAAAGAAGAGAAGAGAGGTGCCTTAAACGTTTTTGGTTGTAATGTGGATTTATTTAGAAAAAATATTATGCTTTGTTGTACATATTTTTTCTAAATAAATCCACATTACAACCAAAAACGTTTACGGCACCTCTCTTCTCTTCTTTTTAATATATATATATATATATATATATATATATATATATATATATATATATATATATGTATATATATATATATACCTAAATTTTCGCTCTCGTTTTTGAAACATGAGAACTCTTATGTAGCGAATGAATCATATTTTTAAACAAAAAATATTATAATATATATATATATATATATATATATATATATATATATATATTCAGGAAGGAATCTTGCGTAGACTAAACGGAAAGAAACCTTATCTAACACTACCCTCCACTAGCAATTTAGTGAAGGGTCCACTTCTGTTGTCCCCCACCCCCGGGGAGCAAATGGCGCCACACTCTACTGACTTATCTTTGCAATCAAGCTCGGCAACAGTTTTCTTCTGCCTCCTTATTTCCAGCGCCGACCATTCAGCTACTGAATATAATTTTAGGAATCTGTCCGTAGAGACGAGATTCTCTTTGGGTACGAAATCTCTTGAATACGTGCGTCAATCCAACGCGCCAGACCCACAGACATTATGCTAGCATTCAAAATAGTCAGTTTCTGATTTACTAACTACCGTTCGATCGCATGTGAATCATGCATATTACACTGAGAAAGACGGTAAGACATCATGTTTAAAATATATATATATATATATATATATATATATATATATATATATATATATATATATATATATATATATAAATATATATATATATATATGAAGAATATATATATATATATATAGATATATATATATATATATATGAAGAATATATATATATATATATATATATATATATATATATATGAAGCAAATATATCGATATAGATCCGACAGTGTGAAGAAAAATATACGGAAAAAACAAACAAAGATCCTAATATGCAATTATGCTGTTTTAATGTTAATATAATGTCAAGGTCGGACGTTTCGGTCTAATAGACCATCTTCAGGACATATTCATAAAACATAATTAAAATAGACCGACGATGGACATAAGAGCAAGACCAATGCAAACAGATAACTGAAATCTTTTATAAGATCAGCGTTCCGTTTAAATATGATGATCACGTTGTCGTCATGTGGCCGATGCTGTGAAAACGTTTTCCTAAAATTTGAGTATTTTGAATGAAAAACGAAACGCTTCTTTAATATTTTCCCTTTTCTAGCAAGATTAATGCTCGACAAATGTACATATAAGTTTTGATCAAAATAAAATTCTTTTCGCTTTTCATTCAAAATGTCCATCGTCTTTTTCATGTTGAACTGAATATGGTCTAATGTTAATTATGTTTTATGAATATGTCCTGAAGATGGTATATGAGACCGAAACGTCCGACGATGACATTATATTAACATTCAAACAGCATAATTGCATATTAGGATTTTTTTTTCCGTATATTTTTCTTCGTACTGTCGGATCTATATCCATATATTTGCTTACACACACATATATATATATATATATATATATATATATATATATATATATATATATATATATATATATATATATTGAACAATAAAAAATATTTAAAAATTAAGACTTGGTTGTATGATAATATATTTTGTTTTATTATTTCAATTGGCTTCCTCAAATAGTTTCGGCCAGTATCGCCATCATCAGGAGAAACAAAAACTCTGCTTGTTAAAACCAGTGAACTAAAGGAGTGATTGACTCTTTTCGAAGAACTTTATCTGTCGTTTTCATTTGTTTTTTTATCGTCAATTTTCCTCAGTATATATATACATATATATATATATATATATATATATATATATATATATATATATATATATATATATACATATTAGGTTGGTGCAAAAATAATGACGTAATAATGTCGTTTTTTGACGTTAAAAAATACGTCAAAATACGACATTATTACGTCATTATTTTTGCACCAACCTAATATATCGCTGTTGATCTCTGGTTTTTGTGGATCAATCATGCTGGTGGACAGGTGGAGACTGTTTAGTAAACTCTGAATAAATTATTCCTCTTATACTAGTGTTAACATAATTTTGTCTCACTCTGTACATCGTAATTTGAAAAAGGTGTTCAATAAAATTAATCTGTACAAAATGTCTGTTGCCTTCCGTATTTTCTTAAAAGAATATTTGTTGCCTACATCCATTGGATTTAAATTGCCTTAACACACTTTACCAAGATATCAGGAATCCAAAATTCCAACGAAGTCTCGTCGATAGGCAAATTTTCCATTCAACTTTCCTCACAAAGGAACTGACGGAATTTCCTCTTTGTCTACGAAAGATTATTTGTACTTTGTAAAAGGTGATCATTAAAATTATCCCATACATAATACCTGTTCTGTTCTATACAATAAAATCAAATGTCAGTGTGTCACACGTTTTGAACTTTACTCCTAGAGGCCGTAGTCCAACATATCGTACCATTTTGGAATCAGGACTGATTCCATGAGCATATTAAAATCATCCCGTCCAGATCCAGACCCGCAATCCTGAAATTTTGGAATTCCAAGTTTTCGTTGCTGCGGTTGTCTTCGGCAATATTTTACGTGATTTTTTGCGACGAATACTTTTTGTTCGCTAAAAATGTTTATAACTTGGAAATAAATTTAGGAATAATCGAAACGAATTGTGAAATCCAGCGAAAGTCACCCATTAAATAAAAATAAACGTCTATACGGAAAATAAGGACCTACGTACATCAAATTGTCTTTAAATTAAGTGGAGACAGAAGTTTTATCGTTGAACCTTTAAAAGGTAAGCTTAAATATTAATGCAATACTTAAATGCAGCGTTCAATTTTGCATTCTCTAGTTTATTGTTGCCTATCGCATGTACTCCTACCCCATCTATTGTGATGAACGCCCGATCAAGAGGGCTCCGAAGCAGCTAGCTCAATAGGGCAGCTTGAAGCTAGTTTATGATAAGAAGAAGAATTTGTTTTTTCTACATAAAACGCATGAAAGCATGGACTTTGTTATTCCACTGTCTACTTTTATCTTTACATACGCTCTATCTCTGATATTGAGTACATTAACCCTTTAAAATATCTTACCGTAAAATTATATTTTTATTACACACACACATATCATATATACAGGGTGTCCATAAAGTTCGTGTGCACTTTAAAAAATTTATTACTTTATTTGTATTTGCGATAGAAATAATTTGTAAAAAGGATTAGAACGAAGTAAATCTTATTTTCTAAGGTTTTATTGAAATTTTATTTAAGTATCCAACATGTTCTCCATCATTAGCAATACAAAGGTTAATACGATTTTGCAGTTCACGGAAAACATTTGCCAACTGATTGACAGTAATGCCTGAAATCACATTAGTTATTTTAGCTATACTTAAAACTAGGTACATTAAACTTTATAACATTTTTTACAGATTATTTCTATCGCAAATACAAATAAAGTTATAATTTTTTAAATGCACACGGACTTTATGGACACCCTGTGTGCGTGTGTATGTATATATATATATATATATATATATATATATATATATATATATATAGAGAGAGAGAGAGAGAGAGATATGTGGAAAATTATTACTTCTGTGGTGCATGTAAATGAAGTTCCTATTTCTCATGATATAAACCGACATCTCCTATAAGGGAATATGGAACAGTTGGCTAATAGGTCGAGAATCAGTAAGAGAATTCATAAAATTGATTGGTCAGGCGATAAAAAGTTATTGATACATAAAACAGACCAAGTTATTGCGATGTGAATAGGCTTCGATGGATAGATAAACAAATTGCAAAAGATAGATTCGTAGGCATTTATTGCATTTAGATTTTACAAGTAGAATGTATATATTGGCCTTCAAATAAGTACAGTGTGATACATTAGATTAACAAAAGCAGCGACCATAATTCGACAATGACTATTATGTCCCGGATGGTAAACAAAATATGTATATATATATATATATATATATATATATATATATATATATATATACACACACACACAATCACACACACATATACATATATATATATACAATCATATATATATATATATATATCATAATATATATATATAAATATATATATATGTACAATCACACACATACATACATATACAATCATATATATATATATATATATATATATATATATATATATATATATATATATTCTCTCGACTGTGTCAAGCAGATCAGATTTGGGAACCGACAGGCCGTGTAGAACCATCCTCACTTTTTGAAGGGCCGAATACAGAGACATGTTTTACTACGTTCCACAAGGCCCCCAACCGACCCTCTGCAAGTTTTGAATTCAGAATTGCCGTTCTGCTAGACAAATTGCCATCCAAGACCCAGTCTGGCCTGCCATTATCCCATAGCTAGAGAGAGAAGATGAGGATTCATTCCTTTCTCAAATGTATTACATATATATATATATATATATATATATATATATATATATATATATATATATATATCATTAATAGAAATCGTATAAATCGTATTTCGGAAAACCTTCGGTGTCTTGATTTGAAAATAATCCAAAGGGGAAAAAAGGTATAAAAAAAAAGAAAGAACCAAGAACATGTACGTTAGCCGAACACACACACAGCTAAGAGACAATGGATAAAAGGATATTTTGATAAGTAACAAATAGCGAAAGAGTGTCATTACAATGACAGGGAAATTCTGAGTAGAAAGAAAGGGAATGAAGGAGAGAATCAGATATGTTTTGGCATCGGCTGTGTTATCTAAGGATATGAAAACAAACTATTGGTACGGGAAGACATCTTATTATCAACTACAGACCGGCTGGCCAGAGAAAGAGAGAAAAATTCAAATGAAAATGTTATTTCGTTAAGTGACGAAAAACAGACAACTAAAAAAGGACTTGGACAGATATGAAAAATTAAAAACCACCCACGGAACATCCTTGGCCTGCGATAATAAAATTTTGTTATCAGGAATTTCTACCGAAGGAAATGAATGTGTATTCTTTCTTTCTTCGAGGCGACAGACGGACTGGAACTTTGGAGATGTTCCTTTTTGAGACCATGTTAAGAAGACCACACATTCTGATAATTAGCGATAAAATACCTGACGTAAACCACGTGTAGAACAAGAAGTATGACCGCCATTGTCATATTGTCCCGTTCGCGGCTGGAGAAATGATAAACCATTAAGGGGAAGAAAAGGGAAGAGATATTTTTTTTTTTTAAGCAAGATATTTTTTTCTTCCTGAAATAAAGCCGCAGATTCGTCTACGCCCGACTAAGACATCATTGGTCGAGTGGTGATCACGTGATGCAAGAGGGAGGCTGTTGCCGCCCATCTGGAGGATAAGTAAGAGACGTTGCCACGCAGATGTGGGGAGGGAAGTTCACGCACCTCTGAAGTATGATGAGAAGGTGGGAGTGAGGAAAGGTTCCCAAAAATGGAAAAAGGTGGAAATTCCTAACCAGAGAGGTGGATATGTATTTAGAATTATCGACGAACCCCCCGGCGCCGACAAACTCACCCCGGTTTTGGTCGGCGCCCATATAAACGAAGCCACAACGAGCAGAAATGAGTCGAGTCCCAGCAGTTCCCAGAGTCAGTCTCCGGTTGAGGCAAGCTTCGCAGATAGCTGACCAGGATTCACGCACAATTCCGGACCATCTTCAAACCAAGAACAATTATTTTGAAGAGCGACTTTGATCCAGATCACCGAAATAAGTTTTTCTTTTGACTTTCGTCCAAAGACCCACCGAAACACCAATTTCTTAGAGAGCAGACGACTTGAAGTGTTAAAACTTGCCTAGCGGAAAACGACGTGTCACAATCCATAGAACGGGTCGGGAGATAGATTCAGTCCTATGTATCGAACAACTAGACATAAAGTTTGTTACCTTTTTCTTTGATACTTTGAACTTTTGATTTTTCATTTTATTGCCATTTATGCGTATTTTTCTGGTATCACCCCCGTTGGACTCGGTTTGTAGTACGGCCCCGATGACTGATTGATTTCCTCTACCTAGATCAAATCACAACGTGGGTAGGCAGACTGGGAATCAAAGTAGGACGTCACAGTTGGTGCCGTGGTAGACTGGGATAGAACGACACGGTTGGCGCTGCGACCAGGGGACGACGTCACAACTGGTGCCGTGACCAGGATAGGACCCCGGAACAGCCACTGCCACAATTAGTACCGTGACAGCAGGACAGGATCCTGGATCGACCCCTGTTGCTGAGAAATTTCGAATAGGACTCAAAACGACCCGGGACCGAGAGGAACGAGAACAGAATCGTCTGTAAGGTAGGACACTTTGCTTGATTTCCCAACCTCGATTGTTGCTGCGTAGATTGTCTTTCTCTTTAAATATGTCGGACTATGATTCAGATAGAGCAGTGGGGGATGAAGAGGGGGTTAGACAAGGGTTGTCAGCTGACCTGAGAAAGTTGTTGGGTGGACTGAGGGTCCCAGCATTTGACGGCAGTGGGAAAGATTTCAAAAACTGGCTGGCAATCCTGGAGAAGAGCCAAATTATATATGAACTCACAGATCAGGAGACCCTGTATCTGGCATATGATGCCACAAAGGGGAAAGCCTCTGAGTTTATGAAGGAGCTCTTGGAGAGTCAACCCCACTTGTCTTGGGAAAGATTAAAGGGACTATTGACCAAAGAATTCACCGACGAGGGCACGGCTATAGAGGCCATGAGGGCCCTCTTAAAGCTGACACAGCTGCGGGACGAAACCCCTGGAGAATTGGGGGCCCGAGCGGGGAAGCTGTCATCATTGGCCTTCCCAGAAGTGGTTAGAGACAATGCGGTCATGCAGGCCCAGTTAGCAGACCTGTATGTGGAGGCCCTAAGTGACGAGCGTGTTCGTCACGACGTTCTGAAAGAGGGGCCGGTGAGACTATCGGCGGGAATAGAGCTGGCCAAGGAGAGCCAGGGCGTATAGGAAAAGGTAAAAAGGTGTGGAAGGAACCAGATACTAAGTCAAGAGGTCGGAAAAAGGGGGAATGGCGGAAACCCCCCGCGTGGAATCGGAGGGTCAAGCTAGAAGTAGATCAGCCTGAGGTGTGGGAAGAAGACCCCAATAGAAAGGCATGGTCAACCAGCCATGGATTTTATAAGCCCACGCCGGGTAGATACGGGCTGGTCTGCTGGACTTGTGGCCATGAGGACCACAGAGCGGCAGAATGTCCGACGAAGTGGGGTTTGCCCCCAGACTTCGAACAGGACAGGTGCACCAGGTGTGGAAAGAGAGGACACCTGGCCAAGTGGTGCGGGCTGAGAAAAGGCGCCCCACCGATATTAACAAAGAAGGCCGAGCCCAAGAGACAAGACCAGGAAAAAAGCCAGCGGGCCACCCCGGAATTAAGAGGGAGGGTGGCCCAGTTAAAAAGAAGGGAAATAAAAGCTTGGACCAGTGGTCGGGCGAACCGCTTGGGTAGAGGACAGGTCCCCCCGGGAGTAAACGAGAGGTTAGCCCCGTTGAAGAGAAAAAGAGCAAAATGTTGGACATGTGGTCAGGTGGGCCACTTTGCGGCGAACTGTCCGGCAAGAAGGTGCTGGTTTTGTAGGAGACCAGGGCACTTGAAGAGAAGCTGTATCCTTAGGAACAGCCGCGGGAGACTGGGAGAGGTCCAGCTGGGCCCGCCCAGGTGCGAAAAACGCAGAACTTCCCCCCGTAAGAAGAATGAAGGTGATTTATTGCTGCCGGCGCCTATGGCTGGGATGACCCAAGGGTGGGGGCCCAGGAAGAGGAAAGCCGAAGTTTTCTCTTCGCTGACGCAAGAGAAGGAGCTATCCTGTAGAGCAGAGATAGGGGGTAAGGCGATGAAAGCTCTGGTAGACACAGGAGCATCTGTGTCATTGCTGAGAGAGGAAGCATACAGGCGGGTGAAACGGAAGAGTAGGTTACGGGAAGCGGACATAGAGGTCACGCAAGCAGATGGAGCCCCCCTGAAGATAAAAGGGATGGTGAGGCTCCCTATGAGGATTGGGAAATTAAGAAGCACCCAAAATTTTTACGTAACCCCCGACCTGTGTACGGAGGCAATCTTGGGAGAAGATTGGCTCCGGAGCCAGAGGGCCCAGAGAGAGTTCAACCCCACTGTGCTGATAGTGAATGGCGAGAGAACGCCATTGGGATGCCCACCGGAAGAAGATATAATAATAGTGGTGGAGGAGGATGTAAAGCTACCCCCTAGAACGGCGGTGTCGGGAAAGGGTAGGTTAATGTCAGGGAAGAAAATAGGAAAAGGACCCCTGCAGTTGGTCCCTGTGGAGGGGAAGGGCCTAGAAGAGAATGAGGTAACTCTGTGTGAGACGATGGTGGAGGCAGCTGAATTAGTGCCCATTATGATGGTGAACCAGGCCCAAAAGACTATAAAGGTTAGGAGAGGGGAAGAGATAGGGAAAGCGATAACCCTACGGACTCTGAATCGGGTGAGATTCGAAGAGGAACGAAGAAAACTTGTAGAGCAAACAGAAGGAATAGTGGACGAAGATATATTAGCACCGGATCAATTTAGAACCAGGGTGGGAGGTCTGCTGAGGGATAATTGAGATGCGGTGGCCCAGTCAGACAAGGAAAATGGCCAGACCCACACAGTCAAAATGAAAATCGACACCGGAGATCACCCCCCTGTGAAATTAAAACCCTACCGGACACCTATTCATAAAAGACCCCTTGTAGAAGAGGCAGTAGAAGAGAAGTTGGAAGCTGGGATGATCGAAAGATCGATCTCCCCTTGGAGCTTCCCAATCGTAATAGTAGGTAAGAAAGATGGCGGGCACCGTTTTTGTGTAGATTTTAGGAAACTGAATTCTATATCGAAGCCGTTGGCGGTGCCATTGCCACTAATAGATGACATATTGGCATTATTAGAGAAGGCAAAGTACTTCTCTATGTTGGACTTGAGGTCCGGGTATTGGCAGGTAGCCCTTGATGAGGCTGACAAGGAGAAGGCCGCATTTGCGTGTCACCTAGGACTGTTTCAGTTCAGGGTGATGCCATTCGGTTTAGCTAATGCCCCGGGAATCTTCCAACAGCTGATGTCAATAGTGTTAGGACGATACGAGAGCTTTGCCATGGCATATTTGGACGATATCTTAATATTTTCGGAGACAGTAGAACAACACTTTTTCCATCGAAAACAAGTGTTGGGAAGGTTAAGAAAACACGGCTTACAATTGAAATTGTCGAAGTGTCAGTTTCTGAAGGAGGAGACTAGATATTTGGGCTTTGTTATAAACAGAGACGGTATTAAACCCGACATGGATAAGGTGAAAGTCATAAGGGAAATGCCAGAACCTAAGACAGTGAAACAGGTAAGAGGTTTTATAGGAGCTATAGGTTACTACCGACGCTTCGTCCCGGCATTTTCGAGAATTGCCATACCACTAGTAGCCCTGACGAAGAAGTACGCTAGGTTCAAGTGGACAGAGGATTGTCAACAGGCATTTGATACGTTAAAAGAACATTTGACAGCCGTCCCACTGCTGACGTACCCAGACCTCAGCAAGCCCATGGTACTATACACTGATGCCAGTGAGCAGTGTGTAGGAGCAGTTCTTACCCAGCCGTGTCCCGATAAAGAAGGACCAGTGCCAGGCATACCAGAGGAAGTACTTTCTCTCTCATAAGCTCTCAGAGACACAACAGAGATGGCCAGTAATAGAAAGAGAAGCATATGCTATTATGTATGCTCTCCAAAAACTGGACTACTACTTGAATGGTGCGGTTTTTACTGTAAAAACAAACCACAAACCTCTGAAGTACCTATTGCAGGCAGAGTGGACAAATAATAATAAGATTCAACAGTGGGCGCTAAAGTTAAGTGGCTACCACTGTAAGATAGAGTATTTGGCAGGGAAGGAAAACACGTGCGCAGATTTACTCTCAAGAATACTGAAACAACTGGAAGAAAGATCTGTAAAAGTAGAGCAGGGAGTAGATGATAAAGCCTATAGAATAGGAGTAATTAACTCTAATAAGCTAAAAGATCGCCCTATGTTAGAATCGGACGAAGAAGGGGACACACAGATAATAACCGATCCCTACTGGACAGAAGGAATTGAGAAGGAGCAGGCAGACAGTGAAATAGCTGCCCTGAGAGAAAAGGTGAAGGCAGGAGAGACCACCAAGTATGCCATAGTAGAGGAAAGGCTGTATTATCTCTCAGACAGGGATGAAGAAGTCAAGCCCAAGTTGTATGTGCCCAAAAGTTTAAGACCAGAGGTATTGAAACAGTGCCACAAGAGGTTGGGTCACATGGCAATTGATAGGACATGTGATCTAATAGGAAGAAAGTACTATTGGCCCAAATTGTACGGAGAGGTCACTAACTATGTTCGGAGCTGCGTAGTGTGCCAGTCGCAGAGCAGAAGGCAGGAGATGGCACCCTGGAGGAGACGGACGTGCCGAACTTCCCCTTCGAGAAAGTGAGTATGGATGTATCAGGACCATATGGGGAAACTGCGCAGGGAAACAACTACATAGTGAGTTTTGTCGATTGGCTAACAAATTGGCCTGAGGCATTTGCAGTACCAGACAAGAAGGCTTGAACTGTGGCCGGTTTGATAATAAGTGAAATCTTCCCTAGGTATGGCGCCCCTGTGCAGTTGGTAACAGATAATGGCACGGAGAATATAAACAGCATAATGAGAGAAGTGCCGACATGTTTGAATATAGAGCATGTAAAAACATCTCCATATCACCCCCAAGGAAATGCTAAAGTGGAAAGGTTTCATAGAACCTTGGGAGATGTATTGGCCAAGCTGGTCAGAGAGAACACTGGAAACTGGGACTTGTATTTGACACAGGCTCTGGCGGCCGTGAGGTTTACGATAAACAAAACCTCCAGATTTTCTCCTTACTTTATGTTGTTTGGCAGAGACGTGGTCCTGCCTGTTGATAACCTATTGAAGCCCCGAAGAAAGCATATGGGAGAAGATCATCATCAGCTGTTGCTAGAACAACAACATAAAATGTTTGTTCAGGCCAGAAGAAGAATAAAGAGGGCCCAGAGAAAAGAAATGAGAGAGTGAATGCTGAAAGAAAGGTAGTAGAATTGAAGGTTGGAGACCCTGTCTACTATAAAATCCACCAGAGAGAAGGAAAGCTGGACCAAAGATGGGAACCGTACTACCGGATAGTAGAGCAGATGGGTCCAGTATCATATGTAATATGGGATCAAGTGGCAGGACGAGCAAGGAGGGTCCATGCCAATGATCTTAAGAAGGCTGAAATAGCTAACCTGGAAATGAGCGAGCCGAGGCCTAAGAAGACAAGGACAAAGAGGGTAACTCTGGTTGAGCCGGAAGAAATGGAGACGAAGGAAGATTCCGAAGAGAATGAGGAGATAGATCGACTTGGCCAGATAGACGAAGCGATCCGAGTGACGGGGTTGGAACCCTCGGCATATATCAGCGGTGTTCAGTCGTCGACTGAATCGTTGCAGAGAAGACCCTGTGAGGTCGCCATCGCAAACCCATGCACAAAGTAATGGAAGAGAAAGACGAGGAGATCCAATCAAGCAGCCAAGGGTTCTAAAAAGAGGCACCCTGAACAGGACGAAGGGCCCAGCGAGTGGGAGGAAGAGGATCAAATACCCCTTTCCCAGCTCAAGGAAAAGCTAAGGAACAGGAGAGATCTAGACATAGAGTCAGGAGGTATTAAAGACGTCCAAGGCGAGGACTCTAAACAGAAGGAAGAATCAGAGGATTCCTTTCTTTCTTTCTTTTTTTCTTTCTTTCTTTCTTCCATTCATTCTTTCTTTCTTTCTTTCTTTTCTCTACTGTTTTCTTTCATCCTTTTCTATTTTCCTGTTATTTTGTCACTATACCCCACCACCCAATCTTCCCTTTCTTTCTTTCTTTTTTTCTTTCATTCTTTCTTCCTTTCTTTCTTTTCTCTACTGTTTTCTTTCATCCTTTTCTATTTTCCTGTTATTTTTTCACTGTCTCCTACACCCATACATATCTTTTTTCTTTCTTTCTTTCATTCTTTGTTTCTTTGTTTGTTTCTTTCTTTCTTTCTTTCTTTCTTTCTTTCTTTCTTTCTTTCTTTTCTCTACTGTGTTCTTACATCCTTTTCTATTTTCCAGTTATTTTGTCACTATATCCCACCACCCAAATTTCCCTTTCTTTCTATCTTTTTTCTTTCTTTCTTTCTTCCTTTCTTTCTTCCTTTCTTTCTTTATTTCTTTCTTACTTTCTTTCTTTCTTTCTTTCTTTCTTTCTTTCTTTTCTCTACTGTTTTTTTTCATCCTTTTCTATTTTTCTGTTATTTTGTCACTATATCCCAACACCCAAACTTCCCTTTCTTTCTTTCTTTTTTCTTTCTTTCTTTCTTCCTTTCTTTCTTTCTTTCTTTCTTTCTTTCTTTCTTTCTTTTCTCTACTGTTTTCTTTCATCCTTTTCTATTTTCCTGTTATTTTGTCACTATATCCCAACACCCAAACTTCCCTTTCTTTCTTTCTTTTTTCTTCCTTTCTTTCTTCCT
>OZ010599.1:30489463-30494463 GCA_963932145.1 Acanthosepion lycidas
TTTCTTTCTTTCTTTTCTCTACTGTTTTCTTTCATCCTTTTCTATTTTCCTGTTATTTTGTCAATATAGCCGACCACCCATACTTCCCTTTCTTTTTTCTTTTTTCTTTCTTACTTTCTTTCTTTCTTTCTTCCTTTCTTTCTTTCTTTCTTTCTTTTCTCTACTGTTTTCTTTCATCCTTTTCTATTTTCCTGTTATTTTGTCACTATATCCCACCACCCATACTTCCCTTTCTTTCTTTCTTTTTATCTTTCTTTATTTCATCCTTTCTTTCTTTCTTTCTTGCTTTCTTTCTTTCTTTCTTTTCTCTACTGTTTTCTTTCATCCTTTTCTATTTTCCTGTTATTTTGTCACTAAATCCCACCACCCATACTTCCCTTTCTTTCTTTCTTTTTATCTTTCTTTATTTCATCCTTTCTTTCTTTCTTTCTTTCTTTCTTTCTTTCTTTCTTTCTTTCTTTCTTTCTTTCTTTTCTCTACTGTTTTCTTTCATCCTTTTCTATTTTCCTGTTATTTTGTCATTATATCCCACCACCCATACTTCCCTTTCTTTCTTTCTTTTTATCTTTCTTTATTTCATCCTTTCTTTCTTTCTTTCTTTCTTTCTTTTCTCTACTGTTTTCTTTCATCCTTTTCTATTTTCCTGTTATTTTGTCACCATATCCAACCAAACATACTTCCGTTTCTTTCTTTCTTTTTTTCTTTCTTACTTTCTTTCTTTCTTTCTTCCATTCTTTCTTTCTTTCTTTCTTTCTTTTCTCTACTGTTTTCTTTCATCCTTTTCTATTTTCCTGTTATTTTGTCAATATATCCCACCACCCATACTTCCCTTTCTTTCTTTCTTTTTATCTTTCTTTATTTCATCCTTTCTTTCTTTCTTTCTTTCTTTCTTTCTTTCTTTCTTTTCTCTACTGTTTTCTTTCATCCTTTTCTATTTTCCTGTTATTTTGTCAATATATCCCACCACCCATACTTCCCTTTCTTTCTTTTTTTTTTCTTTCTTACTTTCTTTCTTTCTTTCTTCCTTTCTTTCTTTCTTTCTTTCTTTCTTTCTTTTCTCTACTGTTTTCTTTCATCCTTTTCTATTTTCCTGTTATTTTGTCACTATACCCACCGCCCATACTTCCCTTTCTTTCTTTTTTTCTTTTTTTCTTTTCTTTCTTTCTTTCTTTTTTTCTTTCTTTCTTTTCTCTACTGTTTTCTTTCATCCTTTTCTATTTTCCTGTTATTTTGTCAATAAATCCACGCACCCGTACTTCCCTTTCTTTCTTTCTTTTTTTCTTTCTTCCTTTCTTTCTTTCTTTCTTTCTTTCTTTCTTTCTTTTCTCTACTGTTTTCTTTCATCCTTTTCTATTTTCCTGTTATTTTGTCACCATATCCAACCACCCATACTTCCCTTTCTTTCTTTCTTTTTTTCTTTCTTTCTTTCTTCCTTTCTTTCTTTCTTTCTTTCTTTTCTCTACTGTTTTCTTTCATCCTTTTCTATTTTCCTGTTATTTTGTCACTATATCCCACCAACCATACTTCCCTTTCTTTCTTTCTTTTTTTCTTCCTTTCTTTCTTCCTTTCTTTCTTTCTTTCTTTTCTCTACTGTTTTCTTTCATCCTTTTCTATTTTCCTGTTATTTTGTCACCATATCCA
The DNA here is from genome assembly GCA_963932145.1 of Acanthosepion lycidas. Taxonomy (NCBI): domain Eukaryota; kingdom Metazoa; phylum Mollusca; class Cephalopoda; order Sepiida; family Sepiidae; genus Acanthosepion; species Acanthosepion lycidas. The sequence continues at coordinate 30,491,105 of OZ010599.1, forward strand.
ACCACACATACTTCCCTTTCTTTCTTTCTTTTTTTTCTTTCTTACTTTCTTTCTTTCTTTCTTCCTTTCTTTCTTTCTTTCTTTCTTTTATCTACTGTTTTCTTTCATCCTTTTCTATTTTCCTGTTATTTTGTCACCATATCCAACCACTCATACTTCCCTTTCTTTCTTTCTTTTTTTCTTTCTTACTTTCTTTCTTTCTTTCTTCCTTTCTTTCTTTCTTTCTTTCTTTCTTTTCTCTACTGTTTTCTTTCATCCTTTTCTATTTTCCTGTTATTTTGTCACCATATCCAACCACACATACTTCCCTTTCTTTCTTTCTTTTTTCTTTCTTACTTTCTTTCTTTCTTTCTTCCTTTCTTTCTTTCTTTCTTTCTTTCTTTCTTTTCTCTACTCTTTTCTTTCATCCTTTTCTATTTTCCTGTTATTTTGTCAATATATCCCACCACCCATCCTTCCCTTTTTTCTTTCTTTTTTCTTTCTTACTTTCTTTCTTTCTTTCTTTCTTTCTTTCTTTCTTTTCTCTACTGTTTTCTTTCATCCTTTTCTATTTTCCTGTTATTTTGTCACTAAATCCCACCACCCATACTTCCCTTTCTTTCTTTCTTTTTATCTTTCTTTATTTCATCCTTTCTTTCTTTCTTTCTTTCTTTCTTTCTTTCTTTCTTTCTTTCTTTTCTCTACTGTTTTCTTTCATCCTTTTCTATTTTCCTGTTATTTTGTCATTATATCCCACCACCCATACTTCCCTTTCTTTCTTTCTTTTTATCTTTCTTTATTTCATCCTTTCTTTCTTTCTTTCTTTCTTTCTTTCTTTTCTCTACTGTTTTCTTTCATCCTTTTCTATTTTCCTGTTGTTTTGTCTATATATCCCACCACCCATACTTCCCTTTCTTTCTTTCTTTTTTTCTTTCTTTCTTTCTTCCTTTCTTTCTTTCTTTCTTTCTTTCTTTCTTTCTTTTCTCTACTGTTTTCTTTCATCCTTTTCTATTTTCCTGTTATTTTGTCACTATATCCCACCACCCATACTTCCCTTTCTTTCTTTCTTTTTATCTTTCTTTATTTCATCCTTTGTTCCTTTCTTTCTTTCTTTCTTTCTTTTCTCTACTGTTTTCTTTCATCCTTTTCTATTTTCCTGTTATTTTGTCACTATATCCCACCACCCATACTTCCCTTTCTTTCTTTCTTTTTATCTTTCTTTATTTCATCCTTTCTTTCTTTCTTTCTTTCTTTCTTTTCTCTACTGTTTTCTTTCATCCTTTTCTATTTTTCTGTTATTTTGTCAATATAGCCGACCACCCATACTTCCCTTTCTTTCTTTCTTTTTTTCTTTCTTACTTTCTTTCTTTCTTTCTTCCTTTCTTTCTTTCTTTCTTTCTTTTCTCTATTGTTTTCTTTCATCCTTTTCTATTTTCCTGTTATTTTGTCATTATATCCCACCACCCATACTTCCCTTTCTTTCTTTCTTTTTATCTTTCTTTATTTCATCCTTTCTTTCTTTCTTTCTTTCTTTCTTTCTTTTCTCTACTGTTTTCTTTCATCCTTTTCTATTTTCCTGTTTTTTTGTCAATATAGCCGACCACCCATACTTCCCTTTCTTTTTTCTTTTTTTCTTTCTTACTTTCTTTCTTTCTTTCTTCCTTTCTTTCTTTCTTTCTTTCTTTTCTCTACTGTTTTCTTTCATCCTTTTCTATTTTCCTGTTATTTTGTCAATATATCCCACCACCCATACTTCCCTTTCTTTCTTTCTTTTTATCTTTCTTTATTTCATCCTTTCTTTCTTTCTTTCTTGCTTTCTTTCTTTCTTTCTTTTCTCTACTGTTTTCTTTCATCCTTTTCTATTTTCCTGTTATTTTGTCACTAAATCCCACCACCCATACTTCCCTTTCTTTCTTTCTTTTTATCTTTCTTTATTTCATCCTTTCTTTCTTTCTTTCTTTCTTTCTTTCTTTCTTTCTTTCTTTCTTTCTTTCTTTCTTTTCTCTACTGTTTTCTTTCATCCTTTTCTATTTTCCTGTTATTTTGTCATTATATCCCACCACCCATACTTCCCTTTCTTTCTTTCTTTTTATCTTTCTTTATTTCATCCTTTCTTTCTTTCTTTCTTTCTTTCTTTTCTCTACTGTTTTCTTTCATCCTTTTCTATTTTCCTGTTATTTTGTCACCATATCCAACCAAACATACTTCCGTTTCTTTCTTTCTTTTTTTCTTTCTTACTTTCTTTCTTTCTTTCTTCCATTCTTTCTTTCTTTCTTTCTTTCTTTTCTCTACTGTTTTCTTTCATCCTTTTCTATTTTCCTGTTATTTTGTCAATATATCCCACCACCCATACTTCCCTTTCTTTCTTTCTTTTTATCTTTCTTTATTTCATCCTTTCTTTCTTTCTTTCTTTCTTTCTTTCTTTCTTTTCTCTACTGTTTTCTTTCATCCTTTTCTATTTTCCTGTTATTTTGTCAATATATCCCACCACCCATACTTCCCTTTCTTTCTTTTTTTTTTCTTTCTTACTTTCTTTCTTTCTTTCTTCCTTTCTTTCTTTCTTTCTTTCTTTCTTTCTTTCTTTCTTTTCTCTACTGTTTTCTTTCATCCTTTTCTATTTTCCTGTTATTTTGTCACTATACCCACCGCCCATACTTCCCTTTCTTTCTTTTTTTCTTTTTTTCTTTTCTTTCTTTCTTTCTTTTTTTCTTTCTTTCTTTTCTCTACTGTTTTCTTTCATCCTTTTCTATTTTCCTGTTATTTTGTCAATAAATCCACGCGCCCGTACTTCCCTTTCTTTCTTTCTTTTTTTCTTTCTTTCTTTCTTCTTTCTTTCTTTCTTTCTTTCTTTTCTCTACTGTTTTCTTTCATCCTTTTCTATTTTCCTGTTATTTTGTCACTATATCCCACCACCCATACTTCCCTTTCTTTCTTTCTTTTTTTCTTTCTTCCTTTCTTTCTTTTTTTCTTTCTTTCTTTTCTCTACTGTTTTCTTTCATCCTTTTCTATTTTCCTGTTATTTTGTCACTATATCCCAACACCCAAACTTCCCTTTCTTTCTTTCTTTTTTTCTTCCTTTCTTTCTTCCTTTCTTTCTTTCTTTCTTTCTTTCTTTCTTTCTTTCTTTCTTTCTTTCTTTCTTTCTTTTCTCTACTGTTTTCTTTCATCCTTTTCTATTTTCCAGTTATTTTGTCACTATATCCCACCACCCATACTTCCCTTTCTTTCTTTCTTTTTATCTTTCTTTATTTAATCCTTTCTTTCTTTCTTTCTTTCTTTCTTTCTTCCTTTCTTTCTTTCTTTTCTCTACTGTTTTCTTTCATCCTTTTCTATTTTCCTGTTATTTTGTCACTATACCCACCACCCATCCTTCCCTTTTT
>OZ010599.1:30501963-30509463 GCA_963932145.1 Acanthosepion lycidas
TTTCTTTCTTTCTTTTTATCTTTCTTTATTTCATCCTTTCTTTCTTTCTTTCTTTCTTTCTTTCTTTTCTCTACTGTTTTCTTTCATCCTTTTCTATTTTCCTGTTATTTTGTCAATATATCCCACCACCCATACTTCCCTTTCTTTCTTTCTTTTTATCTTTCTTTATTTCATCCTTTCTTTCTTTCTTTCTTTCTTTTCTCTACTGTTTTCTTTCATCCTTTTCTATTTTCCTGTTATTTTGTCAATATATCCCACCACCCATACTTCCCTTTCTTTCTTTCTTTTTATCTTTCTTTATTTCATCGTTTCTTTCTTTCTTTCTTTCTTTCTCTCTTTCTTTCTTTTCTCTACTGTTTTCTTTCATCCTTTTCTATTTTCCTGTTATTTTGTCAATATATCCCACCACCCATACTTCCCTTTCTTTCTTTCTTTTTATCTTTCTTTATTTCATCGTTTCTTTCTTTCTTTCTTTCTTTCTTTCTTTCTTTTCTCTACTGTTTTCTTTCATCCTTTTCTATTTTCCTGTTATTTTGTCAATATATCCCACCACCCATCCTTCCCTTTTTTCTTTCTTTTTTTCTTTCTTACTTTCATTCTTTCTTTCTTCCTTTCTTTCTTTCTTTCTTTCTTTCTTTCTTTCTTTCTTTCTTTCTTTTCTCTACTGTTTTCTTTCATCCTTTTCTATTTTCCTGATATTTTGTCAATATACCCACCACCCATACTTCCCTTTTTTCTTTCTTTTTTTCTTTCTTACTTTCATTCTTTCTTTCTTCCTTTCTTTCTTTCTTTCTTTCTTTCTTTCTTTCTTTCTTTCTTTTCTCTACTGTTTTCTTTCATCCTTTTCTATTTTCCTGATATTTTGTCACTATATCCCACCACCCATACTTCCCTTTCTTTCTTTCTTTTTATCTTTCTTTATTTCATCCTTTCTTTCTTTCTTTCTTTCTTTCTTTCTTTCTTTCTTTCTTTCTTTTCTCTACTGTTTTCTTTCATCCTTTTCTATTTTCCTGTTATTTTGTCAATATATCCCACCACCCATACTTCCCTTTCTTTCTTTCTTTTTATCTTTCTTTATTTCATCGTTTCTTTCTTTCTTTCTTTCTTTCTTTCTTTCTTTCTTTCTTTTCTCTACTGTTTTCTTTCATCCTTTTCTATTTTCCTGTTATTTTGTCAAAATTCCCACCACCCATCCTTCCCTTTTTTCTTTCTTTTTTTCTTTCTTACTTTCATTCTTTCTTTCTTCCTTTCTTTCTTCCTTTCTTTCTTTCTTTCTTTCTTTCTTTCTTTTCTCTACTGTTTTCTTTCATCCTTTTCTATTTTCCTGATATTTTGTCAATATATCCCACCACCCATACTTCCCTTTCTTTCTTTCTTTTTATCTTTCTTTATTTCATCGTTTCTTTCTTTCTTTCTTTCTTTCTTTCTTTCTTTCTTTCTTTTCTCTACTGTTTTCTTAAATCCTTTTCTATTTTCCTGTTATTTTGTCAATATATCCCACCACCCATACTTCCCTTTCTTTCTTTCTTTTTATCTTTCTTTATTTCATCGTTTCTTTCTTTCTTTCTTTCTTTCTTTCTTTCTTTCTTTCTTTCTTTCTTTTCTCTACTGTTTTCTTTCATCCTTTTCTATTTTCCTGTTATTTTGTCAAAATTCCCACCACCCATCCTTCCCTTTTTTCTTTCTTTTTTTCTTTCTTACTTTCATTCTTTCTTTCTTCCTTTCTTTCTTCCTTTCTTTCTTTCTTTCTTTCTTTCTTTCTTTTCTCTACTGTTTTCTTTAATCCTTTTCTATTTTCCTGATATTTTGTCACTATATCCCACCACCCATACTTCCCTTTCTTTCTTTCTTTTTATCTTTCTTTATTTCATCCTTTCTTTATTTCTTTCTTTCTTTCTTTCTTTCTTTCTTTCTTTTCTCTACTGTTTTCTTAAATCCTTTTCTATTTTCCTGTTATTTTGTCAATATATCCCACCACCCATACTTCCCTTTCTTTCTTTCTTTTTATCTTTCTTTATTTCATCGTTTCTTTCTTTCTTTCTTTCTTTCTTTCTTTCTTTCTTTCTTTCTTTCTTTCTTTCTTTTCTCTACTGTTTTCTTTCATCCTTTTCTATTTTCCTGTTATTTTGTCAAAATTCCCACCACCCATCCTTCCCTTTTTTCTTTCTTTTTTTCTTTCTTACTTTCATTCTTTCTTTCTTCCTTTCTTTCTTCCTTTCTTTCTTTCTTTCTTTCTTTCTTTCTTTTCTCTACTGTTTTCTTTCATCCTTTTCTATTTTCCTGATATTTTGTCACTATACCCCACCACCCATACTTCCCTTTCTTTCTTTCTTTTTATCTTTCTTTATTTCATCCTTTCTTTCTTTCTTTCTTTCTTTCTTTCTTTCTTTTCTCTACTGTTTTCTTTCATCCTTTTCTATTTTCCTGTTATTTTGTCAATATATCCCACCACCCATACTTCCCTTTCTTTCTTTCTTTTTATCTTTCTTTATTTCATCGTTTCTTTCTTTCTTTCTTTCTTTCTTTCTTTCTTTCTTTTCTCTACTGTTTTCTTTCATCCTTTTCTATTTTCCTGTTATTTTGTCAAAATTCCCACCACCCATCCTTCCCTTTTTTCTTTCTTTTTTTCTTTCTTACTTTCATTCTTTCTTTCTTCCTTTCTTTCTTTCTTTCTTTCTTTCTTTCTTTCTTTCTTTTCTCTACTGTTTTCTTTCATCCTTTTCTATTTTCCTGTTATTTTGTCACTATATCCCACCACCCATACTTCCCTTTCTTTCTTTCTTTTTATCTTTCTTTATTTCATCCTTTCTTTCTTTCTTTCTTTCTTTCTTTCTTTCTTTCTTTTCTCTACTGTTTTCTTTCATCCTTTTCTATTTTCCTGTTATTTTGTCAATATATCCCACCACCGATACTTCCCTTTCTTTCTTTCTTTTTATCTTTCTTTATTTCATTGTTTCTTTCTTTCTTTCTTTCTTTCTTTCTTTCTTTCTTTTCTCTACTGTTTTCTTTCATCCTTTTCTATTTTCCTGTTATTTTGTCAATATAACCCACCACCCATACTTCCCTTTCTTTCTTTCTTTTTATCTTTCTTTATTTCATCGTTTCTTTCTTTCTTTATTTCTTTCTTTCTTTCTTTTCTCTACTGTTTTCTTTCATCCTTTTCTATTTTCCTGTTATTTTTTCAATATATCCCACCACCCATCCTTCCCTTTTTTCTTTCTTTTTTTCTTTCTTACTTTCATTCTTTCTTTCTTCCTTTCTTTCTTTCTTTCTTTCTTTCTTTCTTTTCTCTACTGTTTTCTTTCATCCTTTTCTATTTTCCTGTTATTTTGTCACTATATCCCACCACACATACTTCCCTTTCTTTCTTTCTTTTTATCTTTCTTTATTTCATCCTTTCTTTCTTTCTTTCTTTCTTTCTTTCTTTCTTTTCTCTACTGTTTTCTTTCATCCTTTTCTATTTTCCTGTTATTTTGTCAATATATCCCACCACCCATACTTCCCTTTCTGTCTTTCTTTTTATCTTTCTTTATTTCATCCTTTCTTTCTTTCTTTCTTTCTTTCTTTCTTTCTTTCTTTTCTCTACTGTTTTCTTTCATCCTTTTCTATTTTTCTGTTATTTTGTCAATATATCCCACCACCCATCCTTCCCTTTTTTCTTTCTTTTTTTCTTTCTTACTTTCATTCTTTCTTTCTTCCTTTCTTTCTTTCTTTCTTTCTTTCTTTTCTCTACTGTTTTCTTTCATCCTTTTCTATTTTCCTGTTATTTTGTCACTATATCCCACCACCCATACTTCCCTTTCTTTCTTTCTTTTTATCTTTCTTTATTTCATCCTTTCTTTCTTTCTTTCTTTCTTTCTTTCTTTCTTTCTTTCTTTTCTCTACTGTTTTCTTTCATCCTTTTCTATTTTCCTGTTATTTTGTCAATATATCCCACCACCCATACTTCCCTTTCTTTCTTTCTTTTTATCTTTCTTTATTTTATCCTTTCTTTCTTTCTTTCTTTCTTTCTTTCTTTCTTTTCTCTACTGTTTTCTTTCATCCTTTTCTATTTTCCTGTTATTTTGTCAATATATCCCACCACCCATACTTCCCTTTCTTTCTTTCTTTTTATCTTTCTTTATTTCATCGTTTCTTTCTTTCTTTCTTTCTTTCTTTCTTTCTTTCTTTCTTTCTTTTCTCTACTGTTTTCTTTCATCCTTTTCTATTTTCCTGTTATTTTGTCAATATATCCCACCACCCATACTTCCCTTTCTTTCTTTCTTTTTATCTTTCTTTATTTCATCGTTTCTTTCTTTCTTTCTTTCTTTCTTTCTTTCTTTCTTTCTTTTCTCTACTGTTTTCTTTCATCCTTTTCTATTTTCCTGTTATTTTGTCACTATATCCCACCACCCATACTTCCCTTTCTTTCTTTCTTTTTATCTTTCTTTATTTCATCCTTTCTTTCTTTCTTTCTTTCTTTCTTTCTTTTCTCTACTGTTTTCTTTCATCCTTTTCTATTTTCCTGTTATTTTGTCAATATATCCCACCACCCATCCTTCCCTTTTTTCTTTCTTTTTTTCTTTCTTACTTTCATTCTTTCTTTCTTCCTTTCTTTCTTTCTTTCTTTCTTTCTTTCTTTTCTCTACTGTTTTCTTTCATCCTTTTCTATTTTCCTGTTATTTTGTCATTATATCCCACCACCCATACTTCCCTTTCTTTCTTTCTTTTTATCTTTCTTTATTTCATCGTTTCTTTCTTTCTTTCTTTCTTTCTTTCTTTCTTTTCTCTACTGTTTTCTTTCATCCTTTTCTATTTTCCTGTTATTTTGTCAATATATCCCACCACCCATCCTTCCCTTTTTTCTTTCTTTTTTTCTTTCTTACTTTCATTCTTTCTTTCTTCCTTTCTTTCTTTCTTTCTTTCTTTCTTTCTTTTCTCTACTGTTTTCTTTCATCCTTTTCTATTTTCCTGTTATTTTGTCACTATAACCCACCACCCATACTTCCCTTTCTTTCTTTCTTTTTATCTTTCTTTATTTCATCCTTTCTTTCTTTCTTTCTTTCTTTCTTTCTTTCTTTCTTTCTTTTCTCTACTGTTTTCTTTCATCCTTTTCTATTTTCCTGTTATTTTGTCAATATACCCCACCACCCATACTTCCCTTTCTTTCTTTCTTTTTATCTTTCTTTATTTCATCCTTTCTTTCTTTCTTTCTTTCTTTCTTTCTTTCTTTCTTTTCTCTACTGTTTTCTTTCATCCTTTTCTATTTTCCTGTTATTTTGTCAATATATCCCACCACGCATACTTCCCTTTCTTTCTTTCTTTTTATCTTTCTTACTTTCTTTCTTTCTTTCTTCCTTTCTTTCTTTCTTTCTTTCTTTCTTTCTTTTCTCTACTGTTTTCTTTCATCCTTTTCTATTTTCCTGTTATTTTGTCACTATATCCCACCACCCATACTTCCCTTTCTTTCTTTCTTTTTATCTTTCTTTATTTCATCCTTTCTTTCTTTCTTTCTTTCTTTCTTTCTTTCTTTCTTTCTTTCTTTCTTTCTTTTCTCTACTGTTTTCTTTCATCCTTTTCTATTTTCCTGTTATTTTGTCAATATATCCCACCACCCATACTTCCCTTTCTTTCTTTCTTTTTATCTTTCTTTATTTCATCCTTTCTTTCTTTCTTTCTTTCTTTCTTTCTTTCTTTTCTCTACTGTTTTCTTTCATCATTTTCTATTTTCCTGTTATTTTGTCAATATATCCCACCACCCATCCTTCCCTTTTTTCTTTCTTTTTTTCTTTCTTACTTTCATTCTTTCTTTCTTCCTTTCTTTCTTTCTTTCTTTCTTTCTTTTCTCTACTGTTTTCTTTCATCCTTTTCTATTTTCCTGTTATTTTGTCACTATACCCCACCACCGATACTTCCCTTTCTTTCTTTCTTTTTATCTTTCTTTATTTCATCCTTTCTTTCTTTCTTTCTTTCTTTCTTTCTTTCTTTCTTTCTTTTCTCTACTGTTTTCTTTCATCCTTTTCTATTTTCCTGTTATTTTGTCAATATATCCCACCACCCATACTTCCCTTTCTTTCTTTCTTTTTATCTTTCTTTATTTCATCGTTTCTTTCTTTCTTTCTTTCTTTCTTTCTTTCTTTCTTTCTTTCTTTTCTCTACTGTTTTCTTTCATCCTTTTCTATTTTCCTGTTATTTTGTCAATATATCCCACCACCCATCCTTCCCTTTTTTCTTTCTTTTTTTCTTTCTTAATTTCATTCTTTCTTTCTTCCTTTCTTTCTTTCTTTCTTTCTTTCTTTCTTTTCTCTACTGTTTTCTTTCATCCTTTTCTATTTTCCTGTTATTTTGTCATTATATCCCACCACCCATACTTCCCTTTCTTTCTTTCTTTTTATCTTTCTTTATTTCATCGTTTCTTTCTTTCTTTCTTTCTTTCTTTCTTTCTTTTCTCTACTGTTTTCTTTCATCCTTTTCTATTTTCCTGTTATTTTGTCACTATATCCCACCACCCATACTTCCCTTTCTTTCTTTCTTTTTATCTTTCTTTATTTCATCCTTTCTTTCTTTCTTTCTTTCTTTCTTTCTTTCTTTCTTTTCTCTACTGTTTTCTTTCATCCTTTTCTATTTTCCTGTTATTTTGTCAATATATCCCACCACCCATCCTTCCCTTTTTTCTTTCTTTTTTTCTTTCTTACTTTCATTCTTTCTTTCTTCCTTTCTTTCTTTCTTTCTTTCTTTCTTTCTTTCTTTCTTTTCTCTACTGTTTTCTTTCATCCTTTTCTATTTTCCTGTTATTTTGTCACTATTTCCCACCACCCATACTTCCCTTTCTTTCTTTCTTTTTATCTTTCTTTATTTCATCCTTTCTTTCTTTCTTTCTTTCTTTCTTTCTTTCTTTCTTTCTTTTCTCTACTGTTTTCTTTCATCCTTTTCTATTTTCCTGTTATTTTGTCAATATACCCCACCACCCATACTTCCATTTCTTTCTTTCTTTTTATCTTTCTTTATTTCATCCTTTCTTTCTTTCTTTCTTTCTTTCTTTCTTTCTTTCTTTCTTTCTTTTCTCTACTGTTTTCTTTCATCCTTTTCTATTTTCCTGTTATTTTGTCAATATATCCCACCACCCATACTTCCCTTTCTTTCTTTCTTTTTATCTTTCTTACTTTCTTTCTTTCTTTCTTCCTTTCTTTCTTTCTTTCTTTCTTTCTTTCTTTCTTTCTTTTCTCTACTGTTTTCTTTCATCCTTTTCTATTTTCCTGTTATTTTGTCACTATATCCCACCACCCATACTTCCCTTTCTTTCTTTCTTTTTATCTTTCTTTATTTCATCCTTTCTTTCTTTCTTTCTTTCTTTCTTTCTTTCTTTCTTTTCTCTACTGTTTTCTTTCATCCTTTTCTATTTTCCTGTTATTTTGTCAATATATCCCACCACCCATCCTTCCCTTTTTTCTTTCTTTTTTTCTTTCTTACTTTCATTCTTTCTTTCTTCCTTTCTTTCTTTCTTTCTTTCTTTTCTCTACT
>OZ010599.1:30521963-30531963 GCA_963932145.1 Acanthosepion lycidas
CCGTCGATACGTTTCCATTCGTTCAAAATATTCTTTTCATGTCGTCACCCGGTCAAAATCCCCGGTATAAACACAACTGTTTGAATCATTTACGACAAAGGAACACCCTCCTTTCGTCGATCTTCCGCCATGTCTCACCAAGGGAAACTTTAAGACATTAGTGCGCGTGCGCAAAGATTTGAAAGTTTTTCCTTGTATCAATCATTATTCTGATAATAATGGTGAGTGGATGGCATGATGGGACACGAGGGAACGCCTTCGACGATAATGACGCGCGAAAGAAGAAAGGCTCGGCTTATAAAATGCATTGAACCCACCGAGGGAAAACTGATAGAAAAACGTGAACGCTTTCCCTATCTCTATGCAAACACCCATTTTCTTATGTACCCCGACATTAGTGCAAAAGCGAATGCAAGCGATTCTGGGCAAGTAATAAATCCTCTGTGATTAACAGGCGCATGTCATAATGAAGCCGCTAACCAATAATAACGCCATAGTAAATTTTTATCGAGGCTGGTTAGTTGGTACCAAGAAAGGATATATATATATATATATATATATATATATATATATATATATATATATATATATATATATATATATTATAATAAAAGAAAGAACAGTAAGATATATAATCCGTTGTTCTTATTAATGTTTTTATTTTTACAAAACAGTGCTCAGTGTAAATTTATAGAGCATAAATATAAATTAACTGATTTAAAAATATGGTTTCATCGCTACACAGGAATTATCATGTTTCAAAAATAGAAAGTAAAAAACTTCCAATTCAATTATATAATTAAATTAAAGGTCTTATTTCTGTTTCATTTTCAAGCGAATTTTGGAATAACTTCTTTTGAAAGTTACTGAGTTTTATAAGCATATACATTCATAATATTTGTTTCCAAGGCTACGGCAAATCCAATCATTTTGACAAGGGACTGTAGCGTGTTCATTTGAGCTGGCTATTGAGCTTCCGACTATTGTATCAAATATGAGTTACTTTCAAAAAGAGATTAAGTCTAGATAGGGTAGGTGTGCACTTTTCCACGGATTATAACATCCGTTCATCGCATGTCTTCTGGTTTGTTTTTTTTCAACGTCAAAAAGTTTTTCGGTATTTTTATCCGTTAAATTTGTACTTGTATACATAAAGATTCTTTCTAAAAAGGGTGTATGGATTAGAATACATTGTATTGAACAACAATTTTACAATATTATTTTTAGTTTTAATTATTAATAGACTATATTTCATTTAAAAAAATAAATGTAATAGAATTGCTTAAATTATTTAAAAATTATTATTAAATATCAAATATAAGTATGTATATTAAAGATCATTTTATTTATTTATGTTTATTTTTAAATATTATTTAAGGAAAATTTTTGACAGTGTCGACAAAGAATAGCTATTTCATTTCTTTGATTCAGTAATTTTTTATTTGTTATAAACCTAGTAAGGTGTTTTATTGGTTTCTTTTAAATGCCTAAAATATTTCGATAGGGAAGTCTGATTTCGGTATTTATTTATCCTTAATAAACTAATTTAAAAATATGGTTCCATTGTTACACAGAATTTACCATGTTTCAAAAACAGAAAATAACAACTTCAAATTCAATTATTTAATTAAATTAAAAGAACTAGTTCTGGTTCATTTTCATGTGAATTTTGGAATAACTTACATTGAAATTTACTGAGTTTTAAAAGCAAATACATTCATAATATTTGTTTCCAAGGTTACTGGGAAATCCAATCATTTTGACAAGGGGTTGTAGCGTGTTCAATTATACTGTTTGTTTGTTTGTTTGGGTTTTATAGCATATCAACCACTGTTGGTTATTTAATGCCAAATCCAGTTTATATATATATGCCAAATATATGAATTTTAAATGCTTATTTTGTATGGAACATTTTTAGCAGCTAGAGCTTATTTGCTTGTACACTGCAAAATAATCCTAGGTATTTTTATTTAAGTCAAGAATTTCCATTTGATAAGGACATTTTATTTGCAAAATGGTTAAAGGTAGAATATATTGTTTACACACCAGTCTACATCTTTGATAAGAGACCAATTCTTTTTAGAAAATCCAATATAATTTTTGGTTCAGTTTTTGCAAATAATTTCTTCATGTTCTTGATTGATTGATTAATTGTTTTGTTTAACGGCATCTCAAACTTAGTGGTCACTTTATGCCGAAAATGATTTTGAGGGACTTTAAAAGTCAAAAAAGTATAGCTGGCAACATTATGGTTTCAAAAACGTATAGCTGGCAACATTATTGTTTCAAAAAAATTATAGCTGGCAACATTATTGTTTCAAAAAAAGTATAGCTGGCAACATTATTTTTTCAAAAACGAATAGCTGGGAACATTATCGTTTCAAAAACGGATAGCTGACAACATTATCGTTTCAAAAACGGATAGCTGGCAACATTACCCAGGACGCGGATGTATTTTGTCGTCATACCCAGGACGTTCAAAAACGTATAGCTAGCAACACTGTGGTTTCAAAAACGCACAGCTGGCAACATTATTGTTTCAAAAAAGTATAGCTGGCAACATTATTGTTTCAAAAACGTATAGCTAGCAACATTATTATTTCAAAAACGTATAGCTGGCAACATTATTGTTTCCAAAACGTATAGCTGGCAACATTATTTTTCCGAAAACATTATCTGAGACCTTGCTGTTGGATGTAGTTTATCGCCATACCCAGGACGCGGATGTAGTTTATCGTCATACCCAGGACGTGCGTAAGATCTGGAAAAACTAGGAGTTCACTATTTGCCCATAGCTGGGACCCTAACAGGTGCTACCACCCCGGGTCAAGGTGGACCTGGGAACACAAGCAATTAAGAGGTGGTTCCACGCTCCTCAAAACCTCCTGATCAGAGGCCTAGCTGCTGGATGCAGTTTAACGTCATACCCAGGACGCTCAATTATACTGCCGACTATTGTATCAAATATGAATTACTAGGTAGGCAGGGGTGCATTTTTCAATGAATTATGACATCCATTCAACGCATGTCGTCTGTTTTTTATCAACGGCAAAAACGACGTTTTTTCTGTTAAATGTATATTTGTATACATAAAGATTCTTTCTAAAAGAGGTGTTTGAATTAGAATACTACAATATTAAAATATTTTTTTTAATTTTAATTATTATACTACTCTTTAAAAAATGAATTACTATACTACTCATTAAAAAATAAATGTAATATAATTACTTAACTTATTTAAATATATATATATATATATATATATATATATATATATATGATAAAATTCTTAATTTATTTAAATATATATATATGTTATTTAAATATATATTATATAATATATATATATATTATTAATTTATTTAAATATAATATATATTGTTCATATATTATTTAAATATATATATATATATATATTGTTCATATATTATTTAAATATATATATATGTATGTATATATATATATATATACATATATATATGTATATATATATATATATATATATATATATATATATATATATATATATATATATATATATATATATATATATATAAATTTCAAGTAAACAATTCTAAGAGTACAATGTTTAAATTTTTCGTAATTTTAATCACTAATAGAATATACTACTCTTAAAAAATAAATGTAATAGAATTACTTAAATTATTTAAATATATATATATATATATATATATATATATATATATATATATATATATATATTATTATTATTATTATTATTATTATTAGTATTATTATTACATTTTCCGTTTTGTAATTAAGACTTTAATCAATGTAATATATTTCCGTTAATAGAAATATATTGTGGATATTTTTATCATTTCACCCCATGCAAGAGTGTAAATCCACTAAGACACAAGGAGTTACCGGGTGCAAAAGAATACGGAAAAAGAGAAACATTATTAAAGAGCGAGAAATATAGAAGAAATGTAATGAAAAAGTCAGTAGATAATGATTGATATTGCATTTACATTTTTGTAGATCAAAGTTGGCTGGAAAGGAAGAAGCCGGAATTTCGCAAACAAGAAGTGCGAGAAAAGAAACATTTTGCATAGAACTTGCATCTTGCCACCTTAATTGCATATTATTTAGACCTTCGCTCGAAACTTATAAATTCTTGATACCATATCGAGTAGGCGATCATGGCTCTCCCCGATGTCCCTTGCAGCTTTAAATAGATTCTGTCTTTTGTTTATTCTTGTTTCGACACCCATTTTATAACGATCGTCAAGTATGTCATGCGTTGTTTTCCCTCTGTCGCTATTTCCCTCTTTCTGTCCAGTGAGTATCAGATTTTCCAAGCCTTCTTTCCTCATTATGTGCCTGAGAAATGCCCAAATGCCTCTTCTTGATGTTATGTATAAGTTTCCTTCTTGCTTCATTTATATATATATATATATAACCCTTATCGTGTTCATATGTTTAATCCATGGTACTACGAACTCTAAATGGATAATACGCCGACGGCCTCGTCTCAAGCACAACATTGTTTTCCTTTCATGCTGCTCAGTTTTTAGAGTGGATTATGGAGATTTATCCGTGTAAATCCACTGGCATTTTCATTGCAAATTGTTGTATGCAACCCACTTTTTATCGCCTGTTATCAGCTATTTAAAGAAGTATTAGATTAGTTGATATATTCATCATTACAATTGCTTTCCAAGAACGAACATTACTTATCAGTGATATCACTTAGACCGCAATCGTTAGTCTAGTGAGTCTGGTAATAATGCTAAGTGAATTGCATGATGGGACACGAGGGAACGCCTTGGACGATTATGACGCAAGAAAACCATACGTACAAATGGACTTTGATTTTCACCTTCATAGGCTTTTTTCTTACTTTCTGAAGCCAGTCGAATGTTCAGAGCCTGACAAAACTAAAACAGACTGGGGACAATTACTTTACATTTTTAGCGTCAAGGTTATAGCGTCCTGGGTAAGACGATAAACCACACCCGCATCCCGAGGAAGATGATAAACTACATCCGCGTCCTTGGTAAGACGATAAACTACATCCGCGTCCTGGGGCAGACGATTAACTACGTCCGCCTACTGCGCAAGGCAATAAACTACATTCGCATCGTGAGGAAGACGATAAACTACATCCATGTCCTGGGGAAGACGATAAACTTACGTCCACCGCCTGGGCAAGACGATAAACTGCATCCGCGTCAGGAGGAAGACGATAAACTACATCCGAAACCTGGGGAAGACGATAAACTACATCACAATCCTGGGTAAGACGACAAACTACATCCGGGTCCTGGGGAAGACGATAAACTACATCCGCATCATGGGTAAGGCGATAAACTACGCCCAACGGCAATGCCTCATATCCGGATATTTTTAGGAGCGATGAACCACCTCTTAATTGCTGGTGTTCCCAGGTCCACCTTGACCCGGGGTGGTAGCAACCGTTAGGGTCCCAACTATGGGCAAATAGTTAACCTTCAAACTAGGGTCAACACACTATGAAAGTATAAAAATAGGTTTTAATACAAGCAATAATTTTTTTTAAGAAAAATTATTACCAGCAATGAAGAATTACCAGCAATACATTTTTGGAAAAAATATTACCACCAATAAAAATCTTGGTCGCATTAAATAACCCATTGAGGTTGATATACATCAAACCAAATGAAACACGTTATTTATTATTGCGCACAATTTATTTTTCGAATAAATAACAACACATTAAAAAATAATGAGACATCGACTTCATAAAACCCACTTAGTTTTCTTTTCTCCCTCTTCTACTCTTAGATGATGAATTATCTGAATAAAAACTTTGGGGCTACACAACATGAATTTCGACCAAATTATCCACACACAACAACCACACTTACAAAAAAAAAAAAATTAAAAAGATATTTGTACTGCAGGGATACAGAAAGCGATTATCTCCCTTTACTAAAAATATATCTCATCGGTCACATCGAGGCTAATGATGACACCTTATACAATAACGAAAGTGGTAGTTTAGTTAGTAAGATTACTGGTGCCGAAACACGCCTTTGTTTGTCCTGCTCAGGCGTATGCTACAGCTTACAAGTGTATGGTACTGTTTCCCTTTGCATACGAACCTATCCTAAAAATATTATCGGCATTAAATAACCGAGTGAGTTTGATTTGCCATAAAACAAAATAAACCAAACCTGATCTACAAACTGATTCCTTACAAAGAGTACATATTCTATTCCTATGAAGATACCCTACATATCTTGACGGCATTAAATAACAAATTCAGGTTGATATGCCGTAAATCAAAATAAACCAAACCTGATCTACAAACTGATTTCTTATAAAGAATACATATTCTATTCATACGAACCTATCCTAAAAATCTTATCAGCATTAAATAACCCACTTAGGTTGATATGCTGTAAAAGAGAATAGACCAGATTTGATCTACAAACTGATTTCTTACAAAGAATACATATTCTATTTATACGAACCTATCCGAAAAATTTTATCGGCATTAAATAACCATTGAGGTTTAAATGCGGTGAAAAAAATAATAACCAAATCTGATGTAAAACAAAATGTTGCAAAACAAAATAAAATATATTTATTCTGTAAAACAAAATAAATCAAACCTGATCTACAAACTGATTTGCCACAAAGAATACATATTCTATTCCTGCCACTCGATAAGAAGAAA
Organism: Acanthosepion lycidas; assembly: GCA_963932145.1. Lineage (NCBI taxonomy): Eukaryota > Metazoa > Mollusca > Cephalopoda > Sepiida > Sepiidae > Acanthosepion > Acanthosepion lycidas. The sequence goes on from OZ010599.1 coordinate 30,528,649, forward strand.
TCTTGTTGGCATTAAATAACCCATTTAGATGTCGATATGCCATAAAACAAACAAAATCAAACCAATCCAAACAAGTTATTTATTATTTCACACTATTTATTTTTCGAATAAATAACAACACATAAAAAAAAAAAATAATGGAACATCTACTTTATTAAACGCACTTCATTTTCTAAGTAAAAAATTTAGGACAACACAACATGAATTTTGACCAACTTATCTACACACAACAATCACATTTATAAAAAATAAAAATTTTTTCGTAGTGTAGGGATACAGAAGGCGATGATCTCCCCTTGCTAAAGATACATCTCATGGCTCAAATCGAGGCTTCTTAGTGACGTCAATTCATACCGTGATGAAATGACACATTTAATTTTTTTACGTTATCAACACCAAGTTTATAAATCTACTTTTCACCCGTGCAATGTATTTTAGTGCCATATTTGATTTCGTTCTCCTGCTCCTGAGATTCTCGACAAATTCCAAAGAAAGGTCTGTAATACAACAGGTCCTGATCTGGCATCTCGACTTCAGTTAATTTCCCCCGCTGCCTTGACGTGACTGCCCTCCGTCTTTTCTATAAATATTTTAATGCATTTGTACTGATGAACGTCCCTCCTTGATACCTCGAACGCATGAATATAAACGTCTCACTAGATTGGCAATTAGGTCCCACCGTTTTACTGTTGAACCAGCCACATGGAACGGTAAGCTCGATAATAATAATTTCTTTTCTCGTCTGTGGAACTCTCTTCCGGTCTCTTGTTCCCCAGCCACCTAGAAACCTAAAAAATATAAATGTAACGTTAATCTGCCGCTTCGATTTTCCTTATAACCGTTCTTTTATTGTCCTTACTCTTCATTAAAGTCTTCTAGACTTCCAGTAACCTCCTTGAGTCTTACTGGCATTATCGCCTTCCTTAGGGGTGAAATGATTTTTTTGTTAAAGGTTATGGAAAGAAAGAAAAAAGAAAGAAAAACTGATGACGAAATGTAATTGTCATAACTTTTACGAAAAAGTCCTCAACGTTGCGACGGAGGGCTGTGTGTAGAAGTTTTCGACCTCCGATGTTTTGCTGAAAGCGATAGCTAAACAGAAGAATACTATGTCTCCCTGACCCCCAGTCTTTAACAATACGGAAAAATCTATCGGTTCATTTCGAGAAAATAAATACCAGCGAAAATAAAAGTATATTTGAAGTGTATTTAAAATAAACTGCATGGCTGTATCAGATTGCGTTTCCAGACCGAAGTCAGTCGAGTCATTCAACATTTGCTGCTGTTTATCTTCGCGTTATAGAGACAGGACCCGTTGCGCTATGGATTTAGGAAGGCCGAGATCCACTCATACGCCTGATACATAGATAGATAGATAGATAGATAGATAGATAGATACATATTAAATGGACTGAGATAGATAGATAGATAGATAGATAGATAGATAGATAGATAGATAGATATTAAACGGACTGAGATAGATAGATAGATAGATAGATAGATAGATAGATAGTAAACGGACTGAAATAGATAATAAACTATATATATATATATATATATATATATATATATATATATATATATATATATATATATATATATATATATGTAAACATGCGATGTGGAATTCAGGAAATGCGAGAAGCTAATTTTTCAAAGCTTTTTCTTTGCTAATTCAAGCTGTGTTGCTACTAAGTTCCGGCCAACTCTCCAGCATATTTTCCAATTTCTACCCAGAATTCTCTGTTCTGCCGTCAAATCTCTTGGGACGGCCATCATAGAGAGACGCCGTATTTATTTTTAATTTCATGCAACACAGACTTGTGGCACCCCTAGAGTCTACTTCCGAACAACCATCCTCTAACCCCCAGCTTAATTTACCCATATTAATCTTTTACCTATAACCTTTTTTCTCTTTCATTTCCACTAATCTTTCTCTTTCCTTCTCTCTTTCCCTCTCTCTTTCTCTCTCTCTCTTGCGCGCGCCCGCATTCTCTTTCTCTGTTACTTTGTTTTTACCTTCTTTCGTCTATATCTCTCTCTTTCTGTCTCTCTTTCTGTCTCTCTTTCTGTCTCTCTCTCTCGCACACACACACACGCGCGCGCGCGCACCCACACACACCCACATACACACACACATATATATATATATATATATATATATATATATATATATATATATATATATATATTGGTGGCCCTTTTAGTCTAGCTGTCTGTCTGTATGCCTCTCAAACTTGTCTTTCTCACTCTCTCTCTCTCTCTCTCTCTCTCTGTCTTTCTCCGCTGTTTCTTTTTCTTTGTTTATCCTCCCTCACTCTCTCCCTCTCTCTCTCCAGCGCTCTCTCTTTCTCTTTTTTTTTCTCTTTGTATACTGGTGGCCCTTTTAGCTCCCCAGTCTGTCTATCAGTCTGTATGTCTCTCACACTTCCCAACTCTTTCTCTATCTCTGTCTGTCTTTTTCCCGTTGTGTCTTTTATTCCCTCTATCGTCTATCCTTTCTCTCTCTCTCTCTCTCTCTCTCTCTCTCTGTCTTTCTCCGCTGTTTCTTTTTCTTTGTTTATCCTCCCTCACTCTCTCTCTCTCTCTCTCTCCAGCGCTCTCTCTTTCTCTTTTTTTTTTCTCTTTGTATACTGGTGGCCCTTTTAGCTCCCCAGTCTGTCTATCAGTCTGTATGTCTCTCACACTTCCCAACTCTCTCTCTATCTCTGTCTGTCTTTTTTCCGTTGTGTCTTTTATTCCCTCTATCGTCTATCCTTTCTCTCTCTTTCTCTCTCTCTCTCTCTCTGTTTTATATCTCTATATACTGGCGGACATTTTACCCCCACAGTCTGTATGTGTGTGTCGGTCTGTATGGTGTTCACTCTTCCTCACTCTCTCTCTCTCTCTCTCTGTCTCTCTCTCTCTCCTTTTTTTTTACTTCTTCATTCAGTCTCACTCTTTCTCTCCCTCACTCTCTTCTATTCTCTTTCACAGTTGTTTCTTTGTTTTTCCTTTTTTCGCCTTTTCCATCTTTCTCTCTCCCCCCTCTATCTCACCCTCAGTGTTTTTTTTTCTTTCTCTACTTTTATTTATCTCTCTCCTTTTTATATCCTGAGTCTGTATGTCTGTATCTATATGCCTCTCACTATCACATCTTTTTCTTTCTTTCATTCTCTCTCTCTCTTTCTTTCTTTCTTTCTTTCTTTCTTTCTCTTTCTTTCTCTCTCTCTCTCCCTCTCTGTCTCTCTCGTTCGTTACACTAACACTCTTTCTCTCTACTTGCCTTTCCTTTTTTTACCCACTCATTCTATCTCTCTGTTGCTATCTTCCACT
>OZ010599.1:30536963-30649463 GCA_963932145.1 Acanthosepion lycidas
TGTTGTAATAAATATGGCGACAAAGATGAGAACAATAGTCCGAATAATGTAAATAGTGTAAGTTATAAGAATCCTAAATTTAAAACCTTGGCGAAAGGTAACCATTCCATTATCATCCCCAGGAAGTCGTGGAGATTCACATACGAACGGGTGCTGAAAATCAACCACCCCCATGATATACATAAAGGAAGAGTGAAACTACGAAAATTGAAGATGCCTAACGCAACCCCCAGACTGAAATACAAACTCCTGAGCGACCTGTACTTAAAAGGAGTCAGCATTTGCGTCCACAGTCTTAGCATCATAAGATACACAGACGGCCCAGTACTGATAGCAGACACGGATAAGAAATTACACAACCGCCTAGAGAAGGTAGCGAAGGAGAGCGCGAAGAAGGGACTAACTATAAGCTACAAGAAAACAGAATGCATCGTCATTAAATGAATGAACCTAAAAATGCTATTTACAAGTTGGGCACAAGGAAGTGCTGAAGTTTAAATATCTTGGAAGCGTTTTGATGGAGGGCGGTAAATGCAACGCTGAGATACGAAGACGGATTGGGACGGTCAAGCACGCATTCCAAAAGCTGGGCAGAGTTTTGCGAGACAAGAGGATTTCTCTAGTAACAAAGAAAAGAGTACTGAGCTGCTACGTGACATCTGTCCTCCTTTATGGCAGCAAATGTTGGACGATGTCCTCAATGATGAAGACGAGACTAGAGGCGACGGAGATGTGGTTCTACAGAAGGATATCATAATAGTAATAATCATATCATAATAATAATAAAAATAACAAAGAAAGGAATACTGAGCTGGTACATGACATCTGTCCTTCTTTACGGCAGTCAATATTTGACGATGTCATCAAAGATGAAGTAGAGACTCGAGGCTACAGGAGGATGCAAAGGATATCATAATAGTAATAATGATATGTAATAATAAAAATAACAAGGAAAGGAATACTAAGCTGTTACGTGACATCTGTCCTTTACGGCAGCGAATGTTGAAAGGTTTCTTTGAAGATGAAGAAGAGACTCGCGGCAACGGAGATATGGTTCTACAGAAGAATTCTAAGGAAATCAAGGACCGAGCGTGTGAGCAACGATGTGGCTTTGGAGTGAATTCAATTGCCTGAGTTTTGAGGGTTTCAAAAGGCATTAATTTTATTGATTTTTAAAAGGGCCACACCATCAATAGAGAGGACTATACCAACTTGTTGATAAAGGTACGAAAGTCTATCAAGACCCAAATCCCATGAAAACTGACGAAGGGACCTTGTTTCATCAGGACAATGCTCCAGCAAGCATATCTTTGGTTTAAATGTCTGTTGTGCGTGACTGTGTCTTTGAACTGGTTGATCACCCGCCCTATTCTCTAGATTTAGACCATCTGATCATCGTCTGTTCCCCAACATGAAAAACACTTGACTGAGAACCAGTATCACTGTGATAATGACGTTATATTTCCTGCTGATGGCTTTTTTTTGACCAACAGAATAAAGTTTTCACCAATGGGATCCAAGCATTGCAACACCAATTGCGGCGGGGGACGTGTGTGCAGCAACGACAACTATGTTGACAAATAAACCTCATTTGATCACATTCCATGAGAATAAATGAGTGAGAGAACTTTTGTCAATTCGGAACTAATTTCAACTCGGAATTTATTTCAACTTGGAATTAATTTCACCTCGGAACTAATTTCAACTCGGAACTAATTTCACCTCGGAACTAATTTCAACTCGGAACTAATTTCAATTCGGAACTAATTTCAACTCGAAACTAATTTCAATTCGATTTAAAACCCCTAATCCTAACCCTTAGTTTCGAGGTGAAATTAGTTCCGAGTTGAAATTAATTCTACACCCCGAATGACTCAGCCTATGAACTTTTCAGCGGACCCTCGTATCATGAAATGTGTACAGAAACATAATCCCTGACACGTAAAAGAAAAGTTTACGTGTTAACGAATATCACCGACCTGTTTATTGCCGTTGTGAAACTTTTCTATTAATCTTATCAAGTAACATGCTTTAAATCTGTCACAAAAAAAGGGTCGCTGAAAAGATAAAAATTAATTTTCGAGAGTAAAATTTATGCCCTATTTTAATTACAAAGAGAAGAGGCGGATGAGTTGGTTATTTTCAGAAATTTGGATTGGAATTCAGATGGAAGCTTAATGAAGACCAATTCTAATATTAGGCATCAATCGTTTTGTCCCTGAGGGAAAGACAAAGGCAGAGATTAAATTGGGGTTTATAATAAGATTGGAAAGAAGATACGGCTAGGAGGAACGAAGCCAGGTTGTTTAATTATTCAGTCAAACTACCTGAGTTGATTTGGAGGAGTGAATCAATTGATCTGTCTATCTATATCAGTCTGTTCATATCTATCTATCTATCTATCTATCTATCTATCTATCTCAGTCTGTTCATATCTATCTATCTATCTATCTCAGTCTGTTCATATCTATCTATCTATCTATCTATCTATCTATCTATCTATCTATGCCAGTCTGTTCATATCTATCTATCTATCTATCTATCTATCTATCTATCTATCTATCTATCTATCTATCGCAGTTCATTAACTATCTCAGCCGATTCGTGTCGTATCTATCTTAGTCCATTTCTATCTATCTATCTATCTAGCTAGCTAGCTAGCTAGCTAGCTATATATATATATATATATATATCCGTCTATATATATATATATGTGTGTGTGTCGGTTGTGTGTATGTGTGTGTCTGTGTGTGTTTATTATCTATCTATCTAGTTCTATCTGGTAGTATCTATCTATGTATCTATTTAGATATGGCAATACATATCCGTCTATATATCGACCTCTCTATCTGTAAGTGCTCATTATCTATCTATCTATCTATCTATCTATCTATCTATCTATCTATCTATCTATCTATGTCAGTCTCTTCACATCTATCTATTATCTATCTATCTGTTTATTTGTCTTTCTATCTTTTTTTTGACAGTTCATATCTATCTGTAACAGTTTTATCTATCAAGCTAGCTAGCAGTTCATTATCTATCTCAGCCGAGTGTCTATAGATATCATAGTCTCTCTCTTATATATATATATATATATATATATATATATATATATATATATATATATATATATATCAGTCAGTTTATTATCCATCTAGCTCAATCTGTTAATATCTATCTATGTATCTATCTGGACATATTAATATATATTTATCTATATATCTACCTCTCTATCTGTGACAGTTCATTATCTATCTATCTATCTATCTATCTATCTATCTCTCTCTCTCTCTCTCTCTATATATATATATATATATATATATATATATATATATATGTGCGCCTCAATTTCACTTAATCAAATATCAAAATGTTTTATTCTGCAACATCCTTACTTCAGTAAGGCATATCAATATTAATTTTGGTAATCATTATTGATATTACATATTTAAAATGATTACTATTTAAAATGAAATTGAGGATATCCACTATAAATATAATTAGTCTTTGAGCCGCGTGGGAGGCTCTTCTGCTCAAGTGCGTTGGTCTTCTCCGTCGTGCAGGTTTATCCATCAAAATCAAATTCATGGGAATGGCCTTTACAAACTCTCTTTGACTTCATTTTCTATTTCCCTTCAGCAGGTCCGGAAGCGATGGCCCCGCGGGCGATGGGGGCAAGCTTGGTTAGCTGAAGACCCTTAGTCCACGCCCACACGTTGGCGGCCGGTTCGCGATGACTAAGCAAGAGGCTACGCGGATGCCCAAAACGATGCTTCAAGGATTATTTGAAGACATCCCTGAAACAAGCCAATATCGGCCCTGTGTAAAATATATATGAACGTTCTTTGTCGTGGTAGAGGGCTTACGTGTCCCAGTGAACCCAAGAGCGAAGTCATATAGATTTCCAACTCCTGTAGAGCGACTCCTGGCGGTAAAGTCGAAGATGTAGAACCTGACTGAACGCGAGCAATCTGCGAAGACCCCCAACGGCGCAATAGGCAAGGTCTAGACGATCTCTAAGGCCAAACCGGCGGAAGAGGGCAGCTCCAATCGTAGCCCAGTGGCGTAGCTAGGGGGTGAGGAGGGGCGAGGGGAGCGGACAATGTCACCCCCAACAAAATTTTTCAACCAGGCTAAGGCTGAAAACAGTGGTGGAGACACAGTGTTTCGCAGGCGGGCATATGAAAGAAATAATTTATGACCCCCCCCAGTTTTGTCCCCCTGTCAAAGATTTTCTAATAAATTGTCGGGAAATTTGTGAGTAGGAAAAATAGCAATGTTTTCAGCTTTCATGCGTTTCAGTTGCTACAATCTTGGTTACTAACAAGAGACATTGTTGTAACATTTTATCGGATGATATGGTGTTTTAACTCTGCATCATTAATAACAACAAAGCGAAATACGAAGCCAAAAGTGCAACAATTTCAGTTTTGCCTGTGTATCAATTTGCTGAGATACAATTTTCCATTGAGTGAGCAATATACTTTTGAATATATCTACTAGTGTTGGGACGGTTTATCGGAATCAGAATCGAGAATCAGAAAAATCGGGACTTTTTGGGGTATCGGAAACGGTATCGGAATCAGAAAAAATTGAGCCTGTTTTCCGATTCCAAAAGCGATTCTAACTTAATTTTCCATTATTGGTACTAATGATAAATATTTATTGTTTTTAAATTATCACTAAAACTAAAATTATAATAACATCAAAATACGATGTAAATTTATTTTACTTCTATAAAGAAAAACAAAAAATAAACTTTTCATAAATTCTCTAGGTAACCTTTAAAAGAATGCAGTTGATTTACAATGTTCCGAAAAATGCTTAAAAATTAAATAGAACATTTTTGTCAAGAAAAATACTTTCAAACATCATTGATAATTAAATGGTACCCAGAAAATGATGCAACGGAAAATTGGACACTGGAAAATTAGCAACAGAAAATTGTCAACCATGAGCCAATCGAGACTGTCGAATCTGGCTGTGCTGTCCATTGAAAACGAGCTTACAAAACAAACAGATTTTGACGATGTCATTGACCAGTTTGCCACAATGAAAACAAGAAAACATTCATTCTAAGACCATAGTATCGAATGTCATTCTTTTGTGTATTGCCGTGTTTTGTATTTAGTTGTTCTGAAAGTGAAACAGTTGCATTTTAAAAATCTTTTCTATTTGAACTGATTATTTTGTGGTATTGGATTTTGTCTTGGATCATACACGTAAACAGTAACGTACCGGTCAGTAGAGTAAAGTAGAGGTAGAGCATGTATGAAAATTTAGCTACAGCTAATCATTCAGGATAGGGTGAATCGGGGTCATTGTGGTGACATTTGGTGACGTTTACTCTAGCTACGCCACTGTCGGAGCCAGTAAATATTGTTAATACTGTTTATTATACACAGAGCATTTACTTAAATATTTGTATCTATAATATATATATATATATATATATATTGAGGATAATAAAATAACATGTAAAAATCGCTACACAATTGCGATCATGTTTCGACACATACAAATCCGTCTCTTCAGGTGATTGGAAATTGCTGGCTAGTGAACAATTAATTTAGTTTCAAATGCAAAATATATAATCTTTTTCGATAAAAAAAAAACAACGTGACTGCAGTTGTGTAGTGATTTTACATGTTACCTTAATATATATATATATATATATATATATATATATATATATATATATATATTCATTTCTGTAGTTTACTGCTACCAGCAAGCAAAAATATTTCTTCTCCAGATGATGGTCATTTTGGCCGAAACTAGTCGAGGAATCTAAATGAAATAATAATAAAAAAACAAAAAAAAAACAAAAGAATATTAATCTTTTTTTTCTTTTTTTTTTTTTTTTTTTTTCTCATTTCGTTGTTGGAAGATTTACCTGATGATCCTGAATCCTTAAAAAAGGATTTAGGTGAAATAAATTATCGTAATGGTACATTAAAGTGATTTGTTTTTCATTACATATATATATATATATATATATATATATATATATATATATATATATATATATATATATATATATTTATGTATGTATGTATGTATATAATAAACACAGAAACATTACATCTCGCCAACGTTAAAACACTCTTCGCGAATTCACCAGTTCTACCTAGATTGAAAATGACTTAAAAAGTCGTAAGTTTAAACGATATTTCTTGTAAAATTATGAATTGTGGGCAATTATCGACGTGGAAAAGCGGGTATACAGTCCGAGCAGATCATGGCCTAAATATACCATCGCCCAGGCCATCCTCCTGCGGAGGTTACCCTAGTCTCGACATGAAAGAGCGATTACTTTATCTCGCGAGATAAACGCATTTCTCGGAGGTATAATATGGGAGGTATATCTGCTAGACGCTATACATTTTCTATCAACCATTTTCCACCTCACAAGCGGAATAATATCCCATAACAATTCAACACTCTTTTCTTTGTTTCAAACGGAATAAACTTATTGGTTTCCTTAACTTTTAGAAGGCATCTTTCACAATTCCAATACGACGTTTTTAAAATCTTCCACACACCTTACGCATTTTGTATCAATTGGGTAGTTTTTTTTTTCTTTTTTTATTAGCAATCGTGTCATATAGATGTGGAAATTGGAACTAGTAATAAACGCAGAGCAAAACGACCCGCGCAATGACAACATGTGTTCACATGATATAAATTTTATACCAGACGATACGCTGTCAAAATATGAAAGGACGTTATTATGACGTACTCTCTATATAATTATGATTTACAATCGAAATTCACTACCTGTATTCTAGAATCTTTTATGTTGCAACCTATATTTTTTATTGACTTTTTACTTGGCTAATTTTTAATTTGTTTTTTTTTATTGCTCAATGTAGACAGACAGACAAAAGAAAAAAAAAATATTTCAATTTGGAATCCTTGACTGTGATACCATCTTTAAACTTTCTCGTAATCTTTGGACTATTAAAAAAAAAATTAAAAAATTTATGGTGTCATGAAGGAAATGTATTTATTAATGTTTTTTAAACTGCTTTTTAATTATCTTCCAAAATGCAATAGTACTTTGAAATATTTAAATGTTTACAGGTGAGGAGTACATTTTTGTCTGAAACACGAATTAACAATAGTCAGTTTCATTGATAACATATCGCTCTCTCTCTCTCTCTCTCTCTATATATATATATATATATATATATATATATATATATATATATATGTATGTATGTATATATGTATATATAGTTTAAAAATCAAGAGGTCAGTTGAATCCGCTACCTTGGTTTCAACCTTACGGTACCCCAGGCGATTTTTATCGAAGTTTTTAGTTTGATAAAAAACTCCTGATGGTACCGTAAGGTTGAAACCAAGGTAGCAGATTCAACAGACCTCCTGATTTTTCAAGTTAAAAGCTCTATATGTTATTTTTACTTTTATTTTATTTTTTTCATGCATGTATTTACCACTATTTCCTGGTCTGATTAAACTCTTAGCCTTAAACTTTTATGTATTATATATATATATATATATATATATATATATATATATGTGTGTGTGTGTGTGTGTGTGTGTGTGCGTGTGTGTGTGTGTGTGTGTTGTAACCTAGAAAATGTTACTGAATGAGGAATAACTAAAACGGTGGTTGGAAATGAAATGGTAATCTTTATAACATCAACAAAATACAATACTCGCCAGCGGCGTGAAGTAGGTAAACCACTGATTGTGGTGGACTGCTTAGACAGCATGTTACCCCCACTTACAAGAGTATACAACATATTTCTGAGGATTGGGACAAATTTATTAATATTAATAGGTACATGGTACATACATACATACATACATACATACATACATATGTAAGCAAATATATGGATATAGATCCGACAGTATGAAGAAAAATATACGGAAAAAACAAACAAAAATCGTTATATGCAATTATGCTGTTTTAATGTTAATATAATGTCAACGTCGGACGTTTCGGTCTAATAAACCATCTTCAGGACATATTCATAAAATATAATTAACATTATCAATTCAACATGACAATGACGATGGACATAAGAACAAGACTTATCCAAACAGATAACTGAATAGCTGATCTTATAAAACTTTCAGTTATCTGTTTGGATAAGTCTTGTTCTTATGTCCATCGTCTTTGTCATGTTGAATTGATAATGTTAATTATATTTTATGAATATGTCCTGAAGATGGTTTATTAGACCGAAACGTCCGACGTTGACATTATATTAACATTAAAACAGCATAATTGCATATAAGGATTTTTGTTTGTTTTTTCCGTATATTTTTCTTCATACATACATTTATATATATATATATATATATATATATATATATATATATATATATACCTACGTTTGAAGTGCAACTTAAAGTTTCGTTGTTCTACCAACTCATCAGGTACGAATAATTACTTTTGATTTAAAAAAAATAAATACTGGGTCTCACGAGAGAAACGCTAAATTAAACGCACTGTTTTGTTTGCACCTTATATTAAATTGAGTAAATATTTATTCGCTTACCTGTGTATGCACGCTAACCCAGGTATATACGGTTGCTAATATCAAGTTATTTGATTTATCCACTTTAATACCTACATATATATGTTTATATGTGTGTGTGCGTGCTTGTGTGTATGTGTGTGTGTGTGTAAACTTTAAAATATAGCTGAAATATATCTGTAAAAGAAGAATATATGATTGCTCGAGTTCAGTCAGGTCCTACATCTGCGACCTTACAGCCATGAGAGCAGTAATTCTGTTAGAAATGCTGGAATAGGGAACATAATAGCGCTTTCTAAATTCTTCCAGTTGATAAGGACATTTTGTTTTGTTAGTTATTAGTTATAAATAATGTCGTTTTCTCACATATGTTACTATGTGAGAAAACGACATTATTTTTGTACCAACTTTATACTTTGTTTTAATAAATTCATTTCGTTTTCGCCTTGAACATGTCTACATCGGACGAAACGCGTCGGCTAATATTTCAGTTTTCCTATTGTCTTTTACACACACACACACACACACACGCACACACACACACACATACATATGTAGGAAGAAGGAATATACATGTGCATACTACCAAAAGCACACACGTACACGCGATACACAAAAATGGAAATGATTCTAAGGGTGTCATATATAAAAAGATAAGAAGACATCTTTCCTCGCTCTGTCTCGGGAAATCTTAATGGTTTTATTACCCATTGCGAAGAAAATCACTTTTGCAACCAGTTGAAGTAAAACATCAGGATTACTACTACACACAATAGAGAATGGTTTGACATTGAAAAACATAAGGAAAATTTATTCTTTTTAAATATATGTGGGAAATTCCAAAAATTAAATATAATATATTTATTTAAAAATAAGTGGGAAATTCCAAAAATTAAATATAATATATTTATTTAAAAATTCACATCATAACCAAAAGGTTTGCGGTTTCTTTCTCCTTTTCAAAATATACAATTCCCTCTGGTCGGAACAACTATAACCCCTTCCTTATATATATATATATATATATATATATATATATATATGTAATTTAAAGATCAAATGTTGATCATATATGGATCGGAATCCGACAGTACGATAAGATAAAGAACAAATAGGAAATGTTTACCAACCTTACCTGTTTCGTCAGAGATTGAGAGAAACAGACGAAAATACAGAAGTTTGGTATTTTTAATATTCATGTGGTCGATTCTCATTGGTCAGTTATGTATCACGTGAATTAAAACTGTAAGTAATTCTATATGTATGTAAGTTTGCAAAAATTCTAATATATCTAAGAGGTCAGGGGATGATAATGTGTATTCGTAATTTTGTATGTGTGTCTGTCTAGTAGAGGGAATTCTAATGTCTTCAATTTTGTGTGGTCAGTCGGCGTAGAGGGTTATGATTCTATTAAGTTGTTTTATGTACGTATTGTCTGTATTAGATAGATGTACGTTAGATCCTTTAAGTATGAATTTAAAAAAAAGGACGACGATATAATGTAATGTGTAATGTCTGTTTATAGTTGGTAATAATGTTATTATTAAGCTTTAAAAGTATTTCCTCTTAAATAGTGTTATATAGGAATAAAGTGTCGCTGCCGACACTTGAGTTTGAACATAGAACGCCAGTGAGCAAACACAGGCGATCCCATTGTTGAATTAAGTAGGCCACGCGACAATAGAGAAACCGCATGCATGGGAGGTAGTGTGTGTTTAATTGATCGTTATTTCTATTCTATCCTCTATTACTATTCAGATCTTCATTTCTATTCTACCCTCTATTACCATTCGGATCTTCATTTCTATTCTATCCTTTATTACTATTCGGATCTTCATTTCTATTCTATCCTCTATTACTATTCGGATCTACATTTCTATTCCATCCTCTATTACTATTCGGATCTACATTTCTATTCTATCCTCTATTACTATTCGGATCTTCATTTCTATTCTATCCTCTATTACTATTCGGATCTTCATTTCTATTCTATCCTCTATTACTATTCAGATCTTCATTTCTATTCTATCCTCTATTACTATTCGGATCTACATTTCTATTCTATCCTCTATTACTATTCAGATCTTCATTTCTATTCTATCCTCTGTTACTATACGGACCGAAGTATAAGAAGTTGAAGATTTCTAAACCTGAGGCAAATTATTCGTTACAAAGACAGGCACAAATATCAACAGAAAAGCGCTGGGGCACCACAAGAGACAACTGCTGTTGAACGTAAACACTTAGATATTGAGAGCAAAAAAAATGGAAGGAAACCTGCGTCAGCGATGACAGTTGAAAGAAATTCTTCTAGACAGCAACTAGCGTCGCTTTCAACTGTGAAAAATCAACTCAGATTACTAGGGCTTAGATGGTGTACAGTCATAAAAAAACCTGTTACAGAATGTGTATAAGCGGAAAAGATTGTTATGGGTTAGAATAAGGGTTCTGTCAAATAGGAACTGGACATTGAAAGAGTGACAAAATGTAATGTGGCCAGACGAGGCAAATCTGAAAATTTTGGTAGCAAGAGGAGAGTGTATGTCAGGAGAAAGACTGAATGATGAAATGTGTAGTTTCAGTCGTTAAAGCATGATGGTGGATCTGTTATTTGTGGGAGGGTGGGTTCGAAACTTGATTCAGGTCAAGGGAATCATGAAAAAAGTAGAATAGCATTCGATTTTGCAAAGACAAATATGCGTATATATATATATACACACACACACATATATATACATACATATATATATATATATATATATATATATATATATATATATATATATATATATATATATGCACGCTTGTGTGTGTGTGTGTATTTTTGTATGGTTAATCTGTATATGTTTTAGTATTAAATTCATATTTTACCAATTTCTTTACCTAGTTGTGGCACATGGTCGCAATTATGGAGTACCGTTTGAGTTTCGAACTCACTACTTAGTATGAATTTGTATTCCCCCCCCCCCACTGCTCACGAGGTCAGGTTGTGACACAAGGTCGGTTTAATGTGGGGAGCCCGAGCGCGTACACCCGGGCAAGGAACAAAAATTCCCCAAGCCCCCGCAACCGTCGAATGCACTGGCCTCAGTGCGTGCACCGATCCTTCTCTCTCGTGCAATGAGAAGCCGCGGCCTCTGGCAGCTGTTCCCCAGGGCTGGGCACCTATCAGTATCATTTTCCTCAGTTGCGACTCTGTCTTTTGACGGAATCGCCCCTCAGTGCACTCTGCCCAAAGACAGAGACGCAACTGAGATATTGTCTGAATTCATGTAGCGAGACAAGCTTGTTTATCATTACAACACCTCGAAATGCCCAAATGATTTTCTGAGTGAAGCCTAGATGTGGTAGAAGTTCGCAAGTATGGAGCGCCCTTGAGGATCGAACTCACTGCTTAGTCGTAACTGGTCAAGCGAGAAAAGCTTACTGGCAGTAATATCGGGTTGAAGTGCTCTTAATTTACTAAGCGTAGCTTAGATTTGGCACCACTTAGGATAGAACTGACTTCTCAGTCGCAATTGATCAGCATTAAGATCGTTAACCACTACACCACGTCTAATTGCCCAAGTTTGCAAGGTATATATTCCTCATATTTTTCCACTTCCCCATCTTTATCCTGTCCTAGCCGATTCCACCAAGCCTTCAATGTTTCTTCATATTGATTTCTACGATAAGATATGTAAATATGTAATGTGCTACAAATTAACGTTCCTACAAGCGATCGAAGAGAGCATGGCGGGAACTTTAAAAACACAACACGTATCACTTGAGGCTCTGTCTAAAACAGATCAAATATTTAACATTATGCATTACTTTCTGAGAATATCATTATCATTGTTTGCCGTGCGAGAGCAGTGTATTTTTTTCCTTCTATACGCAGTTTCTGGGTCAGGACGTACCTCTCCACAATTTCCTGCCTTTTGCAACTCTTACTAAAGGTTGTCGTTTTGCTATACTTTGTAATCTACGCTCTGCTAAACATTTACGCAATTCGCTGCATTCCTCTGTCCATTTGGATTTCGATATGCCCTGTGAGTGTCAAATTCTCTAAGCCCTGTCTTTTTCTAATTCTCTAATTCACAGCGGATTGATTGTTACAAACATCCAATCGAGGTGTGCGGAAAAGGTGGTCTTTCTTCGTCTAATTCATTAAAAGGCCAGAGTAGCTGTTAGCGTTTTATTGTGAGGGGGAATCAGGGATTGATCTCCCCTGACTGGGTCGACTTAGTTGTGGGGTGTATGATGACCCGAAACTCCATGATGAACCATGTCAAATAACATCACTGACGGGCGCCTACTTTTGAATCATGGTGTTTACTCAGCATTCATACGTAGAACGACATCTCACAAGCCGTTTTTCGTCTGCAAGGAATTTGTCCGGTATTTAATTTTATTGGGAGGCACGTTGGAGTAATGGATAGCGATTTGGCTTGAGAAATCGAAGAGCCGAGTTCGAATTCCAATGGGATCCATTACATTCACTTATGTGCTAATTCGTTGGGAAAGATATCGGTCACCTTTTTCTCCCCGACCAAAGCTATGGGTAAACAGCAGAACAGACTAGTTTCTATAGCGTTGTGTCGCAACCAGACTACGAGAAGGAAAAATTCAAAGAATTTAAAACCGGCCTGGAGAAGGTTGGGCTCCGTCAGAAACACCACTTCTACTGTGGCTGCAAGTACACATGGTGACCTTACAACCCTACGGGTCACCGGATTAAAAAAAAATTGGGATTGATATTAGAGAATAGTTCAACACTCTTTACTTGGTTTCTAAAGAAATTTTCGTGTTTCTTTATATTTTGCTTCGATTTCAGATGGCATCTTTAGCTGTTTCAATGCGCCTACGAATTTCAGTCTTACATTTCCCTTCAATGTTAAAACACTCAGTTATGTGACATGCGTGATACACGCTTAAGCGATCATGTATATTTAGATACATGACTGACGAGGCAGTTCCCCCCTCCCGTAGTAGGTTGCTATTTCTTTCTGCGATAGACCAGTTGCCATCCAAGGCTATAGAAACCGGTCTCTCCTGCTATTTATCAATAGCTGGAGGGAGAGAAGAAGAGGATTCATGACTTTCCCAAAGGTATTAGCAATGCACTGGATTCGAGTTGAATTCGAACTCGGCCCTCCGATTCCTCAATGCGAGCCGCTATCCACTATCTTTCTGATATCCATACAGTGCATGTATATTTACAGAAAAAAATTCAGATCGGCAGAACAATGCCAATCTTCATCGGCCCAGAATGCTTTTTGGAATGTCTGTCTTGATTGTAGCTTTGAATTTATGTTAGATAGCAGTGGGTACTCAAAGGGACGCCTTGTTTTTGAGCTTGTATTGGTGACAAGGGGAGATCTGGGATCGGAGTTTCTTTAAGGCCCAAGCATTTAGTTGTATGTAAATCGATTTCAGATCCTGCAATGACATTTTACTCTATGCCAACGTCGAGTATGTTTTACAAGAACTTACAGTAACTGGTATTTAGGCAATAAGCGTTTAATATTATTAATATGTTTAATATTATTAAGATGGGGGAATTTAAATATAAAACAAATTAGAATTAAGATAAATTAGTTGAGTGACAGATTCATAATTCTTTGAGTAAGAGCGAAGCATACAACGGAATAAATCATACTGTAGAGCACACATTCATATGCCCCCACACACATCTACGTTTACATACATGTACAAATATGTACCCATAAACACATGTGTGTCTCTCGACTCTCCCATCGAATTCGACGCATGAGGTTCAAGCAGATCAGTTCCTAGGAAACCGACAGCCCGACAACAGCACATGAGATTTGCTTATAGTAGTGGTTTCGTGCAGAATCATCCACTGTTTTTGAAGGGCCGAATACAGAGACCTGGTGCACTACGTTCCACACAAGGTCCCCAAACGACCCTCCGCAGGTGGTGAATTCAGAGGAGTACTTCTCCTAGACCAGTTGCCATCCAAGGCTATAGAACGCAGTCTGTCCTGTTATTTACCCATGGCTGGATGTAGAAGAAGAGGATTCACACCTTTCACAAGGGTATTAGTACGTAAGTGAATGTAATGGATTCAACTGGAGGCACGGTGGAGTAATGGATATCGGCTTGGATTGAGGGCATATATATATATATATATATATATATATATATATATATATATATATATATATATATATTGAACAATAAAAATATTAAAAAATTAAAAGTAAAATCTTCAGACACATTGGGTTGTATATTAATATTCTTTCGTTTTTTATTTATTATTATTTCATTTAGATTCCTCGACTAGTTTCGGCCAAAATGGCCATCATCGGGAGAAGAAATATTTCTGCTTGCTGGTAGCAGTAAACTACAGAAATGGATGTCTTGATGGAGAAAATGAACTTTTGTCTTTAATTTTCATTTGTTTTGTTTTTTTAACATGAATTTTGGTCAGACCTTGTGTTGTCCAGGCAGTCTCTTTTAATTTGTTATTTAAGATATGATCTGGATGTATTCATGCTGCTCTGAATTCTCTTGATCATTTTGATAGTTTTATTGATTCCTGGAAAGCGATGTGTCTCTGTTAAGTGTGTGTGTGTTATTTGGTTCTTAAGGAGTCAGTGAGTATGATGTGTGTAAGCGTGTATATTACTATAGGTGTGTGTTATCATTTGGCTCATTAGGAAGTGAGGGAGTATGAAGTGTTTAAGTGTGTATATTCGTGTGGCTGTGACCGTAAGTTTGAGGCCTCAACACCTCCGTAAGCATGTCTCCTTGTGTGGGTGAGAAATGTGGGTAGGTTCTGATTTGTGGGGTTATATATTATATTATATTATATTATTATATATATATTAATATTATTCATATTGTTAAATTTGTGATTAAGTCCGGCTGGATAGTGCGTTTTTAAACGATGCATCCACTTATTTTCATGGAACTAGAAAATCTTTCTAATGTTATCTGCTCTGATCTTTTCTATTCTCTCAATTATAGTGAATTTGGCATGGGTTTTAAAGTCGTGTTTCTGGGTGGAATACATATATATATATATATATATATATATATATATATGTGTGTGTGTGTGTGTGTGTGTGTGTGTGTGTGTGTGTGCGCGCGCGTGTGTGTACCATTCAATTACTCCATTGGTTAAAATATCAGAAACACTAAGCTGCGTCCGGAAATCTGTAAGCTTTAATCACAGCGGGTTGCATCAGTATAGGGACTTTTTCTCTATTTTAATTTTTGATTTTCGTGGTGAAAATATATATGCTCTGTTATAATAAATACATTGAGTTCTCTATGGATCAGTTTTAATATTTTATATTACTAGCATTCACCTGGATTATAAACCAATGGATATATATATATATATATATATATATATATATATATATATATATATATATATATATATATATATAAGCAAGATGTGTGTGTGTGTGTGTGTAACGAATGTACGGCCGCAATTTTCGACGGATTTGCACCAAAATTTACATGCACATGCTCCAAGGTATCGGGAATGCCAACACCGACTTTGCATTTCTCCCATCGATAGTGGAAATAATGTCCAGAATGAGAGTCTATAGCTGGCTGCCACGAATAAGCAGGAAGATTCTATTGGACAGTTTGAGAGCCAATAGCTGACTGACACGAATGTTAACTAGCATGCTAGCATGCAAAAAAATATCGATGGCTGCATTCGTCACAAGTGAGAAAAATTTAAATCTGCATGGAACTTTACTCCAATTGGCTCATTCGCTTGCTTAAACTCAATGTTGATTCTGATTCCGCAGAACTGGGTTGGGTGTGAAAAAGTATTTGTTGTTAACATTCTTTTTTCATTTGGTTTTTCCAGTTACGAGTCCTTTTTCAAAGCTGACCGTTTTGTGTTCATTTTTTTTAGTTCTTTTTTCGTAACAGATATAATGTTTAGTATAGATCTTAGAAAAATTCGCAGTGTGAGATAGGCAAGAAGTAACGTATGTAGCAACATCAGCACGGCAAAGGGCACTCCTTTAAAGGCAAAGAAGGGCAAAAATATTTTACGTCAAATACCGATTGCTATATGAGTCGTACGATTTTTGAATCAAGCACGGGCAACGCCGGGCCATGCTGCTAGTACATATATATATATATATATATATATAAAGAAATATAGTTTTAAGATGTGCTATATGTATGGGATAAAGTGCTCAATATCAGAGATAGAGCGTAATATAAAAATAAAAGTCAACACTTAGAGACGACAGGGTGTTTTAAGCTAGACGCAAAACACACACACACACACATATTTTAATTTTAAAATTCGCAAGATATTTCAAACTGTTGATGGCATCAGTTTGTCGTGGGATACTTTTTAGTTGGAGAAAGAAAAAAAGAGAGGGTGTTATAGCGACTTATTGGGAGATATGGAGAGTAGAAGGCGCCGTTACAGGAATTATATTATAGAGGTAGGAGATTTTGGGTAGTGGGAGAGAGTGGGAGACCGATGAGCTGACCTACATCCTAATTGTCACACGGTCAAAGATTAATTCACTGAAATTAACAAAAACGTGAAAAAACAATCAAGAGGTAACTTTAATAAAATACAAGCCAGATAATTCGGAACTATTGGTGTATTAAACTCGTACATATATCAGAGCTGTGTGTGTGTGTGTATATGTGTGTGTGTCTGTGTGTGTGGGGGGAGAGAGAGAGAAAATAGTTTAAATTATTCTATATTTATAGCGTAAGTGCTACAGTACCGGGCATAGGGCGAGGGCAAGTGTAGACACTGATGAAGGAATCAATGCAAAAAAGAAAAATGAAGGAGAGAAAAAGAAAAAGGCAATCAAAGAAAGAGAAAGTACTATGTATAAAAGAAAAAATGATGAATGAAAAATGAATGAAAAAATGCTAAAAGAAAAATGAAAGAGAGAAAAAGAAAAAGGTAATGGAAGTAAGAGAAAGAAATATGTATGAAAGAAAAAATGATGAATAAAAAATGAATGAAAAAATGCTAAAAGAAAAATGAAAGAGAGAAAAAGGAAAAGGTAATGGAAGTAAGAGAAAGAAATATGTATGAAAGAAAAAAGGATGAATGAAAGAAAGAATCATTGAATGAATTCAAAAAGAAAAAAGAAAGAGAAAAAAGAAAAAGGCAATGAAATTAAGAGAAAGGAATATGTATGAAAGAAAAAAATGATGAATGAAAAATGAATGAATGAATGTAAAAAGATAAATGAAAGAGAGAAAAAGAAAAGGCAAAGGAAGTAAGAGAAAGGAATATGTATGAAAGAAAAAAGGATGAATGAAAGAATGAATGAATGAAAAAAGAATATTAAAGAGATAAAAAGAAAACGGTAATGACAATAAGAGAAAGGAATATGTATGAAAGAAAAATGATGACTGAAAAATTAATGAATGTTTGCAAAAAGAAAAATGAAAGAGAGAAAAAGAAAACGGTAATGAAAGTAAGAGAAAGGAATATGTATGAAAGAAAAAAGGATGAATAAAAGAAAGAATGATTGAATTAATTCAAAAAGAAAAAGAAAAGCGAGAAAAAAAAAGACAATGAAAGTAAGAAAAAGATGAATAAAAGAAAGAAAGACTGAATGATTGAATGAATGAATGAATGAATGAAAGAAAAACGATTCTGGAGTAAACACGAAAGAAAGAAGGAATGAAATATTGCAGGAAAAAGACCGTCGCAACTTGATGTTGACATCTGCGTCCATAGCTATTATATATATATATATATATATATATATATATATATATATATATATATATATATATATATATATACACAGATAGAGAGAGAGAGAGATAAAATGTGAGAGATAGACAGACAGAGAGCGAGCAAAAGATAGCATCTCTTCGTATTTTACGATTGGTCTCTCATTGTGTACATTTCTTTCTTTAACAGACAAAAAGAAAAGAAAAAGCCTAATTTTTGTTCTCTTCGCTGGTCTCTTTCCCAAAGCCGACCCTAGCTGTCACGGCCCCGACCCCTTACAGACCCGAAACCTCTTGTGTCCCGGCCCCTCAATAAGTGTCAACTCTGGGTTTCAAACACTGTTGTTGTAAAGCTAATCTCCCGATTACGTTTCCGACATGCAACGGCCATTAAGATGATCAAAACCTGATTGAAATTGCGACGAGAGAGGTGGGGCCAACAGAAATGACACATGTCGGCGGTGGTGGGGAGCGGGAATCGATGAACGGCGCGAGCAATCATGAAGTTACAATATAAAGAATAGAGAAAAAGTGGGGAAAAAGAAAGAAAAGTGAGGAGCTTAGGAGTGGATGAGGATGGAACAAGATTTTGTAAACGGGGGAGGTGAAAGGATTTTTTGTACTTACAATAACGATAGGGAGAAGAAGGAAGAAAGGAAGGAAGGAAGGAAGTAAAAAAGAAAGAAAGAAGAAAGAAAAAGAACGCATGAACGAACAATGGCGGAAAGAAGGAAGGGAAGAAGGTGATGAAAAGGAGAAAGAAGTGAAAATCAGTTTGATTGAAGAGAAAAAAATATTAGTGATAAATACTAAAAGAAATAGTGAAAATCACTCAAAGAAAGAAAGAAAGAAAGAAAGAAAGAAAGAATACCCAGATAACAGAAAGAAAGAAAGACCCAGAATAGAAAGATAAAACTCGGAGATAAAAGAAAGAAAGAAAGAAAGAAAGAATACCCAGATAATAGAAAGGAAGATAAAATTCGGAGATAAAAGAAAGAAAGAAAGAAAGAAAGGCAGAAAGAAAGAAAGGAAGGAAGAAAGGAAGAAAGAATACCCAGATAATAGAACGAAAGAAAGACCCAGAAACAGAAAGGAAGATAAAATCCAGAGATAAAAGAAAGAAAGAAAGAAAGAAAGGCAGAAAGAAAGAAAGAAAGAAAGAATACCCAGATAATAGAAAGGAAGATAAAATTCGGAGATAAAAGAAAGAAAGAAAGAAAGAAAGAAAGGCAGAAAGAAAGAAAGGAAGGAAGAAAGGAAGAAAGAAAGAATACCCAGATAATAGAACGAAAGAAAGACCCAGAAACAGAAAGGAAGATAAAATCCAGAGATAAAAGAAAGAAAGAAAGAAAGAAAGGCAGAAAGAAAGAAAGAAAGAAAGAAAGAAAGAAAGGAAGGAAGAAAGAAATAAAGAAAGAAAGAAAGAAAGAAAGAATACCCAGATAACAGAAAGAAACAAAGACCCAGAAATAGAAAGGAAGATAATATTCGGAGATAAAAGAAAGAAAGAAATTAAGACAGAAAAAAGACAATGTATGAATGAAAGAAAAAATGATTAAAAGAAAGAATGAATGAATTACAAAATGAAATTGAATGAAAAGAGAGTAGAAAAGAAATAAAGAAACAAAGAAAGAAACAAAGGAAAAAGTAAGAAATGAAAGAAAGAATAAATAAAAGAAAGAAATAATCAATGAATTACAAAAAAATAGGATGAAAGAAAGTAGAAAAGAAATAAATAAAAGGAAAATGCATGAATGAAAGAAAGGATAAATAAAAGGAAGAAATAATATGTGAATGAATGAATTACAAAAGAAAAATGATTGGAAAAATTGAAAAGAAAGGAAGAAATAAATAAATAAAGAAAGAAAGGAAGTAAGAAAAAAGAAAGGACAATTTATGAATGAAAGATAGGATAAATAAAAGAAAGAAATAATGAATGAATTACGAACGAAAAATGAATGGAAAAGTGAAGTACTATAAAGAAAGGAAAAAGAATGGACAATATATGAATAAAAGAAGGGATGAATAAAAGAGAGAATGAATGAATTACAAAAGAAAAATGAATGAAAAAATGACATGAACGAAAAAAGAAAATGTATGAATTTAAGAAAGGATAATTAAAAGAAAGAAAGAATGAATTACAAGAGAAAAATGAAATGAAAGACAGAAAGAAAGAAAGAAAGAAATATGTATGAATTAAAAAAATATAAATAAAGAAATAAAGAATGAATGAATTAAAAAAGAAAAATGAATAGAAACAATGAAATAAAAGAAAGAAAGGAACATTATGAATGGAAAAAAGAATAAATAAAAGAAAGCAAGAATGACTGAACTAAAAAAGAAAAATGAATGAAAAAAATGAAGTGAAAGAAAGAAAGAAAGAAAGAAAGGAAGGAAAATATATGAATGAAAGAAAGGATAAATTAAAGAAAGGAAAAATGAATGAATTCAAAAGAAAAAATGAATGGAAAAATGAAATGAAAGAAAGTAGGAAAGAAAGAAAGAAAGCCAGAGAGAAAAAGTTAGAAAGAAAAAAGTGAAATGTTTGATATCCTCATCAAAGACAGAAAAGAAAAGAAAAACGCAATGAAGCATAGAAAGATGAAAGAAAGAAAGAACATGAATAATAGAAGAAAAAGAAATAGTGAAAGAAAGGAAGGAAGTAAAAAAAGAAGAAAAAAAGAAAAATGCCTCAATGAATTAATAAAAAAGAAAAATGATAAAAAAAGAAAAAGTTAATAAAAAAGGAAGAAAGAAAAATGAATGAAAAGATGTACAAAAAAAAAAGCGAGGGAATAAATACAAGAAGAAATCAAAGAAAAAAATGAAAGCAAAATGAATGAGAAAAAAAGAGAAACAAACAAATAAAAGAATGAATAGATGAATGAATGAGCGAGAGAAGAAAAAGAAAAGAAAAAAGAAAAAGTAAAATGAAAACAAAAAACAAAGAGAAGAAGAAAAAGAGCAATAATAATAATAATAATAATAATAATAATAATAATAATAATAATAATAATAATAATAATATTTTATGTTTAAAGTACCTGACAGTTACATCTAGATAATTGAGAATGCCTTCATTTGGTGACCGTCAGAGAAGACTGGGTTACCCGAAAAGAAATATGTTTCTAACTAAGCCCCACTTACAAAGTTAAGGGAAGCTTTTATTAAAACCTAACACTTAGACCATATCTTGCACATTTGGCACAGAATGGCTGTCATGATGTGTATATTGGGCGAGGTATATTTCTACAATAGTATCTCTTTGGTGGCGTGTGGCTGCCTCACTCAATAAATAATAATAATAATAATTATAACAACAACACCAGGTTACAGAGACAGGACCTGTTACAATTCTATGGGACTACACAATTCACACTGACAGAACAATCAAAGCCAACCGCCCAGATATTGTTATTAAAGACCACAAACAAAAACGGTGCCTCTTTATTGATATGGCAGAACCCAACTGATTGCAAATTATCTTTGAAGATATTCAAAAAGCTGTCAAAATACAAGGACCTTGAAATAGAAATCTCAAATATTTGGCACATGCGAACATCAACAATCCCTGTTGCAGTTGCAGCCCTAACAATGACTGGAAAAGATTCCAGTAGACTAATCGAAGGGATTCCTGGAAGTCCATGCCTCAAGGAGATACAAAAATTGTTCTCAAAATTACAGCCCACACTTTACGAAGGGCTTTATCTATGTAATATATATATATTTTTTTTTTGTCAGTGGAAAGTGTCATGATGCCATTTCTAACCTTAGGTCTCTGGGCGGGACTCGGAAAGAAATGTGTAAAGGTCAGAAATCAAAGATAATAATAATAATAATAATAATAATAATAATAATAATAATAATAATAATAATAATAATAATACACAGTAAAAAAGAAAGTGTTTAATCATTTATTCTACATGGATGCCCAAGACCACATTGAGTTGAAGACTCCCCTCAATGCTGTAAAATGTTTCAGTGATGACATCGGTATGGATTTCGGATTAGATAAATGTGCAAACGTAACACTCAAAAAAGGGAGAATTACAGAAACACACGCAATAGATCTAGATTTGGTCACAAAGATTATGGAAATGGAAGATCAAGAAGCCTATAATTCAGCGAAGGAGATGGAAAACGGTATGCCCAAATAAAAGAGAAATTAAGTAAAGAATACTACAGACGTGTGAGTATGGTCTTAAATACCGAACTGAATTTACAAAACAATATCAGCCATAAACACTTTGGCTGTCCATATGTTACAATAGAATTTCCTCATCTGTAATTGGAACAAGGATGACATTAAACGAATGGTTGTCAAAATGATAAAGCTTCTCACTTGTCACCGCATGCGTCATCATATGGTTGATGTTGATCGGCTGTATGTTTCCAGATCCGAAGGAGGCAGAGGATTAGTTCAACTATAACTGTCTTACAAAACCACAACAATGAGGTCTTCAAAGATACCTGGAAACAACAGAAGACTGGATGATGATCTGTGTCAAAGAACATGAAAGGAATGAGAAACTTTATTCAGTAATGAAAGAGGTCAATAAAATTTCAAGTGGGTGAAGAAGTACAAATAAGCCATAGTGCACCTACTTTAGCGGCAAAAAAAAACTAAAAAAAAAAAGGAAGTAAATGCAATATACAAATGTACAATATACAGAAACGATGAACAGATAAACTTCTTCATGGGCAAAACAAGCTAATGTAGACGAATCCTGTGCGCATGCGTGGTTACGTAGTGCAGGTTGAAAAGTTGAAATCGAAGGTTTTATTCTTGCGACACTGGACCAATGCTTGCTAACTAGAAATTACGTATCGCTGATGTTGAAAAAATGGGTTAACCAGAAATGCAGATTCTGTGATAAATATCCAGAAACATTTGGCCATCTTGTATCAGGTTCCACGGTGCTAGCGCCAACTTAATATAAAATTTGGCATGATAGATTGGGCCAATATCAGCAATGGAATATATGCAACTTTTACGGAAAGGAAACACCAAGAAACAGGTGTGAACATCACCTAGACCCGGTTACAGACATTGGATCAGTAAAACTTACGGAAAGGAAACAGCAAGAAACTGAGATAAGACCTGTAACAATTTTATGGGACTTTAAAATACACACTGACAGAACAATCAAAACTAATCGTTTAGACATCATGACCAATGACCACAAGAACAAAATGTGCTTTCTTGTTGACATGGAAGTTCATGCAGATTATAATGTATCTTTGAAGATCTTCTAAAAAAAAACTATCAAAATACAAAGATCATGAAGACGAAATCTAAAAATATCTGTCATATGAAGACATCTATAATTCTATTTGTATTTAGATCCCCCGCTTTGAAAGGAAAAGTTTCTGATAGACTCATTGAAACGATTCCTGGTAGCCCATGCCTTAAAGAAATACAAAAAAAATGTACTGACAAGTACAGCCACACCTTACGAAGGTCTTTATCAGTGTACAATATGTGTGATCATAGGCTAAAAAGTCTTCAGTGAAAACATAATGTTGACATTTGTCTTTAGGTCTCTCGTTGGAACCCGGAAATAAATGTGTACAAACCAGAAATCAAAGGAATAATAATAATAATAATAATAATAATAATAATAACCTGTGATAAATATCCAGAAGCGATTGATGATCTTGTATCAGGTTGCACGATGTTGGCACCCACTGAATATAAAACCCGACATGACAGAGTGGGCCAATATCTGCACTGGAAAATCTGCAACTTCTACGGGAAGGAAACTGAAAGAAACTGGTACCAACACCACCCAGACCCAGTTACGGAGATAGGACCTGTTACAATTCTATGGGACTACACAATTCACACTGACAGAACAATCAAGGCCAACAGACCAGATATTGTTATTAAAGACCACAAACAAAAACGGTGCCTCCTTATTGATATGGCAGTCCCTGCTGACTGCAATGTATCTTTGAAGATATTCAAAAAGCTGTCAAAATACAAGGACCTTGAAATAGAGGTCTCGAAAATGTGGCATATGGGAACATCAACAATCCCTGTTGTAGTTGGAGCCCTAGGACTGGTTGGAAAAGATTGCAGTAGACTAATTGCAGGGATTCCTGGAAGCCCATGCCTCAAGGAGATACAAAAAATTGTTCTGACAAGTACAGCCCACACTTTACGAAGGGCTCTATCTATGTAATTTTTTTTTTTTTTTTTTTTGTCAGTGAAAAGTGTCATGATGCCATTTCTAACCTTAGGTCCCTGGGTGGGACCCGGGAAGAAATGTGTAAACGCCAGAAAGCAAAGAAAATAAAAATAATAATAATAATAATCTTGCATAATGTTGCACGGTATTAGCATTCACCGAATATAAAACCCAACATGATAGAGTGGGCCAATATCTGCACTGGCAAATCTGCAACTTTTACTGGGAAGAAAGCTTCAAGAAATTGGTATGAACACCACCCAAACCCAGTTAGAGAGATAGGACCTGTACAATACACACAGACAGAACAATCAAAACTAATTGCCCAGACATCATAATCAATGACCACAAGAACAAAATGTGCTTTCTTATTGACATGACAGTCCCTGCAGATTATAATGTATCTTTGAGGATCTTCAAAAACCTATCAAAATACAAGTTGAAATCTAATCAATGGGGCACACGAGGACACAAATAATTACACTTGCAGCTGGTATCCTGGGGTTGATTGGAAAAGGTTCCAATAGGCTCGTTAGAGGGTATCCTGGTAGCCCATGTCTTAAAGAAATGTAAAAAAAAGTGCTCACAGGTAGAGGTCACTCATTACAAAGGGCTTTATCTATGGAAATTCTGTGTGATCTTGGGTTTATTTATTTATTTTATAAAAATGATCAGTGGAAAATGTCATGAAGCCATTTCTGACCATAGGTCTATGGCTGGGACCCGGAAGGTAATATATATACAACAGAAATCAATGGAATTTATAATAATAATAATAATAATAATAATAATAATAATAATAATAATAATAATAATAATAATAATTATCATTATAACACACATTCGACCTGGTTTCTCCTTTCAATTAGGGCAGTTTAAGTTTAAAGTCAGCCCACGTGAAAATCAAAATTTGAGTGCAACTGAGGCACATCCCCCAAATGAGGGGTTAACAATTTGAATGGGGTGGGGGTGGGGTGGCCCTAAAATGGGCCGTTTTTGCGTTCTCAATCTTGCAAGGAAGGAACCTCTTCCATGGACCGCCATAATAATAATATACGATAACTTTTATTTATAATACTTTTTTTTATAATCTTTTGCGTTAGATTTCAACGCTCTAAAATTAATTGTACGCTGTTTTTTTACAGACATTAAATTTTGCCTTTGATTTTCACCAGGTTTTTTTTTAGATTTTTCACGTTCAACGTTGGAATTTTTTCCAGCTAATTTGGACTCAAAACCGGCACTGAAGAATTATCTACCAAACAAGCAAAAAAATACAAAAAAAAACTCATAGAAATCGGATGAAAACTATGGAAACGCATAAGCAACATCCGTTCACACACACACACACATACACACATATACACACACATACATACACGCACATTTTGAGAATTATAGATATATATCTTACAAAACTACGATAGGCCTTCAAAGATACCAGGAAAAGACTGAAGACTAGATGATGTCAAAAATCATGAAAGATGTAATGAAGGAAGCCAGGAAGTTCAAAATAGAGTTTCAAATGATTGAAGAAATGCAAGTAAAGCACAATATCCCCACTGAAGCTTCAAAATACTTTAAAAAAGAAAGCAAAGGCAATTGCAACTGACTAGATACAGAAACGATAGCGAGATAAACGGCTTCACGGTTAATACCCTGCCCGTAGCTAGAAAGCTGATGTAGACAAACACTGTACCCATCAGTGGCTACGTAGTGCATGGTTAAGAGATGAAACAGAAGGTTTTATTCTTGCTGCACATGACCAATGCTTGCTAACTAGGAATTACCAAGCACACATACCGACAGAATTGTCTTAGCCCAAAATGCAGATTCTGTGATAAATATCCAGAAACAATTGGGTGTATTTTATCAGGTTTCACATTATAGACACCCACCTTTGAACTCCAAATACAACTGGAATTCTTCATGTCATTTTTGAGATTTCGATATTATTGATATTCTTCTTCTTCTTCTTCTTCTTCTTCTTCTTATTATTATTATTATTATTATTATTATTTTTTTTTTTTTTTTTTTTGATTTCTGGCGTTTACACATTTCTTTCCGGGTCCCACCCAGGGTCCTAAGGTTAGAAATGGCATCATGACACTTTGCACTGACAAAAAAAAAAAAAAAAAATTTACATAGATAAAGCCCTTCGTAAAGTGTCGGCTGTACTTGTCAGAACAATTTTTTGTATCTCCTTGAGGCATGGACTTCCAGGAATCCCTTCAATTAGTCTACTGCAATCTTTTCCAACCAGTCCTAGGGCTCCAACTACAACAGGGATTGTTGGTGTTCCCATATGCCACATTTTCGAGATATCTATTTCAAGATCCTTGTATTTTGACAGCTTTTTGAATATCTTCAAAGATACATTGTAGTCAGCAGGGACTGCCATATCAATAAGGAGGCACCGTTTTTGTTTGTGGTCTTTAATAACAATATCTGGGCGGTTGGCCTTGATTGTTCTGTCAGTGTGAATTGTGTAGTCCCATAGAATTGTAACAGATCCTATCTCCGTAACCGGGTCTGGGTGGTGTTCATACCAGTTTCTTTCAGTTTCCTTCCCGTAGAAGATGCGGATTTTCCAGTGCAGATATTGGCCCACTCTGTCACGCCGGGTTTTATATTCAGTGGGTGCCAATATCGTGCAACCTGATAAAAGATTATTATTATTATTATTATTATTATTATTATTATTATTATCGGTTTTGTCGTTGTTGTTTTATTTCCTTTGATTTTGGGTGTGTACTCATTTCCTTCCGTGTCCCGACCAGAGACCTAAGGCCAGAAATGGCATCATGACTTTTTCCAATCAGCAATTTAAAAAAATAAATAAATCCGACATATTTTACATAGATAAATCTCTTCATAAGCTGTGGTCTGTATTCGTGAGAACAATTTTTTTAAGGCAATGATCTACCAGGAATCCATTCAATGAGTTTATAGGAATCTTTTTCGAATCAGTCCGAGGGCTCCAACTACAACAGGGATTGTTGATGTTCTCATCTGCCACATTATCGAGATTTCGATTCCAAGGTTCTTGTCATTTGATAGCATTTTGAAGATCTTCAAAAATACATTGCAGTCTACAGCGACTGCCATATCAATAAGGAGGCACATTTTGTCTTTGTGATTTCTGATCATATTGTTTGTCAGATTAGCTTTTATTGTTCTCTATGTGTGTATCGGGAAGTCCCATAAAATTGATACAGGTTCTTTCTGCGTAACCGGGTCTGGATGGAGTTAATACCAATTTCTTTCAGTTTCCTTCCCGTAGAAGTTGCATATTTTCCAGTGCAGATATTGGCCCACTCTGTTATGCTGGGTTTTATAATCAATGGGTGCCAATACCGCGCAGCCTGATACAAGATGGTCAAGTGTTTCAGGATGTTTATCACAGAATGTGTATTTGGTATTATTATTATTATTATTATTATTATTATTTTTATTATTATTATTATTATTATTATTATTATTATTGTTCTTCTTCTTCCTCTTCTTCTTCTTTTGTTGTTGTTGTTGTTTGTTTGTCATGTTTCCTTTTTTGTATCGTGTAGATCCGAGTCCAAACTATGGTCCTTAGGCCCTATGGGAGAATTGTCATTTATTATTATTATTATTATTATTATTATTATTATTATTATTATTATTATTAGGTTGGTGCAAAAATAATGTCGTTTTCTTACATATGTTACTATGTGAGGAAACGACATTACTTTTGCACCAACCTAATATTATTATTACTACTACTACTATTATTATTATTGTAATGAAATGTAATTAATATTATTATAATGTAAATGAAATTTCATTATTATTATTGTAATGAAATATGTGATTTTTGTTTAAATTTCTAACATTTATATTGTTCTCAAAATCAACGTTCTTTCTTTCTTTCTTTCTTTTTTCTTTCTTTTTTCTACCCATGATTCTCTCTTTCTTTATTTTTCTCTTATTATTCTTTTTTCGCGTTATTTCTTCATTTTCTCATAGGCCATTATTTCTCTGAGTAATACAATTCCATTACACATATAAGAGCCATATCATATCACTAATACCCTACAGACACGTGTATTAGTCGACTTCATGTATTGTGCGACGCCCCTTGAATTGATTTGCAATTTTAAGACTTCCATAAAAAATAGCTATTTAAAGCGCTACTAGTCACCGAAAAATGCATGATTTTTAACCTATTCAAACGAAATTATCTGTGTATAATACGAACTCTTATTTTTTCCGTAAAAATGAATATAAAAAATTGCACAATATCTGAGTACATTTAGTATTTGCATTATTTCCTGACATCTGGGGATTTATTTCTTCCCGATTTTCATTAAAGTTCTCTAGTAAAACCGTCAGTAATTTATTTATATTATACGCGTAATAACACCTGTCAGTACGGCTTGTAATTAATTCTTGAACTATGACAATACCTTTCTGATTTTCGTCGCCTTTAAAAAGATTCGCTAGCAAAACATTTACATTAGCCATATATAAGCCTTTTTGACTGCCTGTAGCACGATACTTGGCTTTTTGACAATATGTTTTTTTTCTGAATTAAAATGTATTTTATAGTAAAATGAATCAGAAATACAGCCATTGTCTTTATTATGTTAGTAACATATGTATTAATTTCCGACCTTTCACAATATTTTTCTTTTAAATATCCAGTACATCTTTAAAACTAAAATTAGTTACAGATTTATATTATCCACAGAATAGACATATTATGTTAGTAACACTTGCATTAATTTCTTATCATGTTAATAACACTTGCATTAATTTCTTATTATGTTAGTAACGCTTGCAGTAATTTCTTATTATGTTAGTAACATTTGCAGTAAATTGTTATCATGTTAATAACATTTCCCTTAATTTCTTATTATGTTAGTAACGCTTGCAGTAATTTCTTATTATGTTAGTAACATTTGCAGTAAATTGTTATCATGTTAATAACACTTGCATTAATTTCTTATTATGTTAGTAACGCTTGCAGTAATTTCTTATTATGTTAGTAACATTTGCAGTAAATTGTTATCATGTTAATAACATTTCCCTTAATTTCTTATTATGTTAGTAACGCTTGCAGTAATTTCTTATTATGTTAGTAACATTTGCAGTAAATTCTTATCATGTTAATAACACTTGCAGTAATTTCTTATTATGTTAGTAATGCTTGCAGTAATTTCTTATTATGTTAGTAACATTTGCAGTAAATTCTTATCATGTTAATAATACTTGCATTAATTTCTTATTATGTTAGTAACGCTTGCAGTAATTTCTTATTA
Organism: Acanthosepion lycidas; assembly: GCA_963932145.1. NCBI lineage: Eukaryota > Metazoa > Mollusca > Cephalopoda > Sepiida > Sepiidae > Acanthosepion > Acanthosepion lycidas. The sequence continues at coordinate 30,566,667 of OZ010599.1, forward strand.
TGTTAGTAACATTTGCAGTAAATTCTTATCATGTTAATAACAGTAATTTCTTATTATGTTAGTAACGCTTGCAGTAATTTCTTATTACATTAGTAACACTTGCAGTAATGTCTTATGTTACTAACACTTGCAGTAATTTCTTATTATGTTAGTAACGCTTGCAGTAATTTCTTATTATATTAGTAACACTTGCAGTAATTTCTTATCATGTTAGTAACACTTGCAGTAATTTCTTATGTTAGTAACACATTAATTACTTATGTTAATAACACTTGCATTAATTTCTTATTATGTTAGTAACACTTGCATTAATTTTTTATTATGTTAGTAATATACCCTTTATGATACCTTTCTCTTTGATTATTAATGCAATTTTAAATGTCGAATTAATTAGCAAGACATTGACATTATCCATATTATAGACATTTTCTGTCAGGAACGCCTTCTGTCAAATAACTTTCTTCTTTCTTCCTATTTTTCAATGGTTTGGATAAATAAAATTTATGAGCAACACATCTAATGATCTATATAATTGTCTTATTTCGTCAGTAAAACTTGCATTGTTTCCTGGCAACTGAGAATTCCTTTCTTTACCGATTTTTACTTAACTATCTAGACTTTGAGAGACATATACCTCCTTACGTGTTACTTAAAGAGCTTTTAATAATAACAGATTTATAGTGAGAAAAAATGCCTCACTTAAAATTGAGTTAAAATAAGATAAAAAAAAAAAACAGAGTCCACACCACTTCTATTAAAAGGAAATGATAAAAAGAAGAAAGAGAATAAAATAAAGATAAAATGAAGGGTGAATGAAGATTCTTTGAATGTTAGACGATCCCTTTTCCCAACACTATCCAGAAAAAGATCTGGAAGATGGGCACATCAGCCAGAAGAACACAACTAATAAAAATAAAACAACGGTGCTAGCAAAGAGTTCAAAATGAATAAATGGCAAACGGGGGAAAAAAGGAAGTTAAAGAAAGCTGCAAAGCTTCGGCGAGAAGATGATTATAAGGAGAGACAAATGGCATGAAGACACGTCAGTGCTCTCAAAGAGTCGAGTGTGCGTGGTATGGACGGTAATATAAGGAGTGGTGAGACTGATGCCGTCGCCGACGACAACGACGGTGACGGCGTAAACGAGCGGCGACAGGGACGCGGTCGGAGAAGAAGTGGCTAATGGAGGGAAAGACGCGGGTAAAAAGACGACGTGGACGCGTCCGCCGGAAACGACGAAGGAGGCTGCAGCGTGACTAGAAAGCCGGAATGCGTCGGAAGGAGTCGATTGTAAGGAAGGGGAAAAGAAGGTCTCCGTTCGTTTGGAGCAAAGAGGACGCAAAGCAGGTGTGAAAAGCTGAAACGAGGAGACAAGTGAGAAAGCGCGGGAAAAATAGAGTAAAATTTACTTTCATTTTCACTTTCGCAGTCAGTGAACACAATTACACGGATACCTTTAAGCGTCCGATTTTTAACACGTTTTGACCGGCATCCTTTTAAAGAACGTAAATGTGATTGCTGTAAAGGAAGGAATCATAGTTTCTTTGGTGTTCATCGACTTATTTTATCGTTTCTATTTTTTTTTTCGTATTATTATTATTATTATTATTATTATTATTATTATTATTATTATTGAAATCGTTTTAATAATATTAGGCGGACAAAAAATTCCTTCGGTTGATGAAATAAAAAGCAACGACATTTTTTTTTAATTTTCGACATTAACTTTATTGAACAAGATATTTACTTTTTTTTCTCTACGATATTTTGCCACTTACCCAAGCATTTCTTAATTGAATTCTTCTAGAACTTTTTCAAAATCTTTTCCAGCAAAGAACTACTCAATGATCAACCAGCTTCATGTCGCTTTTGAAGTCTTCTCGGAAATTGATTTTTTCCCCCTTTTATCATTAACACTATTCGTTATTATATAACCAAGTATAACCTACCGTACTGTCGGGGGTCATCGACAACTAAACCGACCCCCCCCCCCAACAACGTTTTTTTTTCTGTTGGTGAGCAGGATTAAAACAAGACTTGTCAAAGGGCGGATGAACGCACTGGTAGGGTCAACAACCATCTAGCACAATTGGTTAGACTGGGTTCCATAACTATATATGCAGTCAGTGCGGAGTTACGCGGCATTACTGAGCGAAGCCCTTCCTAGAGTGATCTCAATGGTTAGCGGGGAGAGTTCACACCTCCAACCAACTCCCAGTGGTATCAATTGCTAAGTGTCTGTGACCAAGACGAGACTTTTTAAATCGAATTCACCCTATGTAAGGCTTTAAAGCCATCAAGTCTCAAGGGCTTATAGGGTGGGGTAGAATTAGAACGCAGAAACAATACTAAGGAACGATAAGAATAAAAGAAGAGGAACCAGGAAGACAGGAGATGACATTTGACACTGCATTTAAATTTTTGAAGAACAAAATTGGCTGGAAACAAAGGAGCCGGAGGAGTGTTCCACGGGAGGGAAGTGCGAGAAAAGAAACTGTTAGCATAGAGAGTTGCATTTAACCAGTTCAACTGTACCTTTATTAGACTTTCTCACCACTATGGCACGTCCATTAAATTCATCAGTTACGATAGCGAAGAGCGAAATTTAATTGTATAAAAAATACAAAATGTGGCACAAGGCCAAAATGGTGAATGGTGAAAAAAGGTTCGTCTTCTTCTGTCTTATAATTCAACTTAGCCAGACATAATCACTGAACTAAACATACTACAACTTTCCATAAACCCAAACAAGACCTTTTTAATATTCTTACTACACCCACCATAATACCACAGAATCTCCATGAAACTCTTAACTGGTCCCCATATGTACAATTTGGAATTCGGGGCGGGAGGGAAATATAAAAACGATAGCGAAGATCTATATTTATTTGTAAAAATAATAAATGTGACACAATGCCAAAAAAGAGAAAGGGGAAATGAAAGGTTTTCATATGTCTTAACATTAAACTTAGCCACAAACACTGACCCAAATACACCACAATATTTCTAACGCCAAAATAATGCATTCTTACTTAACTTTCTTACTACATTCACCATAATACCGCATTGTCTCTATGAAAGTCCTAACTAGTCCCCATATGCACAATTCATTGTCTGTGGTGGGGAGGGTAATAAAATAACAATTTAAAAATCTAAACCCCAATGAATATTTGTAAAAATGAATGAACAATACCGAAGAGCGATATTTATTTCCGCTTCAAATACAGAAAATGTGGCACAAGGCCAAAAATGGAAAATTAAGAAAAGGGACGGTATTCTGTCTTAACTTTAAATTTAGCCACAAACACTGACCCAAAGAAAACCACAATATTCGTAACACCAAAACAACGCATTCTTACTTAACTTTCTTATTACATCCACCATAATACCTCATTGTCTCTATGAGAGTCCTAACTAGTCCCCATATGCTCAATTTATTGTCTGTGGGGAAGGGGCATAAAATAATAATTTTAAAATCTAAACCCCAATAAAATAAAAAAATAGCGAAAAGCTCAACCGAACGATAACCATGAAAGTATTTATAGAAAAGTCACGGAGAAGCCAGTTTACGGCGGTGTGAAAGTGACTGAAGCCGGGATGCCAGGTCAGGACCAATAACACTGCGGATTCTTCTTTGGATTTTATCGTGAATCTCTGAGTTATGTAGCAGGGCTACCGAAACAAATGGAGGGGCATCATTTAAGCTGATGAGGAATGGGCTCTCTCAGGTCTACTTGCTATCGACAGAATGATTACTTTTCCGGCTTTCAACAAAGATGAGAGGAAATAACTGGCCAGGTGTTCAACTGTGCAGCGACACTTCGTTCGCACCCGCCTCATAGGATAGATGATGATGATGATGATGATGATGACCATGATGATCATGATCATGATGATCATGATCATGATGATGATCATGATGATGATCATGATGATGATCATGATCATGATGATGATGATCATGATGATGATCATGATGATCATGATGATGATGATGATTCGTTAGCATACTGACTGCCAGCCATGTGATAAAACATGGGTGGCAGTTTTTATTATGGCGCCGACGACGAGTTATCTCGTCTTTTTTTTTGGGGGGGGGGGTTCTTGCCATCAAGGCTTACAACCACAAGATTTTTTGTTAGTTGTTTTAACACAGGTCAATGGTATCTGGCGTCTAACTATCAAAAGTGCCCAAAATCCAAACCAGGTGCTGAAACTGTGGGTAATCTGTCCAAATTTCAGGCTCTTGCTCTGTTTTGCTTCAAATGCTTTCGATCGTCTCGGTCAGCATCAAGCATTAAATATTTTCATCGTCGTAGACATAAAAAACATTGTTAACTATATAATTTCAAAAATAAACGTGAAATAATGTCTAAGTGACATCATGTGTAGAACACTTTTACAGAGCTCGACAACAAAAGAAAAAAGAATTCATTAAATATTTATAATGATTATTTTAACACATTGGCTATCAACCACGATATAACTCGTAGTTGGCAGTTTTTATTATGATGCCAATCACGTGTTATCTCCTTTATTTTGGTCTTGTAATCAAAGCTACTACCACAAATTGTTCTGAACGCAAGTTACTAGTACCTGAGGTAGGAGCTAAATATCGTACTAGCAACTAAGAAGAAACATTTTTTTGCGAAAAGATTTATTGAAAATATCTTACATAAACAAAAATATTGTCTAGGTTGGCTATTAGAAAGAGACGTTTTGAAGTCAGACTTCGTAATTCGCCTCTGGTGGTCAGACTTCGTAATTCGCCTCTGGTGGTCAGACTTCGTAATTCGCCTCTGGTGGTCAGACTTCGTAAAGAACTGACGAAATGGTAATGCGGATCTGTGATATTCATATGAGTGAGAAACTCCAAGACCAGTAACTCCAAACAAGCAAAATATTTGTTTGGTCATCAAATAAACATCTGATTTAGAAATGAAAACCACCTCAATTTCTTTTCCTTAACGATACTGGCTAACAATCCCATGACTTTTGAATATATATATATATATATATATATATATATATATATATATATATATATATATATAGAGAGAGAGAGAGAGAGAGAGAGAGAGAGAGAGAGTATGTATGCATGTTCTTAAATGTAGATATCTAAGTGCATGTTAGTGCAGTCAGCTATGCGAGTAGGTATTATTAACGTGGAAAAACACATGAGAACGCATACATATATATATCCAAATTCATTCCAAGTCCTTAAAAACACTGCCCCAATCTTTGAGGTCTGATATATGGACGAGTTTAATACACCAATTATTCCGAATTGACTCTCTTTCATTTTACCAAAGTTACCTCTTCATTTTTTTTTCCCGGTTTCGCTAATTTCCGTGAATTCCCGTCGAATTAAATTTTGACCGTGTGACTATTCGGCTGTAGGTCAGCTCATCGGTCTCCCACTCGTTCACCCTACCCAGGCTTTCGTATCAAATATAATATAATTCCAGTAACGATGCCTTCTTTTCCCCCCTTACTTCGCAGTAGGTCCCCAATAACACCACCCTCACTTTTTCTTTCTCCAAATAAACAGTATACTACAAACTGATACCATAAACAGTTTGAAAAATCCTGCAAATTTTAAAATTAAAATTCGTAGCTGTAGATCATTTACTAAAGATATAGTAATTCCAGTTGTAAAGAAAATTTGCTCTGTTTATTGAAAATAAACATGGAGCACTCTTTTGTGGGTCAGTTTTAACATATTTAAAATTCTTGTTGTGTTGATAGGACTCGCCTGAATTATACCAACGGATTATTAACTCTACATATATATATATGTAAGCAAATATATGGATATAGAATCCGACAGTATGAAGAAAAATATACGGGAAAAAAACAAACAAAAATCCTTATATGCAATAATGCTGTTTTAATGTTAATATGTTCATAATATTCAAATTTAGGAATACGTTTTCACAGCGTCGCAAACGTGGTGACAACGTGACCATGTTTAAAACTAAACGTTGATCGCATAAACTTTTAGTTATCTGTTTGGATATGTCTTGTTCTTGTGTCCATCGTTTTTGTCATGCTAAGTTTGATAATGTTATTTATATTTTATATTGAATATGTCCTGAAGATGGTTTATTGACCGAAACGTCCGACGTCGACATATTAACATTAAAACAGCATTATTGCATATAAGGATTTTTGTTTGTTTTTTTCCCGTATATTTTTCTTCATATATATATATATATATATATATATATATATATATATATATATATTAGGTTGGTGCAAAAGTAATGACGTAATAATGTCGTTTTTGACGTATTTTTAACGTCAAAAAAAGACATTATTACGTCTTTATTTTTGCACCAACCTAATATATAAAATGTGTGTGTGTGTGTGTGTGTGTGTGTGTGTGTAATCAATAACGCTCTTCAAAAAAGATATTTCGATTTGTATTATATTTTTCGTCGCGGATGCTACCTGAATTTTACCAAAAAGAAAATATATTCCATGCGATGACGATGACGATGACCGGAGAAACTGTCGAAAGTACTTGCATATTTAAGGAAGACCTAATACAGGTCATGATTTCAAAAAAACAAGGATCATAATATTCATAGAGTAGTTAGTGTGTTATTGCATTTTTAAAATTTAGTTAGCAAAATGAATTCCCCATTTAATCTCATTAATTTTGCTAATTTATTTTTGTATAAATGATTCATTGTAATACATACATATATATATATATATATATATATATATATATATATATATTGTGTGTGTATTTTGGCAGCATGCTTTCATTGAGGCAGGTTTCGTTGAATAATTTAGACAAGTTTTGTCTACTTATTTTTCAATAGAATCAGTTCATCTTCTCGGATGAGCTTTTTGGTGTCGGTATAAAACATTTCCTCTGGTTGATTGTATCTCCAACGGAAAAAAATAATATTCATGTTGAACATACCACGACCAGGCTGTCTCTGAATTTTCATTCTCTAAACATTTACAACAGCATTCTTGTCCGCAATCGTAACTTAGAAAAATTCTTGTCGGAAATATATTGAAGTTTTTTTTCCTGGAAATAATAAACATAAGCTAAAAATCCTTGAAGATATCTATATGAAAAATTGAAATAAAACGTAAATTATTTATGAATACTGCAAAAAAGCAATGTTCTGAAATGTTTACAACAGAGACACTAAAATATCATGTCTCTATTAATAGGTCCCCACAATATTTTCTTCTTCAAAAAGGAATCTTCACATATCATAATTAGTTACCTCCACTAGAACTTAATACATACACAACATGACACACAAACTAGCGGTCCTCACTCCACAATTAAACATCATAACTTTCAGATGAACATAGCTACTATGTCTTTGGAAATAATGTACACTACATTTTTGTCCTAAAAACACGCCCTGAAGATGATAATGTGTTAATATCGAAACTACTCGGAATAAAACAATATGTATCAACATAGCCATTTTCTCTCTTTTTTATTACCGACACCAAAAAGATCATCCGATAATATAAACATATCATATTGAAAATAAGTAGACAAAACTTGTATAAATTATTCAACAAAATTTGCCTTTATATATATATATATATATATATATATATATATATAATTTACTAAATGTGACATATAATTATATATTACAAAAAAAAAGGCCTAAAGGGGATCTCATCGCAATACCGTCTATTTGAGTATAAATATTACCTAGGGGGTCATGAAAAGGTACGTGAGTGGTACATGCTAATACTATTTTTTTTAAATAGTCGATTTCATATTGATAAGATAGGTGGGAGAGAAGGATGATTGTATACATCACGGATAATGATGTCAATCGTTTTATGAACGGGAACATTAGTAAATAATTTTTTTCTAAAAAAAATGTATATATATATATATATATATATATATATATATATATATATATATATATATATACAGGAATAAAAATACAAAAGAAAAACAATTCTTAGCCAATTTATTTTGTAGCGCGTGTTTATATACAAAAGCAATAATGTTAGTGGATTTTCAAGACTTTCAAATTTGTGAACTGTTATGAATATTCATCAAGTGGTTGAAAGGTCAGTCAACACATACGGAGGACGCAAAGTGCCATAATTCAAAGGCTGGTAAGACAAAAGTAAACGGATAATATACAATCATTTTTTTAATAAATGTTTTAAATTGTGATTAGATTAATATGGTTTTTGATGGACGTATGTGCAGTACATCTTTAAAAACACAAGGTTATGGATTTAATGATTTTCTTTTGCTTTTTTTAACATTTTTGAGGTCGTGTATGTAGGCTTGGGGAAGTAGCAATACTTTCAAGAAAGGTGAGACAGATTCCGAGTAGTAGATATATATTTTGATAAAATACCATAGTCGCAGTATCGAGAATTTTCCTTCTGAATATATAAAGTACCATAAATATATATATATTTAAAAACAAGAACAAAATCTACTTCTATACCTGATGATGTCTGTAGGAACAGACGAAAGCTTGTAAAAAATTATAAAGACCTTATGGAACTGGAATTTATAAACGGGGATCATATCATTCATATACAGGTTCGGGGTTGATGTATCTTATTTATATTGTTTGCGACGATGTATTCTCGCCACTTAAATCATTAACTTCTATATTTGTTTTTTGTATGAATGATTCATGAATTTATAAATTATATTTGCACTTTTTAATTGAAATTAAAATAACTGATCCAACGTGCAACTCTCGGATAATAAGTATGACATTACTGTAATTATTGAACAATATAGTTCATGCCACATCAACCCCGAACCTGTATATGAATGATATGATCGCCGTTTATAAATTCCAGTTGCATAAGTTTTTTTAATTTTTTACAGTCTTAAAAGGTGCAAATATAATTTATAAATTCATGAATCATTTGTATAAATTATATTTGAACATTTTAATTGAAATTAAAATAACTGATCCAACGTGCAACTTTCGGATAATAAGTGTGACATTACTGTAATTATTGAACAATATAGTTCATGCCATATTCACGGAAAATCTACCAGTAAAAAAGAATTCTCTTATTGCTATATTTGTACAAAAACGCACAACCTTAAAATTTAAATTCAAACTCAGCGTTGCGACCGCACGTTCCAAAACAATAACATTTCTCATAGCATTTTTTCGGATTACATCTCTATTTTCGTTGACCTCTTATTACTGAGAAGTAAAAACAAGAACAAAATCTACTATATATATATATAGAGAGAGAGAGAGAAAGAGAGATAGAGGTGGGTAAATAAAATTAGATTTCATGTCTGATGAGTTGGTAAAGCTCTTCAGTGCGACTAGAGAACCGAATGCCTCAAGACCGGATCGAAAGCCAACCAATTTGGTGTCAGAGTTTCTACCACTAAGCCATCTGCACTCAACAGAACGAGTCAGCCAAATATAGCGTATTGCTTTTACAAACGAAAACAAACGCCAATCAGCCATAGTGCTCCATTAATTTTACTAAAGAGCTTCGCATTTACGCAGGTGACCGTTGATTTTAGATATGCATATGTTTGGGCGTGTGTGTGACAAAGTTGGTGATTGTCGTCTAAATTACGCAGAAATGAAAGTAACACTCACATCTCATTTTAACAGATTTATTTACCAAAATTACACAAAAAAGTATCTCGAAATAGTAAATTCGATAAAATCGTCAATGATTTCAACCATGGCCTCCAGATGACTTTGAAATCACCTGAAACTTTTCTGGACGAATTTCGGGTTAAAGTTGGTGAATGCTGCCATTATCCCCACAGTTCATCTTTACCCACAGCCATATTCAATGCACGGACCAATGGTGGATTTGTATATGTGCAAAAATCGATTCCAACGAGGAAAAATTGTTTGAGACGTTGCAGTGGACCAACCTTTTTAGCATCAGACCTATCTATTGATTCAATATAATCGCTCTGTAGAAGACACGTGACCAAGGCGACGGAATGATATGTTTTTAATCAATTCACCTCAAGCAATGCAGTAAAGCCACTAAGACACAAATAGTTATTGAGTGTGAAAGAATAAGAAAAAGAAAAAAAAGAGTGATATCTATAAAATAGTAGAAATTAAGGAGACAGTAGATAACGACTGTCATTGCATTTAATTTCTTGAAGATCAAATTTGACTGGAAATCATGAAGCCGGAAGAGAATTCGACAAGCGAGTATTGAGAAATATTAGCATAGAATTGATATGTTATCTCTAGCCAATTCATCGGTAAATTGATGAGACCTTGTTGCCAATCTAGTACTGCGCTCAAATTCATAAAGTCTAGACACCAGAACGGATAGTAATATTTATTTTTAAAAAAATATGACACAAGGTCAAAAGGGGGGATAGGTGAAAGCTGGTCTTACCTTAAACATAGCTAGCCACGATTACTGGCCCAAACATAACACGGTATTCCTTACACCAAAACAATACATTCTTATTTACCATTCTTGCTGCAGACACCATAATACCACAAAGTCTCTAGAAAGTCCTAATTGATTCTTATATGCGGTAATTTCTGGGGTGGGGTGGTGATAAAGATAACAGCTTACAAAAAAGAAAAAAGAAAAGATTATTTGCAAATACCATAACGGAAAGATCGTCAGAAAAGTTACCACAAAAGAAACTAACTTATGGCGTTAGAAAAGTGACTGAAACCAAGGTGCAAAGTCAGGATCAATAACATCGCAGATTCTTCTTTATAATGCTCTCCTGGATATATATACATATATATATATATATATATATATATATATATATATATATATATATATATATATATGTGTGTGTGTGTGTGTGTGTGTGTGTGTGTGTGTGTGTGTGTGAAAATATAAAGAAAATAAGAAAGAACTCGTTAGGTAAATAATCCAAAGTTCTTTAGTATTTTTGCTATTATTTTAAAAAAATAGTGCTCGATACAAAAGTAGAGCATAAATATAATTATGTAGCGTGTTGGAATCATATTTTGAAATAAATAATTATATATATATATTTATATATTTAGTGTATAAGAGACCCGGATATAAGAAAAACCCGGATATAAGAGAGATTTTATCTGGTCCTAAATTAGAGCCTGTGTTAATGTATATAAGTTAGACCAAACACGGACTTAAGAGAAACCCGGATATAAGAGATTTCTTCTTCGGGTTACACTGAGATATATATATATATATATATATATATATATATATATATATATATATATATATATATATATATATATATATATATATATATATATGAGGCACAGAGGAGTAATGGATATCGACATGGACTGAGGAATAGGACAGCCGAGTTCGAATTACAGTCAAATCCATTATACTCACTCTTCTTCTCACTCCAGCTATGGGTAAATAGGAGGTCAGACTGCGTTCTATAGCCTTGACAGGTCTAGCAGAAGGGCAACTCTTAATTGAAAACTTGCTAAGGACCAGGTCTCTATATTCGGCCCTCCAATCATATTCCCAGCAACCTATGAAACTGTCAAATGACCAAGGAGGGAATTCTTAGTCAGGAATTTGCCATCCTCTATCTTAAAAACCAGGCTGACCAAAATTAACGATAAAAAAACCCCCAAAAAACAAATGAAAACAACAGATAAATTTTACTTTCTTCAGAGACAGTCATACACTCTTTTAGTTCGCTGCTACTAACAAGCAGGGAGCTTTTCTCCTGATGATGACAGTGTTAGCCCAAACTAGTTAAGGAACCTAAATGAAATAAAAAAATATTAACATACAAACGTGTCTGTCTGAAGATTTTAATTTTTTTAAATATTTTTTTTATTGTTCAAAATACACACACACATACATACACACACACACACACACACACATATATATATATATATATATATATATATATATATATATGTGTGTGTGTGTGTGTGTGTGTGTGTGTGTGTATTATTATTATTATTTGAATATATTCAGCTCTTAGATATCACGAAACAAATTCACGTTTTTATCTTGAGGTCGTTAACTTCTGCAGATAAAATATACTTTTCTTTCCTAATAATACATTCTATTTCTTTCGGTCTATATTTTGAAAATTTATTCATTGCTAAACTAAGATCCAGTTGATATTTTGTTTTTTTGCTTTTTAATTTTCATGATTGTCCGAACACGGAGAAAAAACTAAGATGGCGTACGATGTGCGAGAAAATAGATAATTAGCATATTTTGCAAATTGTATTTAAATTAAAAGTTATCTTATTTTTCAAACATGATAACAAGTTGGTTATCTTTCGTAGGTTTTTTTTTTTTATTTTATTTCATTTTGTATCATTTTTATTTTTTGATCGACCACAATTTGACAAGTCTACAATGTCGGCCATTTTTCTTTCTTCGTTAATTTTTTATTTGACATTTTTTGTTATATATCTTGAGTAAGAAAACAAAATGGCTGTACTTAAATTGTACGACTAGACCTTAATTAACCGACATGAAATTCACAGAAAACCTTTTCAGTTATGAACCAATTCTAAACAATTATTAATTTTTGACAAGTATATGATTCATCTTATTGTTAGTTCGTTCTCAGGAATTTCGTTTTCTTTTAGATATGACTCTTGGTAGGATCTCTCTGCCACGCCATAGATGATCCCCCTAAGTTTTGTACAAAAATATTCATTTAATCATCCGAATTTTTTTCAATTTATGAAAAACATTACAGTTAGCTGAACTTTGAATTCAAATATCTCAAAACTACAACAAATGTAGCCTTTTCTTTTAATTTCACCATGAAGGTATTTTTTTTTTTTTTTAAATCACATGTATGCTACCTTACGAGGAGGTACAGTGGGGTAATGGATCGCGGCTTGAATTGAAAAATCGGAGAGCCGAGTTCGAATTCCAGTCGAATCCATTATATTCACTTACGTCCTAATACCCTTGGAAATGGTGTGAATCCTCTTCTTCTCCCTCCAGCTTTGGGCAGGACAGACTGGGTTCTATAGCCTTGGATGGCAACTGGTCTAGGAGAAGGACAACTCTGAGTTCAAAACCTGCGGAGGGTCGTTTGGGGACCTTGTGGCATGTAGTGCATCAGGTCTCTGTATTCGGCCCTTCATAAAGTGTGGATGGTCCTGCACGAAACCTTCACCACTATAATCAAATCTCATGTGCTATACATGCGGGTTTGGGGACCGCTTGTGAATTCCAAATTATCAGATGAATGCCGTTGTAGGTCGGTACCTTACGACGTTAGAAAAGTCACTGAAACCGAGAAGCCAGGTTAGGACCAATAACATCGCAGATTCTTCTTTATATTGCTCTCATATGAGGTACGGCGGAATAATGGATATCGGGTTGGAATGAGACAAAGTGACAAAACTTTTCTTTTTTTTTTTTTTTTAAATTGTAAAATCATTTCACCGCAAGAAAAGCGGATACTGGAATTTAAAGAAAATTAGAAAACTTTTGACAAAAGAGTCGGAAATCTAATCTCGAACAGAAAACAAAGGGTAAATATCTACTCTTATTTTTTTAAAGATGAGGAAGGAGTTTGAACCGGGCGATAGACGAACCTATGTACCTCGTCAGCCGAGGACAAAAATGTGTACAGCGACTATGATTGAACACCAAACACCAAATTTTAAATAAAGTAATATAACGCTTACACACTAATTACATTTAATCCTTGCAACCACTTCTTCTACTTAAAGAAAGATGGCTGGTATGACTTTATATAAACAGATTCCAACGCCTTCAAATGAAATTCAGAATTGTCTTTCCTTAGTACTTGGAATATTTTCTCGTTGTATGACAAAGTACATCGCTACGTTTTGTATTTCTTAGCAAATTTTCATGTTATCGTCGAACGAGTTATAGTCACACACCTATGCAAATTGTCCTTCTTGCCTTTGCAAATACGTCTTGGCTGGCGCGTGCTGATTGGACGGTATTTTCAATTTTTGATCAGCTCTGCCGGCATAGTCAGCTTCACACTAATATTTGAATCGATAAATTACTTAACTGATATGATGGGACGGCAAAACAGACTCCCGAATCATTCTCAACTTTGGTCGGGCAACAAAGATAATACGTGGTTTGAGAGACAAATAACGATTTTACCCCCCCCACACACACACAGACACACACACCACACCACACACACATAAAAATTTTCCTGACAAACCTTGTATTCACGCCAACCAATCAGTGGTATACGCAAACAGACGGGACGTTTTAGGGACCCAATCGGCTGGGACTTACGAAGAGGTTTAACAGAATACGAACTTCGGCGAGATTCGAACTTCTCTGTTTTCCTACGAAGATAATGGTGTGTGAAATTCTGATACTCTAGATATTCTTCATTCATATTCAGAATGGGAGCGATCATGACTCTTCACAACGTCCTTTCTTTTCTTGGTCTAAGTAACTTTTTCATATTTGACCACCTCTCTTTCTTCACGATCACCCACCGATTCATACAAACATGTTAAGTAGTTTACTCGCTGTTTCTCCCGACTTCTCTTGCCTTCAGTATGCCCTGTGAGTGTTAAATTCTCCAAGACGTCTTTCCTCATAATGTGTTCCAAAAATTTCAAATCTGCCCTTTCTATTTCTTATTTTCCTTAAGACTTCTTTGTTGCTCCCATGTTCTGTCCATGGTATGCTCAGCATCCTTCTGCAGAACCAAAACTCTGCCACTTCAAATCGCCTCTAAGGACATTATCCAGGATTCACTGCTATGCAGGGAATTAAATATTGCATACTAGTTCAGCACTATTTTCTTTGTTTCTATCGATGATTTCCTATGTCTTTATAATTTGCTTAGATTTTTTGTAGGCATTTTGCTGTCATCAATTCTCAACCCGGTATCTATGCCCGATGACGCAACTATTTACTCCTGTTTTATCAGTAAGTCTGAGCTGTTCGATAAGGTCAAATTAGCAGCTGGTCTCAAAATTGACCTATAATCTGTTGTTAAATAGGGCAAGCAGTTGCTTGTTAATTTTAACCTCTCCAAAACAAAACAGCTCTTTTTTTAATCCTCTGAAAGAATCTGTAATGTCTTCCATCATCATGGCTGACGCTAACCTCCCGGAGAGTGACTCAGCCCACCTTCTTGAGCTAACCTTTTCCGCTGACACTAAACAGAAAGATTATATTTAATCGACTGTTAGGTCTACTGCTAAGAATGTTACTGTACAATGTTTTGCTAGACAATTATTTTTCCAGAATTTATCATAGTCATTTATGGGTCTATATAATCGTTCATACAGTGTTTGTTGCTCACACAGGGTCTGGCTGTTTTGCTATGTATTTAGAGATTCTTGAAAAAATTCGAAAAAAACTGCAATGTTATTTGTCCTGATCTGGCATCTCGGGTTCACTCATTTTCTCTCCGCCATTACCTAGATTCCCTGTGCTTTATCTATAAATATTTTCATGGAAAATTGTTTGGATGAGCTTTCCACTTTGGTGCCTCGTCTTCACGAAATTAAACTATCATTTTTAAACATCATTTTACAGTTTAAATACATAGATGTGTTTTTAATTATTACACCACAATCAATTTAATAAAACCATCTACACGAAAATTATTAAAACTACACCTTTAAGTACTGACTCTGTATGCATCGCCAGTGTTGTTGCTTCCATGTCACTAGAAGTCACTAGAAGTTTCCGGTCTAAATAAGCAACAGCCTTCGTCGATGGGCGACCCGATCGAATATGATCAGTATTCGGCCCGCACACAGAATAAAATTTGCTACTAGCTTTAGGACGTGCATTATATAAGTTCCCCCAGAAAACAGCAACTAATCAAGACTTCACTTGGGCTATTCGATGGAATAGATTGGGTATGTTTGGTTGTACTTATCTTCCTACATGCGGCCAAGACAGGGTCTTTTTTGGAAAAAGAGAAGAAAACAAACCAATATATATATATTATGTTGGTGGAAAAATAATGTTGTTTTCTCACATAGTAACATATGTGAGAAAACGACATTATTTTTGCACCAACCTAACATATATATATATATATATATATATATATATATATATATATATACATAAATATACATAAATATATATATACACATTAATAAAATAAATAGTTACTGAGTTCTTAAAGAATATGAGGAAATTAAAACATTATTAAGGAGAGAGAACAATTAAAGAACACGAATTAAGAAGACAGATGATAAGAATTGATAGAGCCGTAAGTCCTATGCTAACAGTTTCTTCGTTTGCTCTTCTCGCCCGTGGAACGCTTTTCCAGTATCTTGCTTTCCAGTTAGCCTTGACCGTCAAAAAATTGAAATGCAATAAAACGCACGAAAGATAGTTTCGCGCAACTCCGCCGATTCCTACATAACCAAAACATTTACATAAAAGCTGGAGATCAGATCGAGACTTTTATATGGACGTCATGCATGACGCCAAACCCAGTCAGATATATCTAAACTGTCAACTATATACAGCCGCTTTCTAAGATCCATGGTCAAAAATGGGTGACTTTGAGTGACTGAAACCTCTGGTTCTTAGCGATAACCAACCTTTTTTGGACAATGTTGACTGGCGCTACATGATCACAAATAAACGTACCAGACAACAGAAACCACGTCAGTTGTGGATTTACAACAGTTGTAACAACTAAAATGGAGAGCACAAGTCAATCGAAGAGAAAATAATGATATAATCAGAATGTTGACCTTCCACACGACTTCTAACAAAAGGTTAGGATGGAAATTCCCGTCAATATTGGAAAGTGCGATGAACAATAACAGGTTTTGAGCAACTTATTTTCTTGGAAATTTCTTTCAAGTGAATGATTTTATAATTTCAATGAAAAGCAGCACGGTCTAGGGTGTAGGCGATCATGGCACTACACCTCCTTCCTACCCTTGCAGCTTTCAAAAAGTCTCCTCCCTCTGCTTCATCTCCAAGACCACGTTCTGTCATCCACTTGCTTATGTCTGCCAGGTATGTCACGTGTTGTTTCCCCTTTTCTCTCTTTCCCTCTATTCGACCTGTGAGTATCATATTCTCCAGGCCCTCCTTCCTCATTATGTGTCCGAGAAACTTCAGCTGCCTCTTCCTGAGGTTAAGTATAAGGCCTCTCTTTGTTTGCAGCCTCTCTAAAATCTTATAGTTGCTCACACGTTCGGTCCATGATATCCTTAGCATCCTTCTGTAGAACCATATCCCCGTCACCTTGAGTCACTTCTTCATCTTTGATGACATCGTCCAACTCTCGCTGCCGTAAAGGAGGACAGATGTCACGTAACAGTCCAGTATTCTTTTCGTTGTTACCAAAAATAACCTCCTGTCTTGCAGTACTCTGCCCAGCTTTTGGAATGTGTTCTTGGTCATCCCAAAACGCCTACGGATCTCAGTTTTGCACTTACCGTCCTCTGTCAAGACGCTTCCCAGATATTTAAACTTTCACGTCTGCTTGATTCTAGTGTTCCCAACCATCAGATAGCATTTCCTCTTACTGATGACCATGCATTCTGTTTTCTTGCAGTTTATGCTTAGTCCCTTCTTCTCACTCTCCGCCGCTACCTTCTGTAGGAGATTTTGTAATTTCATTCCCGTGTCTGCTATCACTCTGTGTCATCTGCGTATCTTACAATGCTTATAACTTAACACAAAAGAAGCAATGGCCAGGTTAATTGAATGAAATGAGTGTCAAATAAGCATTGTGCTCAAAGATATTTTATTTAAAGATATGATGTACTTCTATGTAGGAATGGATACTCATCAGCTCCTGTAGAAAGAAATTAAAATACTTGACAAAGAAAAACACTGGAAAGTTAGATATCTGAAAGTATCAGCGCCTATATTATGCTATGAGGATCCCCTTAGAAGACTTAGCGTTGAAATAAATACGATATGGGAACCGCTAATAAAGAAAAAAAAAGAAAGAATACTGAAGCAGCAGTCGGAACATGACAACGAGCACAGCACATGCAGCCTAATCAGAAGCCTTTTTAGTTTTAAATTCTCTACAGTTAATTGTCATATGGGGCAATAACTTGGTGGATAAAACCAGTCGTCTGTGGACTTGCACTCAATGGAAACAGGCGAGCAATAAGGGAACAGTACTAAATAAAAATAAAATCTAGACCTTATCCCTGGAATGAGAATAGTCTATAAATTAATTAAATAAAGAGTTCAGTTCAGAATTCCCTGAAGATACAGCACAATGGACCAAACGTTGTAATAACAAAACAGCAACAAAGATCTGGAAAATGTGTTCACCAAGGCTCCATCCTAGGCCTTACTCTGTTCCTTATCTTCATCAATGATCTTCCGGACGCCATTGATTCCCAAGTAGGCTTCTACGGAGACGAGACTACAATTTACTCCTGCCTCAAAGGTAAATCTAGTGTAGCTGACAAAACTAACCTTGCTGTTCGTCGCGAAAAGAACCTCCAATCGCTTGTAAACTGCGGCAGGAATTGGCTGGTTAACTTTAACGCCTCCAAAACAAAACTACTCTCTATTAATCACCACAGAGATCCTTCCCTGCCCCCCCCCATTAGAATGTCTGACGCTCAACTTCTCGAGAACAACCTTTCTGCGGCTGCTCGGTCTCACGTTGTCTATGTATACATTGAGTCAATTGCTTCATTCACCGCAAGGAAAGTTGGTTCCTTGTGCCGCGCCAGGAAATTTTTCTCCCCGGAATCTATCCTTCAAGGCTACAAAACAACCATTCACCCTTTCATGGAGTATTGCTGCCATATATGATCTGGAGCCCCTTCTGTTTGCCTCGGGGTTCTTAATAAGATCCAGAGACGAATATGGAATGTAATTGGCCCTGATCTGGCATCTCGTCTGCAGTCTTTATCTCACAGACGTGCCGTCGCCTCTCTCTGTCTTTTTTACAGATACTTTCATAGCAATTGCTGCGATGAGCTGCTTTCGCTGGTTCCCAGACTTCACAAATTCAAGCGCCCTACGAGGCTGACATCCCGCTCTCACCCTTTCACTGTTGAAACTGTTAAACGTAGCCGCCTCTTCTACTCAAATAGCTTCATATTTCGCACCTCTCGCATGTGGAAATCCCTTCCCTTTTCCAGTTTCCCTGATAGCTATAATCTCCAACTATTCAAATGTAATGTCAGATGCCGTGATCTATCCACTATCCTTCTCCTCACCCTTTCCTCTATCACTCCTATCTGCTCTCACTCCAAATCCTCTATAACCTCTTACGTGCTAGTGGCTCCCGCCTTGCTAGGAGTGAAATGCTTAAAAAAGAAATACTTCAAACATAAATAGTATAAATAACTATGTAGATACAGGCACTACTTGTTTTCAAGTATAATAAAACTAATCATAATTTATTATAATAAATACAAGTTATAATCGTTTAAGTATAGTCAAGTAACGAACGTATAACTGATATTTCTAAACAATTAATGTTTTTTTTTTAATCCGATATTACCTTAAACGTTATTTTTAGTGGATATCCGTATCTAGGTAGACTCCCCCTTTTATTTTAAGAAAAAGAAGAAAGAATGAAAGAAAGAAAGAAAGAAAGTAGCAAACAAGCAAAACAGAAATAAAGAAAGAATGAACGAAAGAAAGAAAGAAACAACAAAGAAAACAGAAAGAAAGGAAGAAAGAAACTAACTAACAAGACAGAAAGAAAGAAAGAAACAAACAACACAGAAAACAGAAAGAAAGAAAGAAAGAAAGAAAGAAAGAAAGAAAGAAAGAAAGTAGCAAACAAGCAAAACAGAAATAAAGAATGAATGAACGAAAGAAACAAACAAACAACAAAGAAAACAGAAAGAAAGGAAGAAAGAAACTAACAAACAAGACAGAAAGAAAGAAACAAACACAGAAAACAGAAAGAAAGAAACAAGCAAACAAAACAGAAAGAAAGAAAGAAAGAAAGAAAGAATAAATGAATAAAAGGAAGAAAGAAACAAACAAACAACAAAGAAAGAAAGAAAGAATGAATAAATGAATAAAAGAAAGAAACAAACAAACAACAAAGAAAGAAAGAAACAAACAAACAAACAACAAAGAAAGAAAGAAAGAAAGAAAGAAGGCATACGTGTCGGAGGGTGAAAGAAAGAAAGAAACAAACAAACAATCAAAACAGAAAAAAAAAAAGAAAGAAAAAAAGAAAAAAAATATCTAAAAAAGAAAGGTTTAGTTATTCGGGGAAAGAAAGATAGAAAACAAATGGATGAAATAAGGAGTCAAAGAAAACAGAAAGAAAGATCTAATAAAGAAAGAAACACCTACTCAGGGAAAGAAAGAAAGAAAGAAAGAAAGAAAGAAAGAAAGAAAGAAAGAAAGAAAAAAAGGAAGGAAGAAAGAAAGAAAGTGTGACAAAACGAAAAGAAAGAAAAACGAAAGAAAAATGAATATAAGAAAAAGGAAGCAAAAAGAAGGAAAGAGAAAATTGAACATCAAGGGAAAGTATCGAAAAAAAAGGATTCAAAATTAATAAAAAAAAAAGAAAAAAAAAGAAATGAAAAAGAAAAAAAGAAAAAGAAAAGAAACTGAATAAAGCCAAAGAGAAGAAAAAATACGAAGAAAAGATAATTAAAAGAAGAAACGATTGAAAGACAAAGAAAAGAAGGAAATAAAATCCCGAAAAATGTGCATACAGTTAAAAAAATTTTTTTTTTCCAAAAAGTAAATATTAAATATGAAAAAAAAGAAAGAAAAAGAAACCAACAACAACAAAAACAACATATCTCTGTATCCTCCCTTTAACGCACCCCTAAACAAACGAAACACTCAACCCGACACCCCCCTCCCGGAACTTGCAGGCATAACTCGAGGTATCGATGTTGCACGTAAAATCAGAGATAAGATTCTTTTTGTCTGTGATTTGGTAAAGCAGTTACGTTAATTAGGCGATGTCACACAATCAATTAACAATGTCACTAAATTACGTAGAGTAAGAAATTGATTGGCAATCAAGAAGTGATGTCGACAACATTAGCTGAAAACAGAAAAGACAAGAGAACGTGACTGGTGCACAAACGATAAAAAAACTTAAAACGTGTGGCATCTTGTTTAGATATTTATTAGGTGCTGGCAAAAAGATCCCATACCCACCTCTGTTGAAAGCTAACGACTAAATTCTTTTTTTTTTTTTTTGTAGCGTTTTACTTGAAGACGTGGACGATCGCCATCCACAACGTCCTATTTGTAGATTTTAGCAATGTTTCTCGATATAATATCCCTTAAACACCCTGTTCTACCATTAATTTACACACCCTTGTTACTTTTACCTCGTTTTACCTTTAATGTGTCCTGCGATTGTCAAATTATCCAGGCCCTCTTTCCTCATTAAAGTATCCTCTTTCTGGTTCTTAGTATTAGTGGACGTGTTTGTTTGCGTTTGGGTTAAATTTTTCTTATTATTCACATGCTATTCTCAGTATCCTTCTGTAGAACCACATCTATGTTACCGCCAGTTTTTTCTTCATCTTTGAGGAAAATATCTTGCATTCACTGATATATAAGAGAATTGATATTACATAGTAAAGTACCATTTTCTTAGTTTCTAACGACATTTTCCTGTCTCGTAATATTTTGTTGTTTTTTTTTTTGGGGGGGGAGACAGTATTCGCTATTCCAATACACATTGGATGACGATGCCATATTTTCGGTCGTCTGTTAAATAGACAGTTAAATTTCTGTTACTCTATATATTGACATTTCCAGTTGGCTACTCGTATATCAGGTTGTTTCTCTTGCTAGAGATCATACATTTTGTATTTTAAGACATTTTTTATATTTAGACATACTTTTTATTGATACAACTATTTAAGTAAATGCTCTGTTTATAATAAACAGTATTAAACAATATTTACCGGCCCGAATCATTATAAACAGAACATTTACTAAAATATTTGTATCTATAAAAAGAATGTATAAACATAAAAATGTCTTAAAATAATCGTCGGACTTTGTCCATTTCATAATATTTGACGTCATTTGTTTACATTTGATACGTCATCAGCAGATATGAATGTACGTGAGAGATTCATGGAAGATTGAAGTTCAAATACATTAATTCGACCTTGCTAACCGAACGTTCCTCTATGACCAAATCGATAAAGGCACTTCAAGCTAAATGACGGTTCCGTATAGGATACAGGTTTGAATCCTGTCGGAGGACGAATATATTCTCGGACATTCAGGCCGTTAAATGTTGTTTAATACTGATTATTATAAACAGAGCATTTACTTAAATACTTGTATCTATTAAAAGAACGTATAAACATAAAAGTGTCTTAGATAATTGTCGGACTTCGTACATTTCGTAATATATATATATATTCTATATGCGTGGTACGTAGTGAAAAGCCCTACACCCTATGGTAGATGCCTGCTCAGGTATATTTTTGTTTATTTAACACCCACAGAGACCACCTGTGGTTTATACTGCACTGTGCTGAGCGTGCCCCAGTAAGAGTTTATTGGAGAGAGTGCGTTATCCAGCATGATCAACAGTCTGGACAAAGCCAGCACGTTCAAACCCTCGGTCGCGATGACTTGTGACTTTGTGCTAGCTTCGACGGCTTCCAAAGTGTTCCGTCTACCAAATTTCACTCACAGGTTCACACGATGAGATCGCCTCCTCTATACCGATAACATCAAGAGGCCACCTTCCCGACAAATCGAACCCGTGTCTCATGGCGAGAAAGCGAACATTCTAACAACTCGGCCACGCGTGCTCATATGGATAAAGCAAACATCGTATTATCGGGACCTAGGTACCGGGATTATATCGTATCGCTACCCGGAGATCGGTACCCAGAGATCGGTACCCGGAGATCAGTGCCTATAGGTACAGGGATTACATTATATCGGTACCCGGCGATCAGGACCTATAATACCGAGATTAGATCATATCGGAACCTGAAGATCAGAACCTTCAGGTACCGGGATTCCATCATGTCGGTACCCGGAGATCAGAACCTTCAGGTACCGGGATTCCATCATGTCGGTACCCGGAGATCAGAACCTTCAGGTACCGGGATTCCATCATGTCGGTACCCGGAGATCAGAACCTTCAGGTACCGGGATTACATCATATCGGTACCGGGAGATCAGAATCTTTAGTTAGCAGGACGACATCATATCGGTACCCGGAGATCAGGACCTATAGGTACCGGAATAACATCATATCGGTACACGGAGAACAGAAATTTAGGTACCGGAATTACATCATATTTGTACCCGGAGATCAGAACCTTCAGTTACCGGGATTAGATCATGTCGGTACCCGGAGATCAGAACCTTCAGGTACCGGGATTACATCATATCGGTACCGGGAGATCAGAATCTTTAGTTAGCAGGACGACATCATATCGGTACCCGGAGATCAGGACCTATAGGTACCGGAATAACATCATATCGGTACCCGGAGAACAGAAATTTAGGTACCGGAATTACATCATATTTGTACCCGGAGATCAGAACCTTCAGTTACCGGGATTACATCATGTCGGTACCCGGAGATCAGAACCTTCAGGTACCGGGATTACATCATATTGGTACCCGGAGATCAAAACCTTTAGGTACCGGGATTACATCATATTTGTACCCGGAGATCAGAACCTTCAGGTACCGGCATTACATCATATCGGTACTCGGAGATCAAAACCTTTAGGTACCGGGATTACATCAAATCGGTACCCGGAGATCCGAAACTTCAGATACCGGGAATACATCATATCTGTACCCGGAGATCAGAACCTTCAGGTACCGGGATTACATCATATCGGTACCCGGAGATCAGAACCTTCAGGTACCGGGATTACATCATGTCGGTAACCAAAGATCAAAACCTTTAGGTACAGGGATTACATCAAATCGGTACCCGGAGATCAGGACGTATAGGTACCGGCATTTCATGCTATCGGTACCAGGAGATCAGAACATTTGGGTACTGGGATTACATCATATCGGTACCCGGAGAATCAAAGTGTAAAGGAGCGTCAAAGGGGACATCGGAATTTTCATGGAACTTGAAAATGTTTTTATATACTGGCGAAATTTCTAAAAGGGAAGTAAGTGATAGTTTTACAAATTTTTATTTTTAGATTAAACCATGTTTGACACGAGAGAAATAAATATTATTATTACGTACGGAATTATTCCTGTCTAGAAAGAAAGAAAGAAACAAAGAAACAAAGAATCAAACAAAGAAAGAAAGAAACAAAGAAACATAGAATGAAATAAAGAAATAAAGAAAAAAAGAAAGAAAAAGAATGAAAGAAAGAAACAAAGAAACAAAGAAAAAAGACGGGCACCGATGAAAGGCAATGAATATTAAATGGAATAACAAAGGGAAAGAAAGAAAAAGAAAGACGGACACAGATAAAGGTCAAAACGAAACAATGAAATAAAGAAAGAAAGAAAGAAAGAAAGAAAGAAAGAAAAATGGAAATGAATACTGAAAGAAAAAAGACATGCAGATAAATACAGAAATTAAGAAAATTAAGCCTTAAATAAAAAAAGAAATAAAACAAAGAAAAGAAAGGGAGTAAAAATGAATATTAAGAGAGAAGTAGCATTGAAAGGAATGATAAAAAGGAAGGAAAGAAAGTAGAAAGGAGGGAAGGAACGAAGGAATATAGACAGATAATAAATAAAATGGACCCGTGGAGAGCCATGATCGTCTAAAATTATAAGGTAGGCTTGAATTGAAAACAACAAAAAAGTCAACAAGAAACCACCCCACTCGCTTTTTTTCCCCCCAAAATGGCATAGCAGTTCAAAGATATTAAAAAAGGAAGCAATGGAGTGTCTATGATACAACGAAGAAGGGGCGACGTACTCGCTACTGGAAGTGCCTCACACGCTGTATTCTCTCGGCCGACACCGTAACGCTAGTGGCAGTTCGACTGTCAAAAGATCACACCCAATCCTACCCCCGTCCTTGACTTCTACTGAACTCGTCTATTACAGATCGCAAAGCACACTGGACGCACGTGATCTGTAAGCCTTAAATAACCTAGTTCCAGCGTGTACTCTCTTTCTCTCAAATCGAAGTCCTGCATACCAAAGACAAAATCACTTTCGTTGAGAATAAGGTAAATTCTGTTCACTATTTCCGCCATTCGACTCCGGTTCTGTTTCACTATGTTTACCACACCACCTCCTCTGCTCCCCCAGCTATGGGTTAATTAGTAAGATTTGTATCATTAACTCATTATTATCTCCAAAAATTATTTAAACTCTTATTCAATCCTCACTATCTTTTATCAAGAACATTTTCATTTCAAAAATATACCGGAACTCAATGAATTTGTTTCCTGCGTTACTTGTGTTATCAATATTAATTCATTGTTTGAAATACCTGGATTTACTTGACTATTTTATATTATTTCTTTTCTGAAAGTACTTTTCTTTTTCCTGCTCGAAGATTCGGAATAATTTGAATATTAATTACATCGCTACAGACGTTTGCTTTGCACCAAGTACTTAACAGGATTTTTCATCAAACAAAGACATGCAAACCATCAAGTTAAGCATCAACGAAGCTTGGATGTGCAGATGATGTAATGGATAATGTCTCGGAATTCTTAATCAGAGAGGCGAGTTCCAATTCCATTTGGGTTCGTGATATTCACTTACGTGCAAATACTCTTGGGATAGGTATAAATCCACCTTTGATACAACAAAGAAGAAAAGTCTCTTTTGACGATGCGTCGTACTCGCTACTGGTACTATCTCACACAGTGTATTCTCTCGGCCGACACTGTAACGCTAGTGGCAGTTCAATTGTCAAACGATCACCCTCTATTGAACTCGTCTTTTATAGATCACAAAGCACACTGGGAGACTGTAGTTCCAGTGTATTCTTGCTTTCTCTCAAATCGACGTCCTGCATGCCAGACAAAGATGACCATTTTCGTCGAGAATAAGGAAAGTCCTTTTTCACCATTTCTGCTATTCGACATCGGTTCTGGTTAACTATGTCTGCCACAGAGTCATAGCCACCAATATTCTGAAAGTATAAAGAATATTCTAAATTCAAAACTGTGGCGAAACAATTCCCTTAAAGAATGCATGTCAACACAGAGATACTTAAAAGGAAATCGTGGTAAACCATGGACACATTACGTTCAGAAAGGATAATTACTATTCTGAATTCTCTCAAGATATCAAAACAATTCACAGATACTAAAGAAAAGGAAACTGTGGAGAGCCATAACCGCCTATATTCTGAAGGGTTAGTTACATTTCTGAATTCCAAAACGTAGAGAATTCAACGGGGAAATACCCCACTCTCTTCTCTCAAGATGTCAAAACAATTCACAGATACAAAGGAAAAGGAAACTGTGGAGAGCTATGACCGTCTACGTTCTGAAAAGATAAAGACTTTTCTGATTTCCAAACCGTAACGGGAGTAAAAGAAAAGGAAGCCTGATCACCTAGACGAAGGAAAACAGTACGCTATCTTTCCCAAAAAGTCATGATAAATCACAGATAAAGAAAAGGAAGATGTGGAGAGACATGAACGAATAGGTTCTGAACTGTGAAAGGAGGCTCTGAATTGAAAACCCTAGAGAAAATAACGGGAAGCCACCTGACTGTCTTTTCGAAAATGTCATAGAAATCCACGAATTATAAAGCAAAAGGAATGTGTGGAGAGCCATGATTCTATACGTTCTGAATAAAATATAAACAGAATATAGATGTCTCTTGGAGTAGATTTTTGTTTTGTTTACTCTTAGAATATGATAGAAACGAACATGCGAAAAGGCAGAGAGAAATTTTTATTTATATATTAGGCGATCGGTAATTTAAGGATGCCTTTAACAGTCATAAAAATCCTGAAAAGCAACAAAGTAGAAAAATGATATTTTCGGAGATTATGATTGAAATCCATGATAAAATGAAATGTAAATATTCTTTCGAATTTGTAAAAAAAAAAAAAAAATAAAAAAAAAGGTTTGAAAACAAATTGTATTTTTTTTTAAAATTCCAAACATTCTGCAAAATTTGTTTCTTGATTTATTTACGTATTTTTAATTTTTTTATCGACGGCCAAAGAAAAATAAGATAAAAAAAAGTGCGTGTGTGTGTGGGGGGGTTAAATTACATAACAGTGAAAGCAAGATGGAGGTTAAGAAGAAAAAGGTTTAATGAAATGGAAAATAAAATTGCGAATAAATAAAAAAAGGGAGAAAAAAAAAAGAAAAGAGACAAGGATACACTAAGAAAGAAACAAAGAAATCAGTGGAAGAAAGAAAGAAAGAAATGAGAGGAAGAAAGAAAGAAGGAAAAGAAGGAAGCAACTAAGAAAGAAAGGGAAAAGAAAGAAAGGAAAAAGAAAGAAAGAAAAAAGAAAAGAAGTAATAAAGGAAGAAAGAAAGAAAGAAAGAAAGAAAAGAAGGATGAGAGGAAGAAAGAAAGGTAAGAAAGAAAAGAAGGAAGAAACTAAGAAAGAAAGGGAAAAAAAGAAAGGAAAAAGAAGGAAAGAAAGAAAAAAGAAAGAAAAGGATGAGAGGAAGAAAGTAAGAAAGAAAAAGAAAGAAAAGAAGTAATAAAGGAAGAAAGAAAGATATGAAGAAAGAAAGAATAAAAGAGAAAAGAAGGATGAGAGGAAGAAAGTAAGAGAGAAAAGAAGTAAAAAACTAAGAAAGAAAGGGAAAAGAAAGAAAAGAAAAAGAAAGAAAGAAAAAAGAAAGAAAAGAAGTAATAGAGGAAGAAAGAAAGATATGAAGAAAAAAAGAAAGAAAGAAAGAAAGAAAGAAAAGAAGGATGAGAGGAAGAAAGTAAGAAAGAAAAGAAGGAAGAAACTAAGAAAGAAAAGGAAAAGAAAGAAAGGAAAAAGAAAGAACGAAAAAAAGAAAGAAAAGAAGTAATAAAGAAAGAAAGAAAGAAGATAGAAAGGAAGAAATGAAGCATGAAAGGATGAAAGAAAGTAATAAATGATGGAAAAGAAGGAATGGAAGAAAATAAGAAAAGAAAGAAGAAAGATAGAAATGAAGAAAAGAAGGATGAGAGGAAGAAAGGAAAAACTAAAGAAAGAAATAATAAAAGAAGAAAGTAAGGAAAGAAGAAAGAAAAAAGAAAGATATGAAGAAAAGAAGAAAAGAAGGATGATAGAAAGGAAAAATGAAGCATGAAAGGAATAAAATGTAATAAATGATGGAAGAAAGAAAGGAAAGAAGAATGAAAGAGAGGAAGAAAGACAAAGAAAGGAAGGGACAAAGAAACAAACAAAGAAATAAAGAAAGACGGAAATAAATAAATAAATAAAGAAAGAAAGAAAGAAAGAAAGAAAGAAAGACGAATACTGAGAAGAAATGAGATTGAAAGGAAGAAATATTGAATGGGAGAAAGAAAGAGAAATACTGGGAGAAAAGAAGAAAAAGAAATAAACGAATCTTGATAAGGAAGGATCATTAAAAAGAAAGAAAAAACAATTAAACAAAGAAAGAAAGACGGACACTGAGATAAGAGTCAGAAGGAACATTGAAAAGAAAGAAAGAAAGAAAGAAAGAAAGAAAGAGAGAGAGAAAAAAGAAAGTAAGAATGAAAAAAGAAAGAAAGAAGCAAAAAAACAAAAACAAATATGCTCTCAGTTCAGGAAAGAAAACAAAAGGAATGAAAGAAAGAATGAATGATTGAAAGACAATACATATTGCGTTAAAAAGATCGAAAGTACTTTTGAAGGAACGACAAAAAAAAGGAAGAAACAAAGAAAAAGGAATATTAAGACAAAGAAAGAAAAGAAAAAGAAAAGAAATAAAGAAAAAAATACTGACAGACAAAGAAAGAAAGAAAAGTAAAACTGGTTGGCAAATAAATAAATAGAAACAAAAAAAAACAATCTAGAATAAACTCAGTTAAGAAAGGAAAGAAAGAAAGAAAGAAAGAAAGAAAGAAAGAAAGAAAGAAAGAAAGAAAAAGACATTATGAATATTGCGTTAAAAAGATCGAAAGTACATTTGAAGGAACGACAAAAAGAAAGGGAGAAAGAAAGAAAAATGAATATTGGGACGAAGAAAGAAAGGAAGGAAGGAAAAATAAAAGAAATAAAGAAACATAGTGACATAGAAAGAAAGAAAGAAAGAAAGAAAGAAAGAAAGAAAGAAAGAATTATTCATATTGCCTTAAAATGATCGGAAGTATTATTGAAGGAACGACAAAAAGAAAGGGGGAAACAAAGAAAAACGAATATTTAGACGAAGAAAGAAAGAAAGAAAGGAAAAATAAAAATACTGATAGACAAAGAAAGAAAGAAAGGAAAAATAAAATAAATAAATAAAAATACTGATAGACAAAGAAAGAAAGAAAGAAAGAAAGAAAGAAGAAATGATGCATATTGCATTAAAAAGATCGAAAGTTCTTTTGAAGGAACGACAAAAAAGAAAGGGGGAAACAAAGAAAAACGAATATTTAGACGAAGAAAGAAAGAAAGAAAGAAAGAAAGAAGGGAAAAATAAAATAAATAAAAATACTGATAGACAAAGAAAGAAAGAAAGGAAAAATAAAATAAATATATAAATAAAAATATTGATAGACAAAGAAAGAAAGAAAGAAAGAAAGAAAGAAAGAAAGAAAGAAGAAATGATGCATATTGCATTAAAAAGATCGAAAGTTCTTTTGAAGGAACGACAAAAAAGAAAGGGGGAAACAAAGAAAAACGAATATTTAGACGAAGAAAGAAAGAAAGAAAGAAAGAAAGAAGGGAAAAATAAAATAAATAAAAATACTGATAGACAAAGAAAGAAAGAAAGGAAAAATAAAATAAATATATAAATAAAAATATTGATAGACAAAGAAAGAAAGAAAGAAACAAACAAACAAACAAAAAAAGAAACAAAGAGAAAAAAAGGAAATGATTCATATTGCATTAAAAAGATCGAAAGTATTATTGAAGGAACGACAAAAAAGAAACGGAGAAGCAAAGAAAAACGAATATTTAGACGAAGAAAGAAAGAAAGAAAGGAAAAATAAAATAAATAAAAATACTGATAGACAAAGAAAGAAAGAGAGAAAGAAAAAAAGAATGAAAGAAAGAAAGGAAAAATAAAATAAATATATAAATAAAAATACTGATAGAAAAAGAAAGAAAGAAAGAAAGAAAGAAAGAAAGACAGAAAGAAAAAAAGGAAGAAAGAAAAAAAAAGGAAATGATGCATATTGCGTTAAAAAGATCGAAAGTACTTTTGAAGGAACACCCAAAAGAAAGGGAGAAAGAAAGAAAGAATTACAGAAAAAGCGATATAAAGAAACGCACATTTTAAAAGAAAGAATTTAGAAACAAAACATATAAAACAGACAAGATAAATGAAATATAAACGTAACAATAATGAGACAATTAATTAAAAAGAAAGTACAAGAAATTCAAAAAAGAAAGGCTAAAAAAAAACAAACAAATATATTCCTTCCATCCGATAAGATAATAACGTTATTGTTTTCTCCGATTATTATTTTTGAAATAAATATTCTGAAGAAATTAACGTTCATATCTTTTTGCACTGAAATCGTAGGTCACTATTGTTTACAAATATACAAGCGATTAGATGTCATTTCGCTGCCGGTAACGATAAACTACGGATGCACATAATGATAAAAATCATTTTAGCAACACGCGCATTAGTACGAGGCCACCTCCAAAGTTTGGTAGCGTAGTGTTTACAAGCTCGTGCTGTAGACACAGGGACATTTTCAGCTATTTAGAAAACATTCATGCTTATAGTATCACGGTTTATGAAAGTACTTCCAAAATCAAGGAGTTGTGGGCATAGTAATTGATCTCTCCACTAACCTTGGTCAATTAGACCAATGGGAATTAAAGTTGACTTGTGGCTTTTCATACCTCTAACACCAAGATAGTAACATTTCCTCATCACCGATAGGAACCAGAGGGTTCTCTCGTCAAAATTAACGATTACGCTTTCAATGTGTGTTGATTTGAACGTCTGTTGGCACGAATATCCACTCCTGACCCCACGTCAAAGGTTATATTGACTCCATTGATAGGTCTGCTCTAAGGAAAGTTGGTTCACTGAGCCGTGCTAAACAATTTTCCTGTCAAGAATCTATCTGAGATATATATATAGATCTACCATTCGCCCAAGCCTTTCTTACAATATTGCATAGAATAAACTACAGAACTCAAAACGTCCTGTGCTGGAAAGAAAAAAAAATTATGGGCACTATTTGGGTTATTGTCCTCATCTTTGTCGCCATATTTGTCACAACGTTTCGGCCCTTAGAATGCAGAAATGAACCCTTTATTTCGCTCACTGGGGTAGTTCCATGTTTAATCGATGTCAGTTATGTTAACTCTCCTCTCCAAGTTCTCCACTGCCTTAAACATGTATTGAACTCACACACGTTGGCTCCTGTCACTGGATCTAACCAACGCCTTTATCCACTGTGCCATGTATCCTTGAGGACACCTGTGTATGAATTTCTGGGTATTATAAATCCAATGTCTTCAGCAACCATTTTTTTACCAGTGCGCATATTGCAATTTTTGCTGTTATGATCATGTTTTAACCACAGCTCATAATGCAATATTTGTTGCTAATATTATAACTGAAAAAGACCGGAGCGTACAACGACCGAAACGTTGAAATAAATATGGCGACAACGAGGAGGACAATAGTCCGAATAATGTAAATAGTGTACATAATACCTCATCTCAGAAATATAGACAGATATTGAAAGGCCGAAACGTTGTAATAAATATGGCGACAAAGATGAGGACAATAGTCTGAATAATGTAAATAGTGTACATAATACCTCATCTCAGAAACATAGACAGATACTGAAAGGCCTAAACGTTGTAGTAAATATGGCGACAAAGATGAGGACAATAGTCCCAATAATGTAAATAGTGTACATAATACCTCATCTCAGAAACATAGACAGATACTGAAAGGCCTAAACGTTGTAGTAAATATGGCGACAAAGATGAGGACAATAGTCCGAATAATGTAAGTAGTGTACATAATACCTCATCTCAGAAATATCGACAGATATTGAAAGGCCGAAACATTGTAATAAATATGGCGATAAAGATGAGGACAATAGTCCGAATAATGTAAATAGTGTACATAATACCTCATCTCAGTAATATAGACAGATACTTGATGGGCTTGAGTAAATGGATAGCAGAACACAGTTTGGGAGAAATATCAAAAAGAAGTTAATGAAATTACTCCTTGTCAGAAGTCGAAAACGGCTTCGTCTTAAGTTCGAGAAATCAAAACTCACCAGGGTCGGGGTAGGTGGGAGTACTCTCAAACAATAGCGTGGTGGCCCCATTGCACAGAGGGCCGTAAACAACATAGCTGTGTCCAGTAATCCAACCAACATCAGCGACACAGCCAAAGATTTCCCCTTCACGGTAATCGAAGACATGCTTAAAAAATAATAAAAAATAAATAAAAATAATCAGCCAATGAAAATCTTTAAAGAAAAGAAAAAGAAACATAAAAATTACAAAATTTATTTAACTATTGTCCTCATCTTTATTGTTGTTATCGCGACGTTTCAGTCATTGTACCCTCCGGCCTTCATCAGGTGTATATCAATCTGGGTAACCTACAGGGAATTCTGAACTGAATCCTTTATTTAATCAACGGGGTAGACTGTTCCCATTCCACTGTCTATGTCTAGGGATATCTCGTTCTGATACCTTCGGGAGCATTTCCTGGTGAAAGGTCGTAGTCTGTATCGTTTTGGAAGCTGACCCCGGCCTCCACAGGGTGGGGAGAAACTTTCGTCCCGCAAAACAAAACTTTAGTATGAGATACGTGAAACATGAGATAAGAGAAAAACGCGAAACAGCCTCTAATACGGACTATATCGCAAACCCCTTAGGATTA
Organism: Acanthosepion lycidas; assembly: GCA_963932145.1. NCBI lineage: Eukaryota > Metazoa > Mollusca > Cephalopoda > Sepiida > Sepiidae > Acanthosepion > Acanthosepion lycidas. Next base: position 30,599,480 of record OZ010599.1, read on the forward strand.
ATGTCAAGGCATGATGCAGACCAAATTGGCTGGTCAAAAAAATGTTTCTTCCGCTTGATCTACGTCAAACTGGCAGTGCGTACGGAACTTCCATCTTGAGTGAAGACATAGCGACTGCCAAATATGGCTGGCAACCAGGAGAATACGTTTATTTCCAATATTTACTCGGAAACTACTATTCACTTTCACTCTTTCTTCAATGAACACCAAGAGCGATTTACAACTGCTAGAAGCAACAGCAATCGAGACCAGGATACTAATTGTGTTCTGTTGCTTGAAATGTGTTCTGATATCTTCGGGAATAGTTCTTGCCGAAGTAGCGCAAACGCCATCGTTTTGGTAGCTGGGCACAGCCTCCAAAGTCATCTGCATCTCCTCCAGCATTTTCTTTCCTCTGTCATGCCGTTTTTGCTTAGAGGCAGCTATCATCGTTGAATCTCTATCTATAAAAGGCAGGATGTGTGTGTATCTGTGTGTGTGTGTGTGTGTGTGTGTGTGTGTGTATCGAATGCACGGCCGCAATTTTCGACGGATTTGCACCAAAATTTACATGCACATGCTCCAAGTTAGTAGGAAGGCCAAGACCGACTTTGCATTTCACATCGATAGTGGAAATAATCGATTCTTCATGCTTCTACGGCAGTTTTCATGTAGTTTACGGCCATTTTGTACTGGCCAGTGTGAGAGCCAATAGCTGGTAGCCACGAATAGGCAGGAAGATTCTATTGGCCAGCGTGAGAGGCAACAGCTGATTGACACGAATGTTAACTACCATGCTAGCATGCAAAAAAAAAATCGATAGCTGCATTCATCACAAGTGGGAAAAATTTAAATCTGCATGGCACTTTACTCATTGGCTCATTCGCTTGCTTAAACTCAACGTTGATTCTGATTCCGCAGAACTGGGTTGTGTGTGATAACGTATCTGTTGTTAACATTTTTTTCATTCGGTTTTTCCAGCTACGAGTCCTTTTTTAAAGCTGATCGTTTTGTGTTCATTTTGTTTAGTTCTTTTTCCGTAACAGATTTAATGTTTAGTATAGTGCTTAGAAAAAAAGATCCTGTTTTATAAATTTCCGTCGCATTAGATCTTTAACCTTAAAATTTAAATTGAAACTCAGCGTTGCGACTGCACGTTCCAAAACTATAACACACATTTCTCATAGCATTTTTCGGATTACAACCTTGTCCACTTATTACTGAAAGTATAAACAAGAACCCAATATTTCATACCTGAGGATGTCTGTAGGAACGGAGGAAAGCTTGTAAAATAAAAAGATGCGACGGAAATTTATAAAACAGGATCTTTTCATTCATAAACAGATTCGGGGTTTTTGTATATTATTGAATTGTTCGCGAAGATGGATTTCTCGCCATTTAATCATTAACCTTTGTATTTGTTTTATGTATGAATAATTCATGAATATATATATATATATATATATATATATATATATATATATATATATATATATATTAATAATAATAAATATATCAATTATTTGAATGATAAAATCCTTATTTTTTACTAGTTTTCAGAGAGAATTGACAAGCCAAGTACTTTCGACAATTTCAAACTGTCATCTTCAAGGTGCAATTTTTCCCATACTTAGGCAAGCACTAAGATGAAATATGTGTAGACTAAAATATGTTTTGTTTTTTGTTTTTAATTATGCTATTTGTTGACAGAGGGATATATGTTTTGGAGCGTGTGATGCCGCGCGCTAGAGTTCTTGTTCAAATCGTTCAAGTGAGAATTTTGTTTGATATATATATATATATATATATATATATATATATATATATATATATATATATCCCTGAAAACCGGAATAAGAAGGCCTTCCGAATATAAGGAATTGGTTACAAAGTCCGGATATGAGGGGTTATATTCAGATTAAAATAAAGGAACTGAAATCAGGTTTAACATTTGTTTTCAGTGTTTTATTGTAAACAAAATAAGCTAATGGTGAGTGAAATATAAGGGAGTTGATTTTAAGGAGAAAGAAATCAATTATGTAAAGTTATTGAAAATTTATTAAATTAAGAATGCCACGTATGCAAAACAAATGTAACGAGTTTTTTTTTTAATCGCTGTTGCATTCTTTCTCTTCTAATGTCATTCTCAACTTTTTCCGCATTTCGTTTTGCTTTTGTTCATGAATTTTTTTTAAACAAAAGACACTTTTTAACTCTGCGTGCGTTATTGCAATCGTTATAGCTGAATGCTGGCTTTCTTTCCATAAAACTAATAGCCTTTTTAATAGCTTTTTCAATTTCAATCCAGGTTTCATCACAATCAGTTTTTTTTTTTTTATTTCCTTGTTCATTGTGACAGTGTGAACGCTGGAGAATAGTTTCTTTGGAAGATTTTATATCATACAATGTTGACTTTGCTATGCTGAACTCAGCCATTAGTTACAATGAATTTTCACCAGCGTCTAGTCTGTTTAAAATTCGCACTTTTGGCGATAACTCCAAAGTTAGTTCTTTTCCTCTTATTCCCATCATCTTTTGCATTCAAGCCATTAGGGCGAAATAAGCATGAACAATTATCCAAAGTAAATTTCCTGAAAAACAGAAATTTCAAATCCGTTACATATAACCCAAATAGTTCAAATGTATACATCAATATCATGTCCGGATATGAGAGATTCCGGATATAAAAGATTCTACTGTATATTTATTTGAAACCATGTAATTATATTCTAAATATTTTGATTTCGGCATTAATTAAGCCGGGGAGATTTTTTTTAAGCATATCACCCCAAGCACGGCTGTAGTACCACTAGCACAAAAGGGGTTACAGAGAGTGAGAGCAAGAGTAAAGAGGGTTGATTGAGGAAAAGATATAGAGTAGGACAGGAATCAGGATCAAGACATCAGAAGATGTCGATTGACATTACATTAGAATATTTGAAGATTGTAGCTATCAAGGAAGCAAGTGATAGGAAAGGACTTCCAGTGAAGGGAAGTGCATGATAAGAAGCTTTTGGAGTAGAAGAGTCAGCTACATTTAACCGTTTCGACAGTGGAAGGGTGGGACCGATATGCCAACCTAGTAGAGAATTTGCCATGAAAGTACTTGTGAAAAGACATAGGGAAGCAGCATCATGTCTGTAAGAACGTGATTGTAGACGAGATGCCAGATTAGAACCTATCATACTGCATATCCGTCTCTGGATTTTGTCGAGGACCTCGAGATGAATAGCGGGATGGGGGGAGACTAGACAATATGTGGCAACAGTATTCTATGCAAGGATACGGCTAAATAAAGTCAATGAACCCAAACCCTCTTAAATAATCTAAAACAGATCGAGACTATCAGGAAGATATCATCCATGACATAAATGAGTTCACAAACGTCTAAACTCTTCTTCAGCTCAATGATTAAACAAGTACTTATCTAAATATCGTGGATTTTTGGTTGGTTGATTCGATTTCTAAGGCATGCCAACTCTTTACAGATTATTAAAGCCAGAGTTTGTTTTTACATTGTAAACAAAAATTGGGAAATAGTAATGGTTTGGTTTGGTTTGTTTTACAGCATATCAACACCTCAATGGGTTATTTAATGCCGACAAGTTTTTTTTATTGCTGGTAATATTTTTATAATTTAATATAACATTGTTTGGTTTTTAGTCAAGTACGGCGCCCTTCTTAAGGATTTTCATCTTTACATCAAAAAACTGATTCGATCGTTTAGTTGTTTGGTTTGGTTTGTTTTGTTTTACGGCATATCAACACCTCAATGGGTTATTTAATGCCTACAAGATTTTTATTTCTGGTAATATTTTTATAATTTAACATAATATTATGTTTGGTTTTAAGTCAAGTACGGCGCCTTTCTTAAGGATGTTCATTTTTACATCAAGAAACTTATTCGATCCTTTAGTTGTTTGGTTTGGTTTGATTTGTTTTACGGCATATCAACACCACAATGGATTATTTAATGCTGACAGGTTTTTTATTAGTGGTAATATTTTATTTCAAAAATGTATGGCTCCTAATCTCTTTTTTTTTTTCAAAAATGTATTCTGGCGATAATTTTTTTCAAAATATATATTGCTGGCAATTTGTTTTCCAAAAATGTATTGCTGGTAATATCTTTTTTATTCACAAATTTATTGCAGGTAATATTTTTTTACAAAAATGTATTGCTGGTATTAAAACATATTTTCACACGATTTACCCTCAGTTAAATATTTGCCCGTGGCTGGTCGGGGTTAACCTGTGAACTCCAGGAATTAAGAGATGATTCCGCGTTCCTCAAAACCTGATCAGAGGCCTTGCTGCCGGGTGTAGTTTATCATCTTACCTAGGACGTGATAATAATGTTTTAGTGTCACTAATTAACCCATAGCTGAAGGGATAGGGGTGTGAATATAAACTAAAGGGAAAACGCAACTGGAAACCAATAGGAATTGGAACTTGGGTCTCCAATTAACTATTCCAGGTCATTATCCATTACACCACCCGCACCTCCAAGTATACAGCACCTGGTATTCCCAAGTACTCATCCATCTAGTTATTGAACTGGGTGGATATTGCTTAACTTCGGTGATCGTATCGGAACACGTCTTTCGGATTCAAAATTCCGAGCCTTTATCCATTACACCGCCCGCACATCCAAACATCTAGCGCCTGGTATTCCAAAGGGGTCACCCATCTAGTTAGTGACCTGGGTGGATATTGCTTAACTTCGGTGATCGTATCGGAACACGTCTTTCAGATTCAAAATTCCGAGCCTTTATCCATTACACCACCCGCACATCCAAACATACAGCACCTGGTATTCCCGAGGGGTCACCCATCTAGTTAGTGACCTGGGTGGAAAATGCTCAACTTCGGTGATAATATCGGAACACGGCTTTCCGATTAACAATTCCGAGTCTTTTTCCATTACACCACCCGCACATCGCCAAACTGTGACTCACCTAGGTACTGATCAGGATCGACATTTGTTTAATTTCTGCAATAGTACTGGAACCAAGGAAATTTCAGTTAACAAATGAAGAATTCTTACCCAAAATGCGATAAAAATGATTTTTTATTCTTAGGACCAGGAAGTAGCACTGGTGTTTCCTGGGCAAGAGTCCCTGACGGATCCCAACTCTCTCCAGGCTGGTTTGAATTCAAAGCTTTTCTTTTCTTAGAATCATCAACACCAAAAGCTATTCGACCCAGTCAGTTCTGCTATTTACCCTTAACTGGGGGGGTATTAGCACTTGAACGTAATTATCTGGACTGTAATTCGAACTGGGCTCTCTGATTCCTCACCCCGAGTCGCTGTCCACCGGGCGTTCATATGTACATTGAAAACCGGAGAGGTATTCATTTATATATAGACATTCTTGAATAAGTAGTCCGGCTGAAGCCCATAACCTCTTCAAGTCAATTCACAACCAATGCCCTCCAAATTATAGACACGCTTTGGTCAAGGACACGTGGACATTGATTTCATCGGGTAAACCCTACCCAATGGCCATCGACTTCAGTCTAAGATGTACTCCGGTCAGCGATGGCCGTGTCATCACCGCACTGAATGAACACACAATTATGGAGTCTCAGTTGCGTCTCTGTCTTTGGGCAGAGTTCGCTCAGGGGTGGCTCCCTCAAAGGACAGAGTCGCAACAGAGGAAAATTGTACTGAAGTGGTGATCAGCCCTGGGGAACAACCGCCCGAGGTCGCGCCCTCTCACTGTACCAGAGAGTGGGATCGGTGCACTAACCGATGCCAGGGCAACCAACACTTGCCGGTGCTCGGGCAATTTTTTTTCCAAGTCCGGGTATACGCACTCGGGCTCCCCACATTAAACCGATCTTGTGTTACAACCTGACCTTGTGGAGTGGGGTGAGTAAATACAAATTATGGATTCCAATCTAAATCACTGTGTTCGAGATTTACCTTAAACCCTCCTCCCTGAACCAGGTTGTGACCTAAACCACTGTGCTGTGTGGCGAATCATCCGTCTTTCGACAACTCTTGTTTTTAACCCTGATTGGTGTCAAGCCACCATCCTTATTGGGAACAGCCACGTGAGGAACCGGTTTCAGTTTGCTATTATTATACATGGTTTGAAAATAAACCCGTCTCTTTTATTAACAGTTTTACACGTGAAGAAGGTTGCAGAATAAAGCGGCTGAAATGTTGTACGCAGACCATCCGAAAGAAAGAGAATGCGGTCAACCGACCGAATAAATTTTGGACTTATTTTAATTGTTCTTTCTTCGTTTTGTTTTTAATTCATTCCTTGCTCTTTCTTTCTCTCTGTTATCTCTCTTTCTTTCTTTTCTTTTTTTCCCATTCTTTATTTTCTTCTTCGTTTTCATTATTATGGCTGTTTTTTGTGTCTTTATTCATTCGTACGTTTATTTTTTCTTATACTTTTTATTCTTTATTTTTCGTTTCTATATTTTCGTTTTCTTTCTCCTTATTTTACGGTAATTTTAATGTTAACTTTTCTTTCCCTATCTATTTTCTTTCTTTCGTTCTCTTAATTTTTTAGTGACCTAAATATTAATTTTTCCTTTCTTTAATTTTTTTCATTCGTTTTTTTCTTTTTTAAGTTTGTTTTAGTTTTCGTTTGTAAATTCACTCTCTTTTGTATAGCTGTATTTTCTTTCTTTTCCAAAAATAATTCTCTTTCTCACTAGTCTTTTTCTTTCTTTCTTTTTTTCTTTCTTTCTTTTATCGAGTTCTTTCTTTTTGATCGAGTTCTTTCTTTCATTGTTTCTTTCTTTCAGCATTTTATTTTATTTATTTATTTTTTTTTTTTTTGGTAATTAATTAATTTTGTTCTTTTTCATTAGCAACTTTAATTCCTTCTTCATTTTTTCTTTCTCTTTTTTCTTTTTCATTATTTGTATTTACCACTTATTCTCTTTTCTCTTTTACTTTTGTCCTTCCTAAATCATTCATCACCCGCTCTCTCTTTCTTCTTTTGTTTCTCTTTTTCGCTATATTTTTCATTACCAATTTTCCTCGTTGTCAATTACATTTTTTTTAAGACTCGTCTACTTCTTCCTTTACTTTTCTTCTTCTTCTTTTTCTTCTTTATCTTCCTTTTCAGTGTTTCTTTATTTCCCATGGTTATTCGGCGTTCATAGGCGACGTTTCCAATCTTCTCCCATACAGTTATCAGGCGAAATCTCGTATCTCCTTGAGATCTCTATAAGCAGCCCAGCGAGAAAGAGCGAGAAGCGCGCACAAGGCTTTGGTCACATCAACATTAGATGGAATGGCGAAGAAAAGTTCATATCGTATTTTCTTCATACATATCTTTTGCTCTTTTAATATTATTAAGAAAAAAAAAAAAAAAAAGCGAATCAAAAGTCAAATAACGGAAATTAATATTAAAGCCGAAACACTTTCGAAAAACAGTATCGGGGTAGCGGGCTGGAGACGGGAGGAAAGTGCTCATCAGACTAAAAGAAATGAATATCGTTTACATCAACAGAACTGACAATACGCACAAAATCAATTATGAGGGTTACTATGTTGCTAATAATAATACGGCTATCGCTACAGCGACGACGACAAATTATTATTGTATGAAAACAATTAAGAATCTTAAATAATGCATCAATAAAAATAATAATAATAATAATAATAATAATGATAATAATAAAAATAATAATATCTGTGATAAAGATCATAGTTTGACGGTAATAAGAAAAGCAGAGGGGCAAAAATAAGTAAGGAATTAAACAAAAAAGGAAAGGAAAATATATAGACAAGACGAATAAGAATTAAAGGATAACAAAAAAGAAAAGAGAAAACGGAAAGAAAAAATGAAGGAAAAGAAAAGAAAAAGAGCAAGGAGAAAAAAGCGAAGGATATGAAGAAGAAGGAGGGGAAGAAGAAAAAATGGACGAGAAGGAAAATATAAACAGAAAAGAAGAAAGGGAAACGAAAAGAAGAAGAAGAAGAGTAACAAAAAAGGAAAAGAAGATGGAAAGAAAAAAAGAACAAGGAAAATGAAAAAAAGAACAAGGAGAAAAAACGACGGACATGAAGAAAAAGAAGAAAAAGAGAAGAAGGAAAAATGAACGAGAAGAAGAAAAGGAAGGAAAAATATAAACAGAAAAGTAGAAAGGAAAAAACAGGAGAAGAAGAAGAATTAAATGCTAACAAAAAAGAAAAAAAGAAGAAAGAAAAGGAAAAAAGAAGAAGGAGAAGAACGACGGCTATGAAGAAGAATGGAACAAGGAAAAATGAACGAGAAGAAGAGAAGAAAAAAAATATAAAAAGAAAAGAAGAAAGAAAAACGAGAAGAAGAAGACGAAGAAGAAGAAGAAGAAGAAGAATTAAAGTGTACCAAAAAAGAAGAGATGACGGAAAGAAAAAAGTAGAAGGAAAAGGAAAAAAAAAAGGAGAAAAAACGACGGATATGAAGAAGAATGGAATAAGAAAATATGAACGAGAAGAAAAGAAGGAAAAAATATAAACAGAAAAGAAGAAAGGAAAACGAGAAGAAGAAGAAGAAAAAGAAGAAGAAGAAGAAGAAGAAGAAGAAGAAAGACGACAAAAACGGAAAGAAGAACTAAGCAAAAGTAAAAATGAATAGATTGAAAGAGAAATGATAGAAAAAGAAGGAAATGCGCAAAAAAATAAAATAAAATAAAAAACTGAAAAGGAAACAAAAGAAATGGACAGAAAAAAAATAATAATAAATATTAAAGAAGAAAAACAAGGAAAAAGAACACAGGAGAAGGAAAGGAGATTCAGAAAAAGAAAGAAAAAGGGAAAAACAAGAAAAATCGAAGAAAAACAAAAAATAGAAAATAGAATGAGAAAAAGAAAAAAAAAGGGATGAAAGAATAAAAGTAGAAGTAAAAAAGAGAAGGAAATTTGAATAAGAAAAAGTAAGAAAACGGAAAAAAGAATAAAAGTAGAAGGAAAAAAGAGAATGAAAGTAGAATCCGAAAAAAGAAAGAAAAGGGGAAAAAGAATAAAAGATGAAGGAAAAAAGAGGAGGAAAGTAGAATAAGAAAAGAAAAAAAAAAAAACTAAAAAGGGAAAAAGAATAATAGTAGAAGGAAAATAGAGAAGGATAGTAGAATCCGAAAAAAGAAAGAAAAGAAAAAAAGAATAAAATTTGAAGGAAAAAAGAGAAGGAAACAAAATAAAAGATGAACAAGCAATAAAAGAAAAAGACAAAAAAAGCCGAGTAAATAGTAGAAAAATAAAATAAAAACAAACAAAAAACGAACAAGTAAACAAAACTGTGATAAAAGACTATCAAATACATTTTCTTATGCAGTGTGCGATGGATAAATTGTCGTCTGGATGACGCCAAAATGAAAATAACACCGACATCTTATTTTAACAGAATAAACAGGGTGCGATGGATAAATTGTCGTCCAAGGGACGCCAAAATGAAAATAACACCGACATCTCGTTTTAACAGAATAAACAGGGTGCGATGGATAAATTGTCGTCCAAGGGACGCCAAAATGAAAATAACACCGACATCTCGTTTTAACAGGATAAACAGGGTGCGATGGATAAATTGTCGTCTACATGACGCCAAAAATGTAAATAACGCCTACATCTCATTTTAACAGATAAAGAGGGTGCGATGGATAAATTGTCGTCTAAATGACGCCAAAATGATAATAGCACTGACATTTGATTTTAAGAGAAATACAGGGGGCGATGGATAAATTATCGTCTGGATGACGCAAAAATGAAAATAACGACATCTCATTTTAACAGATAAACAGGGTGCGATGGATAAATTATCGTCTAGATGACGCATAAATGAAAATAACACCGACATCTCATTTTAAGAGATATACAGGGTGCGATGGATAAATTGTCGTCTGGATGACGCATAAATGAAAATAACACCGACATCTCATTTTAAGAGATATACAGGGTGCGATGGATAAATTGTCGTCTGGATGACGCCAAAATGAAAAAAACACTGACATCTCACTTTAACAGATAAACAGGGTGCGATGGATAAATTATCGTCTAGATGACGCATAAATGAAAATAACACCGACATCTCATTTTAAGAGATATACAGGGTGCGATGGATAAATTGTCGTCTAAATGACGCCAACATGAAAATAACACTGACATCTGATTTTAAGAGATATAAAGGGTGCGATGGATAAATTGTATAAATGACGCCAATATGAAAATCACTGACATCTCATATACGGAGTGCGATGGATAAATTATCGTCTAAATGACGCAGAAATGAAAATAACACTGACATCTCATTTTAACAGATATACAGGTTGCGATGGATAAATTGTCGTCTAGATGACGCCAAAATGAAAATAACATTGATGTCTTATTTTACTAGATATGCAGGTGCGAAGGATAAATTGTTGTCTCTATGACGCCAAAATGCAAATAACACTTATTTTTTTTTTTTTTTTTAATATTTATAACACTTATTCACCACTTTCTGAATCCTCTGCACTGTCCAGAGATTGACTCCCAAATACTCTGAAATCTTCGTATTGTAGCTTCCGGCGAGAATGCCAAGCAAACCCTACTATACTGTGCAGTCGAAAAAATAAGAATAAAAAAATGCGCATGCGCGAAATTTAAGATATAAAATGGCGACAATTTACCCATTAGACATTGTAGTTATGATAGCACAACTAGATAAAATATATCTATTAAATAATATGACAAAATAAAAGGACATAATAATTCTGAAATCGATAAAATATGTCATCTTAAAACCTACTGTTGTCCTTTTTTTATCATTTCTCCCCAAGCAAGGTAATAAAGCTACTAAGACGCAAGGAGGTTATGCAAATGTGTTTGAAAGAAAAAGAGAAAGTGAAAAACAGAGCGAACAATAAAAAAACAAACATGAATTAAGAAGACAGAAGCTGAAGATTGACATTTCAGTTAAATTTTTGAAGATCAAAGTTCACTGGTAAACCGGAAACGTATTCCACAAACGACAAGTACAGGAGAACATGAATAATTCTAGTTGTAGTTGGAGCCCTAGGATTGATTGAAAAAGGTTCCGATAGACTCATTGAAAGGATTCCTGGTAGTTCATACCTTAAGGAAATGCAAAAAATTGTACGAACAAGTACAGCCCAATGTTATTTATCAAGCCCCCATTTATCCCAAAGAAAATAGATAAAACCACTGTGTTTACGTTGGGATTTCTGCGGGGAAATGGAAACAAAGACTATATAACCATGCACACACTTTTTCCAACCCAAGACTTTATCACCAAACTGCTTTCTCCACAAAAACTGGGGAATTGAGGGAGCAAGACCTGAACCCACAAATTGACTAAGAATTCATAGGGTTTGCTAGGACTCCTAGTAGCTTTAAGGGTTGATGTAATTTATGTTTAGAGGAGAAAATTAAAATTATTAAATTTACCAGTCAAAACATTTTATTAAACAAAAGGAATGAACTGGTTCCCAAATGCCGTCAGAGAAGTAAATTCCAACTGATATAGTATTTTTTTAAATCTTGCACTTTCCAGAAGCACTTATCTTCTATATGTGAATGTTTTTTTCCTGGTTACTCCTTTTATTTAAGTCTCTTCCTATTGGTTTCTTTATATATAATATTTTGGTTTATGTTAAGTATGTGTAATTCTCTTATTTTCCTTAAGTTTTCCTTTGTTTTATTGCAAGCTGTATCTCGACAAATTTCCATTATATCTGGGTGTTTTTTTTTTTTTTTTTTGCAGTTGAGACCTATCCTTCTTTTCTGTTTTTTTTTCTATTTTTATGTTATATGATTTACGTATGTATAATCGATATGGTACTTGTTTGATTTATTTAATAATATAGATTTTATATTATTAATTCCCCCTACTTGATAAGGTTTATGTAAAGTTATTTTTCTATATTTCCCCCTTTTTTAATTTAATTAAATTGATTTTTTGAAGAGTTATTTTTCTATATTTCATACACGTTTTAAGGAGTTATTTTTCTATATTTCATAGACTTTTTAAGGAGTTATTTTTCTATATTTCACAGACTTTTTAAGGTGTTATTTTCTATATTTCACGCACATTTTAAGGAGTTATTTTTCTATATTTCATTGACTTTTTAAGAAGTTATTTTTCTATATTTCATAGATTTTTTAAAGAGTTATTTTCTATATTTCATACACATTTTAAGGAGTTATTTTTCTATATTTCATACACATTTTAAGGAGTTATTTTTCTATATTTCATACACTTTTAAAGAGTTATTTTCGCTATTTCATAGACATTTTAAGGAGTTATTTTTCTATATTTCATAGACTTTTTAAGGAGTTATTTTCTATATTTCATATACATTTTAAGGAGTTATATTCTATATTTCATAGACTTTTTAAGGAGTTATTTTCTATATTTCATGCACATTTTAAGGAGTTATTTTTCTATATTTCATTGACTTTTTAAGGAGTTATTTTTCTATATTTCATACATTTTTTAAAGAGTTATTTTCTATATTTCATACACATTTTAAGGAGTTATTTTTCTATATTTCATAGACTTTTAAAGAGTTATTTCCGCTATTTCATACACATTTTAAGGAGTTATTTTTCTATATTTCATAGACTTTTTAAGGAGTTATTTTTCTATACTTCATAGACTTTTTAAGGAGTTATTTTTCTATATTTCATAGACTTTTTAAGGAGTTATTTTTCTATATTTTACATTCTTTATGAACTTTTTAGTTTTTATTATTTTATTTTTATTATTTTTCTCTATATATCTTAATCTTATTTTTTATTTTACTTTTTTACTGTTCTTTCTTTTTTTAAATCTGATATGTTATGTGCATTCAAGTATATTGATGATTTAAATTTACTTTTATTTATGTTTTTATTCTTTGATTTTTATTTGTTAATAGGGTTTCATGTGTCTTTCCCTGAAGGATTGTTTTAATAGAAAGGGGTTGCTGAGTGGAAAATAATTTGTCACCCACAGGTAAGCGGACAGGCATTTGGACTATACCGAGAGTGCAGTGACGTTCTAGGCGACTCCTGCCCGTTGAGAAGCTTCAACATCAACAGCAGCAACAACTAAAATGGATACCACATGTAACTCGAAGAGCGAATAATGACATAATCAAGATGTTGACCTTCCACGCAACTTCAAACAAAAGGTTAGGAAGGAAACGCCCATCAATAAAGGAAAGAGTGATAACAGCTATACACCAACGCACGCCTTTGAACCATTAACAAACCATCGGGTTTCATGTGCATTTGACTTGTTAAGCAACGTAAGTATAATTTTTGGCGTTCCGAACTCAAGGAGAGACGGAATGTTCAGGGATAGATCTCCTGTCCATGAGTTTTAGTCGTCCAAACTGCTACAAAATATTAGCATGCGAATTCAAGTCATTTTCTTAAATAGCCTCATCAAATCAAGACTTTCCTATGAATGTCATGCATGGCGCTAAACCCGTTTAAAAATGCTTTAATTGTCAGCACTATATAACCACTTTCTACGATCTCTGTTTAAAAATGTCTTCTCGCGAATAAGGCTTGTCGGACTTAGCGAAAAACATTCTTCTTCGACTCTCGTGACCTGGCACTGCAGAATCCCTAACATCTACACCAAATAATATAGAAACCATATTATCTGAGAACTTTTATCAACAGCGACGAGTAAAATTGACATCACATGTATTTCAAAGAGAAAATAATGACATAATCAAGATGTTGAAGTTCCACACGACTTCGAATAAAAGGTTAGGAAGGAAACGCCCATCAATGCAGAAAAGAGCGATAACAGCTACTGGACATGAGAAACCTATTTTCCCGAAAAAGAGAAAGAGTTTATGACTTTCAAATGCCATTGACATTGACTGCCCAGTCAAAGAATACCAAATGTTTTATCCTCATATCTTTATAATACTAAAACTCTGGGAACTTCGTTTGCTTGCGTGTTTGCCACTGTTCATGCAAATCATATAGAGAGAGTGGGGGAAAGAATGATGTAAATTTATTAACATGTAGGAAGAGGAAAAGAAGGAAATGGTATGAACTGACAGTGAGACCAAAAGAAAAAAAAAGTTCACTCTTTCCACCTCTCTCTCTCTCTCTCTCTCTCTCTTTCCACCGCTCTTTCTTTCTACTTTTCTCTTTCTTTCCACTTTTCTCTTTCCACCTTCCCGTGATTGCGTGTGTACTTATTTATATTTTAGCTTTCTTTAAAGAAACAACAATTTAAATATTTAAAACATTTTTTTTTTGCCATATTTAAAAATATTTTTAAGTGAATAAGATTTAAAAATATAATTTGTTTATAGAGAAATATTTTTATTTCAATTTTCTTCAAACAGATAATAATAATAATGTTGAAAGCAACTTCAATGTTTTATAATCTGAACCTTCAGTGACTCAACCGGTCAACGGTAGTATTATAGTATTAGGTTGGCGCAAAAAATAATGACGTAATAATGTCGTTTTTTGACGTTAAAAAATACGTCAAAAACGACATTATTACGTCATTATTTTTGCACCAACCTAATAAAAGTTTGTGAATCGGGAGTACGTCGTCCGTTGGGGGCGTAATGATTTAGGTTTCTTTCCACCACTCTCTTTCCACCTCTGTCTTTTCACCTATCTCTTTCTACTTTTCTCTTTGCACCTCTCTGTCATTCCAACCCCTCTCTTTCCTTTTCTTCTCTCTTTCCAACTCTCTATCTTCTAACTTCTCTCTTTCCACCTATCTCTTTCAACTCCTCTCTCTTTCCACCTCTCTGTCTTTTCCACCTCTCTCATTCGACCTCTCCCTCTTTCCACCTCTCTCACTTTCCACCGCTCTATCTTTCCACGTCTCCCTCTTTCCATCTCTCTCTCTCTCTGTCCACCTCTCTGTCTTTTCCACATCTCTCATTCCACCTCTCCCTCTTTCCATCTCTCTTACTTTCCACCTCTCTCTCTTTCCACCGCTCTATCTTTCCACTTCTCCCTCTTTCCATCTCTATCTGTCTTTCCACCTCTCTCTCTTTCCACCGCTTTCTCTTTCCACCTATCTCTCTTTCCACCTTTCCCTCTTTGCACCTCTCCCTCTTTCCACCTCTCTCACTTTCCACCGCTCTATCTTCCACGTCTCCCTCTTTCCATCTCTCTCTCTTTCCACGTCTCCCTCTCTCCACCTCTCTCTCTCTCTTTCCACCGCTCTATCTTTCCACCTCTCCCTCTTTCCATCTCTCTCTCCACCTATCTCTCTTTCCACCTCTCCCTCTTTCCACCGCTTTCTCTTTCCACCTATCTCTCTTTCCACCTTTCCCTCTTTGCACCTCTCCCTCTTTCCACCTCTCTCACTTTCCAACTCCCTCTCTTTCCACCGGCCCCTCTTTCCACCTCTCCCTCTTTCCATCTCTCTCTCTTTCCACCTCTCTCGCTTTCCACCGCTCTATCTTTCCACCTCTCCCTCTTTCCATCTCTCTCTCCACCTATCTCTCTTTCCACCTCTCCCTCTTTCCACCGCTCTCTCTTTCCACCTCTCCCTCTTTCTAACTCTCTCTCTTTCCACCGCCCCCTCTTTCCACCTCTTCCTCTTTCCATCTCTCTCTCTTTCCACCGCTCTCCTATTCCACCGCTCTCTCTTTCCACCTCTCCCTCTTTCCATCTCTTTCCACCTCTCCCTTTTTCCACCTCTCTCTCTTTCCACCGCTTTCTCTTTCCACCTCTCCCTTTCCATCTCTCTCCACCTCTCTCTCTTTCAACCTCTCCCTCTTTCCACCTCTCTCTCTCCCTCTTTCCACCTCTCTCTCTCTTTCCACCGTTCTCTCTTTCCACCCCTTCCTCTTTCCACCTCTCTCTCTTTCCACCTTTCCCTCTTTCCACCCTCTCTTCACAGACATGCGAATCTCGAAATGTCTGAAAATCCGATTAGTCAAAGTTCTTCTTATCTGTCTATTCACTACATACAGAAAGATAATGCATTATACTTATATATGCATTGGCTTCTATATAATAAATACGAAAGTCAGTGTTTTAGATTTTTTCAACTTTACTGCTAGAAGCCGTAGCGCAACATCTGACACCATTTTGGAAAGAGGCCGACTCCGTGAGCAAATTAAAAACATTCCGGGTCGGATTCGGACTCGTAATTCTGAAATTTTGGATTCCCAAGTTTTCATTACTGCGATAGTTTTCGGCGATTTTCTTACGTGATTTTTTGCGACGAATTATTATTATTATTATTATTTTGTTTTTTGTACGATAACAATTTTTATAACTTGGAAATGAATTTGAGATTAATCGATATTAATTGCGAAATCCATCGAAAGACTTCCATGAAATAAAAAAAAATAATTGTTTCTACGGAAAGTAAGGACCTACGTACATCAAGATGTCTTTAAATTAAGCGTCGGAAGAAGAATTATCGTTGAACTTTTAAAAGGTAAGCTTAAATCTCAATGCAATACTTAAATGCAGGGATCATTTTTTAGTTCTTCTGTAGTTTATTGTTGCCTATCACATCTACTCCTCCTTAGTTATTGTGATGAAGGCCCAGTCAAGAGCCCTACGCAGGAGCTAGCTTAAATGCTACCCGATAAGACGGCTCTTAAGCTACTTTAGATAATAAAATGATGTTGGATATGCACCTACGCTGACCACTGAACCATCGAAAAAACATTTTTTGTCAATAAACGATTACATTCAGCTTTCTTGATCTTTTACTGGGTAACAAAACATTTCATTATGTGTGTATGTTTGCCAGGCTTTCTTTGTCCTGTGGACACAAAGCTGTTACAAAAAGGAAACTGATTGTTTACATAGGTGTTGACGTCACTTACTTAAAAATTAAAAGCTAAATTACGTCTGTGATATATATTTGGTTATGCATAAGCATTCCTTGTGTTTGTATTGATCAAGGTCGTCTGGATGCCAAATATTTGTTTATAATAAAATGGCTAATATTACCATTAGAGATGAGGATAACAGATACAACACTTTGATCCCATCCCGATGTCCAGGGAGTAAAGAAAAGCATAATTCTATTAACACTGGCTGCTAGACAAATAATGCGGAATGTTTCTTTATAAGGAAACGGATAATATTACCATTCGAGATGAGGATAACAGACACAACATTTTGATCCCAGCCAGATTCCCAGGGAGTGGAGAAAAGCATAATTCTATTAGCACTGGCTGCTTGGTCAATGAATACGGAATGTGTTATGCGGTCCATCCTTTTTCATACAAGTGGACTCGACCAGGGTGTACTTGTACTGCTGCCAGTGAATACCCGGGGGTCAATAGAGTGAGATACACAGGGAGAGTGAGACAGTGAGGTAACCGTTTTGTAGGAGTCACAGTTGCGAGCACGTAGACTAAGAAGGAAGTCATACATCGATACTGAATTTCCCAGACTGCATATATATTATTATTGCTACTAACCGCATTTCTGGATCTACTAACCGTATTGCCAATTGTATTATTACGTCAATACATTTATTTGCTATATTTCATTCCTGCGTTTGTCATTCATTTGATACCGAATTTCATCACGGAATCCATGACAGAATGATGCTTTATTAGAAAACAACTATATTACCTTTTACAATTTGTGCACAAATGACTACAGGCAAAGCCAGAATTTGAATTCTGATCATCAATTTCATTTTGCATGTTATCATCCATTACACTTGATACAGATTTGTTTTAATACTTCAGTATATTTTCTATCAGAGATGAACAAATCCTGGAAATATTAAAAAGTCATTTAAAAGGAATAAATTTAGCACAAAATATTGATATGGTGTGTGGAGGTTAAGATATATATTTTAGTCTGATCTCTTTTTTGTTTTATAGACTCCTCGCAGCATGGCCCGTCGTTGCCCCTGCTTGATTCGAAAATCCTAAGACTCTTACAGCAATTGCTATCACTTGACTTAAGATATTTTTGCCATTCCATGCCTTTAAAGGAGTGCCTTTTCCCGTGCTGATGTTGCTACTTCTTGCACTCACACTGCGAATTTTTTCTAAGCACTATGCTAAACATTAAATCTGTTACGAAAAAAGAACTAAACAAAATGAACACAAAACGATCAGCTTTAAAAAGGACTCGTAACTGGAAAAAACCGAATGAAAAAAGAATGTTAACAACAAATACTTTTTCACACCCAACCCAGTTCTGCGGAATCAGAATCAACGTTGAGTTTAAGCAAGCGAATGAGCAAATTGGAGTAAAGTGCCAGGCAGATTTAAATGTTTCCTACTTGTGACGAATGCAGCTATCGATTTTTTTTGCTTGTTAGCATGCTAGTTAACATTCGTGTCAGTCAGATGTTGGCTCTCACGCTGGCCAGTAGAATTTTCCTGACTATTCGTGGCAGCCAACTATTGGCTCTCATTCTGGCCAGTAGAAAATGGCCGCAAACTACATGAAAACTGCCGTATAAGCATGAAAAATCGATTATGACTTGTCAGTGAAATTGAATGCTCGGTCAATTAAAGCTGATTTTTTTTAGTCATATCAGGGAACAGCAATTCTTAAAATTTTCCATTTTCATCAGCTTGAAATAGGTGATCACAGCAGGCGTAAACCTTTGGAAGGTGCCTGGAAATCCATACCACGTTTTGACCGATGACTTGTCAGTGAAATTGGATGCTCGGTCAATTAAAGCTGATTTTTTTTTAGTCATATCAGGGAACAGCAACTCTTAAAATTTTCCATTTTCATCACCTTGAAATAGGTGATCATAGCAGGCGTGAACGTTTGGAAAGTGCCTGGAAATCCATACAACGTGTTGACACATGACTTGTCAGTGAACTTGGATTCTCGGTGAATTAAACTGATTTTCTTTTAGTCATATCAGGGAACAGCAACTCTTACAATTTTCCATTTTCATCACCCTGAAATAGGTGATCATAGCAGGCGTAAACCTTTGGAAAGTGCCTGGAAATCCATACCAGGTGTTGACCCATGACTTATCAGTGAAATTGGATGCTCGGTCAATTAAAGCTGATTTCTTTTAGTCATATCAGGAACAGCAACTCTTACAATTTTCCATTTTCATCAACTTGAAATAGGTGATCATAGCAGGCGTAACCCTTAGGAAAGTCCCTGGAAATCCATACCACGTGTTGACCCATGACTTGTCAGTGAAATTGGATGCTCGGTCAATTAAAGCTGATTTCTTTTAATCATATCAGGGAACAGCAACTCTTACAATTTTCCATTTTCATCACCTTGAATTAGGTGATCATGGCAGGCGTAACCCTTAGGAAAGTGTCTGGAAATCCATACCACGTGTTGACCCATGACTTGTCAGTGGAATTGGATGCTCGGTCAATTAAAGCTGATTTTTTTTAGTCATATCAGGGAACAGCAACTCTTACAATTTTCCATTTTCATCACCCTGAAATAGGTGATCATAGCAGGCGTAAACCTTTGGAAAGTGCCTGGAAATCCAAACTAAGTTTTGACCCATGACTTTTCAGTGAACTTGGATGCTCGGTAAAATTAAACTGATTTACTTAGTCATATCAGGGAATAGCAACTCTTACAATTTTCCATTTTCATCACCCTGAAATAGGTGATCACAGCAGGCGTAAACCTTTGGAAAGTGCCTGGAAATCCATACCACGTGTTGACCCATGACTTGTCAGTGAACTTGGATGCTCGGTCAATTAAAGCTGATTTCTTTTAGTCATATCAGGGAACAGCAACTCTTACAATTTTCCATTTTCATCACCCTGAAATAGGTGATCACAGCAGGCGTAAACCTTTGGAAAGTGCCCGGAAATCCATACCACGTGTTGGACAATGACTTATCAGTGAAATTGGATGCTCGGCCTATTAAAGCTGATTTCTTTCAGTCATATCATGGAACAGCATCTCTTACAATTTTCCATTTTCATCACCCTGAAATAGGTGATCATAGCAGGCGTAAACCTTTGGAAAGTGCATTGAAAACCATACCACTTGTTGACCCATGACTTGTCTGTGGAATTGGACGCTCGGTCAATTAAATCTGATTTTTTTTTAGTCATATCAGGGAACAACAACTCTTACAATTTTCCATTTTCATCAGCTTGAAATTGGTGATCATAGCAGGCGTAAACCTTAGGAAAGTCCCTGAAAATCCATACCACGTGTTGACCCATGACATGTCAGGGAAATTGGATGCTCGTTCAATTAAAGCTGTTTTTTTTTAATCTTATCAGGGAACAGCAACTCTTACAATTTTCCATTTTCATCACCCTGAAATATGTGATCACAGCAGGAGTAAACCTTTGGAAAGTGCCCGGAAATCCATACAACGTTTTCATCAATGACTTGCCAGTAAAATTGGATGCTCGGTCAATTAAAGCTGATTTCATTTAGTCATATCAGGGAACAGCAACTCTTACAATTTTCCATTTTCATCACCTTGAAATAGGTGATCATAGCAGGCGTAAACCTTTGGAAAGTGCCTTGAAAACCATACCACTTGTTGACCCATGACTTGTCAGTGAAATTGGATGCTCGGTCAATTAAAGCTGATTTCTTTTAGTCATATCAGGGAACAGCAACTCTTACAATTTTCCATTTTAATCACCCTGAAATAGGTGATCACAGCAGGCGTAAACCTTTGGAAGGTGCCTGGAAATCCATACCACGTGTTGACCCATGACTTGTCAGTGAAATTGGATGCTCGGTCAATTAAATCTGATTTTTTTAGTCGTATCAGTGAACGGCAACTCTTACAATTTTCCATTTTCATCACCTTGAAATAGGTGGTCGTAGCAGGCGTAAACCTTTGGAAAGTGCCTGGAAATCCATACCACGTGTTGACCCATGACTTGTCAGTGAAATTGGATGCTCGGTCAATTAAAGCTGATTTCTTTTAGTCATATCAGGGAACAGCAACTCTTACAATTTTCCATTTTCCTCACCCTTAAATAGGAGATCACAACAGGAGTAAACCTTTGGAATGTGCCTGGAAATCCATACCACGTGTTGACCCATGACTTTTCAGTGAACTTGGATGCTCGGTAAAATTAAACTGATTTTTTTAGTCATATCAGGGACCAGCAACTCTTACAATTTTCCATTATTATCACCTTGAAATAGGTGATCACAGCGGGCGTAAACCTTTTGAAAGTGCCTGGAAATCCATACCACGTGTTGACCCATGACATGTCAGTGAAATTGGATGCTCGGTCAATTAAAGCTGATTTCTTTTAGTCATATCAGGGAACAGCAACTCTTACAATTTTCCATTTTCATCACCCTGAAATAGGTGATCACAGCAGGCGTAAACCTTTGGAAAGTGCCCGGAAATCCATACCACGTGTTGGACAATGACTTATCAGTGAAATTGGATGCTCGGCCTATTAAAGCTGATTTCTTTCAGTCATATCATGGAACAGCATCTCTTACAATTTTCCATTTTCATCACCCTGAAATAGGTGATCATAGCAGGCGTAAACCTTTGGAAAGTGCCTTGAAAACCATACCACTTGTTGACCCATGACTTGTCTGTGGAATTGGACGCTCGGTCAATTAAATCTGATTTTTTTTTAGTCATATCAGGGAACAGCAACTCTTACAATTTTCCATTTTCATCAGCTTGAAATTGGTGATCATAGCAGGCGTAAACCTTAGGAAAGTCCCTGAAAATCCATACCACGTGTTGACCCATGACATGTCAGGGAAATTGGATGCTCGTTCAATTAAAGCTGTTTTTTTTTAATCTTATCAGGGAACAGCAACTCTTACAATTTTCCATTTTCATCACCCTGAAATATGTGATCACAGCAGGAGTAAACCTTTGGAAAGTGCCCGGAAATCCATACAACGTTTTCATCAATGACTTGCCAGTAAAATTGGATGCTCGGTCAATTAAAGCTGATTTCATTTAGTCATATCAGGGAACAGCAACTCTTACAATTTTCCATTTTCATCACCTTGAAATAGGTGATCATAGCAGGCGTAAACCTTTGGAAAGTGCCTTGAAAACCATACCACTTGTTGACCCATGACTTGTCAGTGAAATTGGATGCTCGGTCAATTAAAGCTGATTTCTTTTAGTCATATCAGGGAACAGCAACTCTTACAATTTTCCATTTTAATCACCCTGAAATAGGTGATCACAGCAGGCGTAAACCTTTGGAAGGTGCCTGGAAATCCATACCACGTGTTGACCCATGACTTGTCAGTGAAATTGGATGCTCGGTCAATTAAATCTGATTTTTTTAGTCGTATCAGTGAACGGCAACTCTTACAATTTTCCATTTTCATCACCTTGAAATAGGTGGTCGTAGCAGGCGTAAACCTTTGGAAAGTGCCTGGAAATCCATACCACGTGTTGACCCATGACTTGTCAGTGAAATTGGATGCTCGGTCAATTAAAGCTGATTTCTTTTAGTCATATCAGGGAACAGCAACTCTTACAATTTTCCATTTTCCTCACCCTTAAATAGGAGATCACAACAGGAGTAAACCTTTGGAATGTGCTTGGAAATCCATACCACGTGTTGACCCATGACTTTTCAGTGAACTTGGATGCTCGGTAAAATTAAACTGATTTTTCTTAGTCATATCAGCGAACAGCAACTCTTAAATTTTCCATTTTCATCACCCTAAAATAGGTGATCATAGCAGGCGTAAACCAATGGAAAGTGCTTGGAAATCCATACCACGTGTTGACCCATGACATGTCAGTGAAATTGGATGCTCGGTCAATTAAAGCTGATTTCTTTTAGTCATATCAGGGAACAGCAACTCTTACAATTTTCCATTTTCCTCACCCTTAAATAGGAGATCACAACAGGAGTAAACCTTTGGAATGTGCCTGGAAATCCATACCACGTGTTGACCCATGACTTTTCAGTGAACTTGGATGCTCGGTAAAATTAAACTGATTTTTTTAGTCATATCAGGGACCAGCAACTCTTACAATTTTCCATTATTATCACCTTGAAATAGGTGATCACAGCGGGCGTAAACCTTTTGAAAGTGCCTGGAAATCCATTCCACGAGTTGACCCATGACTTGTCAGTGAAATTGGATTCTCGGTCAATTAAAGCTGATTTCTTTTAGTCATATCAGGGAACAGCAACTCTTACAATTTTCCATTTTTATCACCCTGAAATAGGTGATCATAGCAGGCGTAACCCTTAGGAAAGTCCCTGGAAATCCATACCACGTGTTGACCCATGACTTGTCAGGGAAAGTGGATGCTTGTTCAATTAAAGCTGATTTTTTTTAGTCATATCAGGGAACAGCAACTCTTACAATTTTCCATTTTCATCACCCTGAAATAGGTGATCATAGCAGGCGTAAACCTTTGGAAAGTGCCTGGAAATCCATTCCACGTGTTGACCCATGACTTGTCAGTGAAATTGGATGCTCGGTCAATTAAAGCTGATTTTTTTCAGTCATATCAGGGAACAGCAAATCTTACAATTTTCCATTTCCATCACCTTGAAATAGGTGATCACAGCAGGCGTAAACCTTTGGAAGGTGCCTGGAAATCCATACCACGTGTTGACCCATGACTTGTCAGTGAAATTGGATGCTCGGTCAATTAAAGCTGATTTTTTAGTCATATTAGGGAACAGCAATTCTTACAATTTTACCATTTTCATCACCCTTAAATAGGAGATCACATCAGGAGTAAACCTTTGGAAAGTGCCCGGAAATCCATACCACGTGTTGACCCATGACATGTCAGGGAAATTGGATGCTCGGTCAATTAAAGCTGATTTCATTTAGTCATATCAGGGAACAGCAACTCTTACAATTTTCCATTTTCATCACCTTGAAATAGGTGATCATAGCAGGCGTAAACCTTTGGAAAGTGCCTTGAAAACCATACCACTTGTTGACCCATGACTTGTCAGTGAAATTGGATGCTCGGTCAATTAAAGCTGATTTCTTTTAGTCATATCAGGGAACAGCAACTCTTACAATTTTCCATTTTAATCACCCTGAAATAGGTGATCACAGCAGGCGTAAACCTTTGGAAGGTGCCTGGAAATCCATACCACGTGTTGACCCATGACTTGTCAGTGAAATTGGATGCTCGGTCAATTAAATCTGATTTTTTTAGTCGTATCAGTGAACGGCAACTCTTACAATTTTCCATTTTCATCACCTTGAAATAGGTGGTCGTAGCAGGCGTAAACCTTTGGAAAGTGCCTGGAAATCCATACCACGTGTTGACCCATGACTTGTCAGTGAAATTGGATGCTCGGTCAATTAAAGCTGATTTCTTTTAGTCATATCAGGGAACAGCAACTCTTACAATTTTCCATTTTCCTCACCCTTAAATAGGAGATCACAACAGGAGTAAACCTTTGGAATGTGCCTGGAAATCCATACCACGTGTTGACCCATGACTTTTCAGTGAACTTGGATGCTCGGTAAAATTAAACTGATTTTTTTAGTCATATCAGGGACCAGCAACTCTTACAATTTTCCATTATTATCACCTTGAAATAGGTGATCACAGCGGGCGTAAACCTTTTGAAAGTGCCTGGAAATCCATACCACGTGTTGACCCATGACATGTCAGTGAAATTGGATGCTCGGTCAATTAAAGCTGATTTCTTTTAGTCATATCAGGGAACAGCAACTCTTACAATTTTCCATTTTCATCACCCTGAAATAGGTGATCACAGCAGGCGTAAACCTTTGGAAAGTGCCCGGAAATCCATACCACGTGTTGGACAATGACTTATCAGTGAAATTGGATGCTCGGCCTATTAAAGCTGATTTCTTTCAGTCATATCATGGAACAGCATCTCTTACAATTTTCCATTTTCATCACCCTGAAATAGGTGATCATAGCAGGCGTAAACCTTTGGAAAGTGCCTTGAAAACCATACCACTTGTTGACCCATGACTTGTCTGTGGAATTGGACGCTCGGTCAATTAAATCTGATTTTTTTTTAGTCATATCAGGGAACAGCAACTCTTACAATTTTCCATTTTCATCAGCTTGAAATTGGTGATCATAGCAGGCGTAAACCTTAGGAAAGTCCCTGAAAATCCATACCACGTGTTGACCCATGACATGTCAGGGAAATTGGATGCTCGTTCAATTAAAGCTGTTTTTTTTTAATCTTATCAGGGAACAGCAACTCTTACAATTTTCCATTTTCATCACCCTGAAATATGTGATCACAGCAGGAGTAAACCTTTGGAAAGTGCCCGGAAATCCATACAACGTTTTCATCAATGACTTGCCAGTAAAATTGGATGCTCGGTCAATTAAAGCTGATTTCATTTAGTCATATCAGGGAACAGCAACTCTTACAATTTTCCATTTTCATCACCTTGAAATAGGTGATCATAGCAGGCGTAAACCTTTGGAAAGTGCCTTGAAAACCATACCACTTGTTGACCCATGACTTGTCAGTGAAATTGGATGCTCGGTCAATTAAAGCTGATTTCTTTTAGTCATATCAGGGAACAGCAACTCTTACAATTTTCCATTTTAATCACCCTGAAATAGGTGATCACAGCAGGCGTAAACCTTTGGAAGGTGCCTGGAAATCCATACCACGTGTTGACCCATGACTTGTCAGTGAAATTGGATGCTCGGTCAATTAAATCTGATTTTTTTAGTCGTATCAGTGAACGGCAACTCTTACAATTTTCCATTTTCATCACCTTGAAATAGGTGGTCGTAGCAGGCGTAAACCTTTGGAAAGTGCCTGGAAATCCATACCACGTGTTGACCCATGACTTGTCAGTGAAATTGGATGCTCGGTCAATTAAAGCTGATTTCTTTTAGTCATATCAGGGAACAGCAACTCTTACAATTTTCCATTTTCCTCACCCTTAAATAGGAGATCACAACAGGAGTAAACCTTTGGAATGTGCTTGGAAATCCATACCACGTGTTGACCCATGACTTTTCAGTGAACTTGGATGCTCGGTAAAATTAAACTGATTTTTCTTAGTCATATCAGCGAACAGCAACTCTTAAATTTTCCATTTTCATCACCCTAAAATAGGTGATCATAGCAGGCGTAAACCAATGGAAAGTGCTTGGAAATCCATACCACGTGTTGACCCATGACATGTCAGTGAAATTGGATGCTCGGTCAATTAAAGCTGATTTCTTTTAGTCATATCAGGGAACAGCAACTCTTACAATTTTCCATTTTCCTCACCCTTAAATAGGAGATCACAACAGGAGTAAACCTTTGGAATGTGCCTGGAAATCCATACCACGTGTTGACCCATGACTTTTCAGTGAACTTGGATGCTCGGTAAAATTAAACTGATTTTTTTAGTCATATCAGGGACCAGCAACTCTTACAATTTTCCATTATTATCACCTTGAAATAGGTGATCACAGCGGGCGTAAACCTTTTGAAAGTGCCTGGAAATCCATTCCACGAGTTGACCCATGACTTGTCAGTGAAATTGGATTCTCGGTCAATTAAAGCTGATTTCTTTTAGTCATATCAGGGAACAGCAACTCTTACAATTTTCCATTTTTATCACCCTGAAATAGGTGATCATAGCAGGCGTAACCCTTAGGAAAGTCCCTGGAAATCCATACCACGTGTTGACCCATGACTTGTCAGGGAAAGTGGATGCTTGTTCAATTAAAGCTGATTTTTTTTAGTCATATCAGGGAACAGCAACTCTTACAATTTTCCATTTTCATCACCCTGAAATAGGTGATCATAGCAGGCGTAAACCTTTGGAAAGTGCCTGGAAATCCATTCCACGTGTTGACCCATGACTTGTCAGTGAAATTGGATGCTCGGTCAATTAAAGCTGATTTTTTTCAGTCATATCAGGGAACAGCAAATCTTACAATTTTCCATTTCCATCACCTTGAAATAGGTGATCACAGCAGGCGTAAACCTTTGGAAGGTGCCTGGAAATCCATACCACGTGTTGACCCATGACTTGTCAGTGAAATTGGATGCTCGGTCAATTAAAGCTGATTTTTTAGTCATATTAGGGAACAGCAATTCTTACAATTTTACCATTTTCATCACCCTTAAATAGGAGATCACATCAGGAGTAAACCTTTGGAAAGTGCCCGGAAATCCATACCACGTGTTGACCCATGACTTGTCAGTGAAATTGGATGCTCGGTCAATTAAATCTGATTTTTTTAGTCGTATCAGTGAACGGCAACTCTTACAATTTTCCATTTTCATCACCTTGAAATAGGTGGTCGTAGCAGGCGTAAACCTTTGGAAAGTGCCTGGAAATCCATACCACGTGTTGACCCATGACTTGTCAGTGAAATTGGATGCTCGGTCAATTAAAGCTGATTTCTTTTAGTCATATCAGGGAACAGCAACTCTTACAATTTTCCATTTTCCTCACCCTTAAATAGGAGATCACAACAGGAGTAAACCTTTGGAATGTGCTTGGAAATCCATACCACGTGTTGACCCATGACTTTTCAGTGAACTTGGATGCTCGGTAAAATTAAACTGATTTTTCTTAGTCATATCAGCGAACAGCAACTCTTAAATTTTCCATTTTCATCACCCTAAAATAGGTGATCATAGCAGGCGTAAACCAATGGAAAGTGCTTGGAAATCCATACCACGTGTTGACCCATGACATGTCAGTGAAATTGGATGCTCGGTCAATTAAAGCTGATTTCTTTTAGTCATATCAGGGAACAGCAACTCTTACAATTTTCCATTTTCCTCACCCTTAAATAGGAGATCACAACAGGAGTAAACCTTTGGAATGTGCCTGGAAATCCATACCACGTGTTGACCCATGACTTTTCAGTGAACTTGGATGCTCGGTAAAATTAAACTGATTTTTTTAGTCATATCAGGGACCAGCAACTCTTACAATTTTCCATTATTATCACCTTGAAATAGGTGATCACAGCGGGCGTAAACCTTTTGAAAGTGCCTGGAAATCCATTCCACGAGTTGACCCATGACTTGTCAGTGAAATTGGATTCTCGGTCAATTAAAGCTGATTTCTTTTAGTCATATCAGGGAACAGCAACTCTTACAATTTTCCATTTTTATCACCCTGAAATAGGTGATCATAGCAGGCGTAACCCTTAGGAAAGTCCCTGGAAATCCATACCACGTGTTGACCCATGACTTGTCAGGGAAAGTGGATGCTTGTTCAATTAAAGCTGATTTTTTTTAGTCATATCAGGGAACAGCAACTCTTACAATTTTCCATTTTCATCACCCTGAAATAGGTGATCATAGCAGGCGTAAACCTTTGGAAAGTGCCTGGAAATCCATTCCACGTGTTGACCCATGACTTGTCAGTGAAATTGGATGCTCGGTCAATTAAAGCTGATTTTTTTCAGTCATATCAGGGAACAGCAAATCTTACAATTTTCCATTTCCATCACCTTGAAATAGGTGATCACAGCAGGCGTAAACCTTTGGAAGGTGCCTGGAAATCCATACCACGTGTTGACCCATGACTTGTCAGTGAAATTGGATGCTCGGTCAATTAAAGCTGATTTTTTAGTCATATTAGGGAACAGCAATTCTTACAATTTTACCATTTTCATCACCCTTAAATAGGAGATCACATCAGGAGTAAACCTTTGGAAAGTGCCCGGAAATCCATACCACGTGTTGACCCATGACATGTCAGGGAAATTGGATGCTCGGTCAATTAAAGCTGATTTCATTTAGTCATATCAGGGAACAGCAACTCTTACAATTTTCCATTTTCATCACCTTGAAATAGGTGATCATAGCAGGCGTAAACCTTTGGAAAGTGCCTTGAAAACCATACCACTTGTTGACCCATGACTTGTCAGTGAAATTGGATGCTCGGTCAATTAAAGCTGATTTCTTTTAGTCAT
Organism: Acanthosepion lycidas; assembly: GCA_963932145.1. NCBI lineage: Eukaryota > Metazoa > Mollusca > Cephalopoda > Sepiida > Sepiidae > Acanthosepion > Acanthosepion lycidas. Next base: position 30,628,207 of record OZ010599.1, read on the forward strand.
ATCAGGGAACAGCAACTCTTACAATTTTCCATTTTAATCACCCTGAAATAGGTGATCACAGCAGGCGTAAACCTTTGGAAGGTGCCTGGAAATCCATACCACGTGTTGACCCATGACTTGTCAGTGAAATTGGATGCTCGGTCAATTAAATCTGATTTTTTTAGTCGTATCAGTGAACGGCAACTCTTACAATTTTCCATTTTCATCACCTTGAAATAGGTGGTCGTAGCAGGCGTAAACCTTTGGAAAGTGCCTGGAAATCCATACCACGTGTTGACCCATGACTTGTCAGTGAAATTGGATGCTCGGTCAATTAAAGCTGATTTCTTTTAGTCATATCAGGGAACAGCAACTCTTACAATTTTCCATTTTCCTCACCCTTAAATAGGAGATCACAACAGGAGTAAACCTTTGGAATGTGCCTGGAAATCCATACCACGTGTTGACCCATGACTTTTCAGTGAACTTGGATGCTCGGTAAAATTAAACTGATTTTTTTAGTCATATCAGGGACCAGCAACTCTTACAATTTTCCATTATTATCACCTTGAAATAGGTGATCACAGCGGGCGTAAACCTTTTGAAAGTGCCTGGAAATCCATACCACGTGTTGACCCATGACATGTCAGTGAAATTGGATGCTCGGTCAATTAAAGCTGATTTCTTTTAGTCATATCAGGGAACAGCAACTCTTACAATTTTCCATTTTCATCACCCTGAAATAGGTGATCACAGCAGGCGTAAACCTTTGGAAAGTGCCCGGAAATCCATACCACGTGTTGGACAATGACTTATCAGTGAAATTGGATGCTCGGCCTATTAAAGCTGATTTCTTTCAGTCATATCATGGAACAGCATCTCTTACAATTTTCCATTTTCATCACCCTGAAATAGGTGATCATAGCAGGCGTAAACCTTTGGAAAGTGCCTTGAAAACCATACCACTTGTTGACCCATGACTTGTCTGTGGAATTGGACGCTCGGTCAATTAAATCTGATTTTTTTTTAGTCATATCAGGGAACAGCAACTCTTACAATTTTCCATTTTCATCAGCTTGAAATTGGTGATCATAGCAGGCGTAAACCTTAGGAAAGTCCCTGAAAATCCATACCACGTGTTGACCCATGACATGTCAGGGAAATTGGATGCTCGTTCAATTAAAGCTGTTTTTTTTTAATCTTATCAGGGAACAGCAACTCTTACAATTTTCCATTTTCATCACCCTGAAATATGTGATCACAGCAGGAGTAAACCTTTGGAAAGTGCCCGGAAATCCATACAACGTTTTCATCAATGACTTGCCAGTAAAATTGGATGCTCGGTCAATTAAAGCTGATTTCATTTAGTCATATCAGGGAACAGCAACTCTTACAATTTTCCATTTTCATCACCTTGAAATAGGTGATCATAGCAGGCGTAAACCTTTGGAAAGTGCCTTGAAAACCATACCACTTGTTGACCCATGACTTGTCAGTGAAATTGGATGCTCGGTCAATTAAAGCTGATTTCTTTTAGTCATATCAGGGAACAGCAACTCTTACAATTTTCCATTTTAATCACCCTGAAATAGGTGATCACAGCAGGCGTAAACCTTTGGAAGGTGCCTGGAAATCCATACCACGTGTTGACCCATGACTTGTCAGTGAAATTGGATGCTCGGTCAATTAAATCTGATTTTTTTAGTCGTATCAGTGAACGGCAACTCTTACAATTTTCCATTTTCATCACCTTGAAATAGGTGGTCGTAGCAGGCGTAAACCTTTGGAAAGTGCCTGGAAATCCATACCACGTGTTGACCCATGACTTGTCAGTGAAATTGGATGCTCGGTCAATTAAAGCTGATTTCTTTTAGTCATATCAGGGAACAGCAACTCTTACAATTTTCCATTTTCCTCACCCTTAAATAGGAGATCACAACAGGAGTAAACCTTTGGAATGTGCTTGGAAATCCATACCACGTGTTGACCCATGACTTTTCAGTGAACTTGGATGCTCGGTAAAATTAAACTGATTTTTCTTAGTCATATCAGCGAACAGCAACTCTTAAATTTTCCATTTTCATCACCCTAAAATAGGTGATCATAGCAGGCGTAAACCAATGGAAAGTGCTTGGAAATCCATACCACGTGTTGACCCATGACATGTCAGTGAAATTGGATGCTCGGTCAATTAAAGCTGATTTCTTTTAGTCATATCAGGGAACAGCAACTCTTACAATTTTCCATTTTCCTCACCCTTAAATAGGAGATCACAACAGGAGTAAACCTTTGGAATGTGCCTGGAAATCCATACCACGTGTTGACCCATGACTTTTCAGTGAACTTGGATGCTCGGTAAAATTAAACTGATTTTTTTAGTCATATCAGGGACCAGCAACTCTTACAATTTTCCATTATTATCACCTTGAAATAGGTGATCACAGCGGGCGTAAACCTTTTGAAAGTGCCTGGAAATCCATTCCACGAGTTGACCCATGACTTGTCAGTGAAATTGGATTCTCGGTCAATTAAAGCTGATTTCTTTTAGTCATATCAGGGAACAGCAACTCTTACAATTTTCCATTTTTATCACCCTGAAATAGGTGATCATAGCAGGCGTAACCCTTAGGAAAGTCCCTGGAAATCCATACCACGTGTTGACCCATGACTTGTCAGGGAAAGTGGATGCTTGTTCAATTAAAGCTGATTTTTTTTAGTCATATCAGGGAACAGCAACTCTTACAATTTTCCATTTTCATCACCCTGAAATAGGTGATCATAGCAGGCGTAAACCTTTGGAAAGTGCCTGGAAATCCATTCCACGTGTTGACCCATGACTTGTCAGTGAAATTGGATGCTCGGTCAATTAAAGCTGATTTTTTTCAGTCATATCAGGGAACAGCAAATCTTACAATTTTCCATTTCCATCACCTTGAAATAGGTGATCACAGCAGGCGTAAACCTTTGGAAGGTGCCTGGAAATCCATACCACGTGTTGACCCATGACTTGTCAGTGAAATTGGATGCTCGGTCAATTAAAGCTGATTTTTTAGTCATATTAGGGAACAGCAATTCTTACAATTTTACCATTTTCATCACCCTTAAATAGGAGATCACATCAGGAGTAAACCTTTGGAAAGTGCCCGGAAATCCATACCACGTGTTGACCCATGACTTGTCAGTGAAATTGGATGCTCGGTCAATTAAATCTGATTTTTTTAGTCGTATCAGTGAACGGCAACTCTTACAATTTTCCATTTTCATCACCTTGAAATAGGTGATCGTAGCAGGCGTAAACCTTTGGAAAGTGCCTGGAAAACCATACCACGTGTTGACCCATGCCCTGTTAGTGGAATTGGATGCTCGGTCAATTAAAGCTGATTTTTTTTAGTCATATCAGGGAACAGCAACACTTACAATTTTCCATTTCCATCACCTTGAAATAGGTGATCACAGCAGGCGTAAACTTTTGGAAGGTTTTCGGAAATCCATACCACGTTTTGACCCATGACTTGTCAGTGAAATTGGACGGTCGGTCTATTAAAGCTGATTTTTTTTTAATCATATCAGGGAACAGCAACTCTTACAATTTTCAATTTTCAACACCTTGAATTAGGTGATCACAGCAGGCGTAAAACTTTGGGAATTGCCTGGAAATCCATACCACGTTTTGACCCATGACTTGTCAGTGGAATTGGATGCTCGGTCAATTAAATCTGTTTTTTTTTTAGTCATATCAGGGAACAGCAACTCTTACAATTTTCCATTTTCATCACCTTGAATATGTGATCACAGCAGGCGTAAACCTTTGGAAGGTGTCCGGAAATCCATACCACGTTTTGACCCATGACTTGTCAGTGAAATTGGACGCTCGGTCTATTAAAGCTGATTTTTTTTTAATCATATCAGGGAACAGCAACTCTTACAATTTTCTATTTTCAACACCTTGAATTAGGTGATCATAGCAGGCGTAACCCTTAGGAAAGTGCCTGGAAAACCATACCACGTGTTGATCCATGACTTGTCAGTGAAATTGGATGCTCGGTCAATTAAAGCTGATTTTTTTAGTCATATCAGGGAACAGCAACTCTTACAATTTTCCATTTTCATCACCCTGAAATAGGTGATCATATCAGGCGTAAACCGTGGGAAAGTGCCTGGAAATCCATACAACGTGTTGACCCATGACTTGTCAGTGAAATTGGATGCTCGGTCAATTGAAGCTGATTTTTTTAGGCATATCTGGGAACAGCAACTCTTACAATTTTCCATTTTCATCACCTTGAAATGGGTGATCATAGCAGGCGTAAACCTTTGGAAAGTGCCTGGAAAACCATAACACGTGTTGACCCATGTCTTGTCAGTGAAATTGGAGGCTCGGTCAATGAAAGCTATTTTTTTTTTTTTTTTTGCATATCCGGTAACAGCAACTCTTACTATTTTCCTTTTACATCAGACAGCAATAGGTGAGCCCATCAGGCGCAGAAACTTTGGAAAGCCACTGATAACCATACCACGTGTTGACGCCTGCCTTGAAAATAATTATTGCTAACATTTTTTTGAATGGGGTCATATCAGTGAACAACCATGCCTGGTGTTTTCCTTTTGGGGCAGTAGGTGGTCCCAACAGGCGCAAAACTTTTGGAAATGCCTGAAAACCATACTACGTTTTGACCTGTCCCTTCTGAGTGAAATTCAGGTGATCCCAGCATGATCTATGCATTCTGAGTGAATATGTAGGTGATTCCAGCAGGCGTAAACCTTTGGAACGTGCCTGAAAATCATACCATGTTTTGACTTATGGCTTGTGAGTGAAACTGGATGCTCGATTAATGAAAGCTGATTTGTTTTTGGTTGCGTCGGGGGCATATCATGGAATACCAACTCTTACCATTTCCTATACCTGAAGATTTTGAAATCCGGGTTTGCTTTAGACAACGGCAACTCGAAACCATAAGAAATAAACAAATACCCCCAGCAACAAACTAGTTACTGTAACACTGTAAAAAGGCAGAATGATTTCCTGTTCATCCAGGAACAGTATCAGATAGAGCCACGGGTGACTTCGTTGAATAATTTGGTCAGCTTTACAAGTTATGACAGGAAGAGGAAGAAACATCACGGAAGAGGAAGAGAAGACTTCTTCGAATTTGTCGTAAGAAGATTGATTTCTTGTCGGTTTTACTTATCTTTACCTTTCTACATTTAAGAAGACATTTTTTTTACTGTTGTATAAAAATGAACAAGGAAAAAAATAGAGGAATGGACTAAAAGAAATGATATGAATTCTACGTTGAAGTTCTTCCATTTCTATCAGCAATGTCTTTTAGTTTAATTTTGTTTTTATTCAAGAAAAAGTGCAATTTTTCATGTCTTTGCTTATTTGTATGTATGTATCTATCTATCTATCTATCTATCTATCTATGTTCATATTTATCATATATTAATCTGTTCACACAGACACACACACATATATAGTTGTATATATACATATGTGAATGTGCGTATAGTAATTATGTATTACATACTATATGATATGTATGTATGTATGTATGTATATATGTATCTATCTATCTATCTATCTATCTATCTATCTTTGTTCATATGTATCTATATTAATCTGTTCACACATACACACACATATATATATATTTGTATATATGCATATATACATATGTGAATGTCTGTGTATATTAATCATCTGTTACATATTATATGATATGTATGTATGTATGTATGTATATATGTATGTATGTATCTCTCTTCTCTATCTATCTATCTCAATATATTAATTATCTAGCCTAGTTATCTATCTAGCTATCTATCTATCTATCTCAATATAGTAATTATCTAGCACAGTTAATATCTATCTCTCTATCTCAATATAGTAATTATCTAGCCCAGTTAATATCTATCTATCTATCTATCTATCTATCTATCTCAAATTGTTCACATCTCTCTCATTAATTCTTTACCTACCTAAACCATTATTATTCTGTCTAACTCAGTCTTTTTAACAATCCATTCTTCCGTCCTACTCCCATACATTTTTTCCTAAAATCTCCTTCTTCAATGCGGTCGCTCTTCGTCACTTTTTTTCTTTGATTGGATGCTTTCTCTCATTCTTCTCTTTTACACTGATCTCTCCATTCTCAAACAACACTCACTTGAAAAAAGAGAAAATTCAAACCTTTCACGTTCTACAATTTGTTCCTTCTCCCCTAAATCTACAAGTCTGGTTTTCTTTACTGTCTTGTGTGTTTTAATTATTTCCTCGTATATTTTCTTGACTTTCTACTACTTTATTCGTGTCATCGTTTCTTTTTTTTTATTTTGTTCTCCTTATTTTATTCTCTTTTGTGGCCGCGCCAACCGCACTTCGTCTTGTTTCATGGTTAATGGTAGACGACAGCAAGGGGAGGTAATTGGTTGCCTTGCCTTCTGTAATTGCATTTTCTATGCGGTTATTAATTAAGTGTACACGACTTGCTTACAAAACATGTGTGTAAAACGCAATGGAGAGGTGGAAAAGGCGAGTTTGAAAGGTGAAAGAAGGAACTGGGATGATAATGGAGTGAAATGATGCTTTATGTTTCGTTGAAAGAGAATGAAATAGGGGAAGACTTGGTGAGTGTGTGAAACATTCAGCATGGGTGGAAAGGAAAAAAGACGTAAAATCAGAGAGAAGAAAGAAACTAAGGCAATACAGAGAAAGAAAGAGGAAGGGAAGAAACAAGAAGGAAAAGGAAAGGAAAGGAATAAGAAATGAAAAGAAGAAAAAGAAAATATGAGAAAGAGGAACAAAAAGAAAACGTAAAGAAGGAAGGAATGAGAATAAATAACAAAGAAAAAAAGAAGCAGCAGCAGCAGAAGAAGAAGAAGACGAAAAGCAGAAGAAGAAGAAAAGAAGAAGAAGAAAAAATGTAAAAGAGGAAGAAGAAGAAGAGAAAGAAGCAGTAGCAGAATAAGAAAAATAAAGAAAAGAAGCTGAAGACGAAGCCAAAGATGAAGAAGAAGAAAAAAGAAAAAGAAATGTAGAAGAAGAAGAAGAGGAAGAAGAAGAAGCAGTGGCAGAATAAGAAAAAGAAAGAAAAGAAGATGAAGACGAAGCCAAAGATGAAAAAGAAGAAGAAGAAAAGAAGAAGAAATGTAGAAGAGGAGGAAGAAGAAGAAGAGAAAGAAGGAGTAGCAGAATAAGAAAAAGAAAGAAAAGAAGCTGAAGACGAACCAAAGATGATGATGAAAAAGAAGAAGAAGAAGCAGAAGAAGAAGTAGCAGAAGAAGAAGAATAAGGAAAGTGAGAAGATGAAAAACAGAAGAGGAAGAAGCAGAAGAGAAAGAAGCAGAGGAGTCATCAGCAGAATAAGAAAAATAAGATGAAGAAGAAGCCAAAGAAGAAGAAGGAGAACAAGTAGCAGAAGAAGAAGAAGAGGAGGAAGAAGAAGATGAAGAAGAAGGAGGAGGAAAGGAAGAAAATGAATAACAGAAGAGGAAGAATCAGAAGCAACAGAATAAGAAAAAGAAGGAGAAGAAGAACATAAAAAAGAATTCAAAGAAGAAGAAGGAGAAGCAGAAGAAGAAGAAGATAAAGAAGTAGTAGAAAAATGAAATGAATAAGAAAAACAAGAGGAAGAAGCAGAAACAGCATCAGCAGAAGAAGAAGAAGAAGAAGAAGAAGAAGTCAAAGAAGGAGATAAAGAAGAAGAAGAAGAAACAGAAGAGGAAGAAGCAGAAGCAGCATCAGCAGAATAAGAAAAAGAAGAAGATGATGATGAAGAAGATGTCAAAAAAGAAGAAGAAGGAGGAGAAAGAAAGGAAGAAAATGGAAAACAGAAGTAGAAGAAGCAGAAGCAGCAGAATAAGAAAAAGAAGTAGAAGAAGAAGATGAAGAAGAAGAAGAAGAAGAAGAAGATGATGATGAAGAAGAAGCCAAAAAAGAAGAAGAAGCAGAATAATAAGAAGAACGAAATGAAGAAGAAGATAAACAAGAGGAGGCAGCAGAAGCAGCAGAAGAAGAAGGAGGAGGAGGAAAATAAGAAGAATAAGCAGCAGCAGAAGAAGAAGAAGAAGAAAAAGAAGAAGAAGAAGAAGAAGAAGAAGAAGAAAAAGAAGCTAAAGAAACAGATGAAGAAGGAGAAGAAAAAGAAGAACGGAAGAAGAAAAACAGAAGTGGAAGAAGCAGAAGAAGCTAAAGTATTTTTAGAAATCGATCCGACATATGAGTTCGTCTTGAGGTCTGAGGTGGGATGCAATCAACTGAACACCGCTGACTGAACACCGCTGACTGAACATCGCTGACTGAGCGCCGGGACAACTCAGAAAAACTCAGAACCGTCCCGTCTCAGCACCAGAAAAATATAACTTTTTATAACCGAATAAAAGTAATGTATTAATGATTAAAACCTTAATTAGTGAATATTCTTCAACTAAGGCATTTGAGAGGGCATTATGTAAAATATGAGGCAGTTTTATTTTGTTTTAATTATTTTTTAATAAAGTAAATAATAAAGAAATTTATTTTTTTAATAAAGTAAATTGACATATAAAAAATAATTCATTAAAACACTTGTTTTTAATTATTTTTTAATAAATTAAATCAAAAATGCAAAACAAAATGAAGCAGTTTTTTATTTTTAATTATTTTTAATAAAGTATATAGAAATTCTAAAATATTTTTCTAAAACATAATTTAATAATGTACGATTTATTTTATTAAAAATTATTAAAAATTAAAAAATGGTTCATATTTTACATAAAGCTTTTCAAATATCTTATTTGAAGAAAAATAGTCACTAATTAAATTTTTTATCGTTAATAAATTAATTTTAGCCCGTTATAAAAAAAATTTGTTTTTCTAGTGTTGTTTTTCTAGTTGTCCCAGTCCTAAGTTGCCCCGGCGCTCAGTTGTCAGTGTTGAGTCGGCGGTATTGAGTTGTCCCGGCGCTCAGTTGGTGGTACTCGGCGGTTATCAGTCGGCGCTGTTGAGTCGGTGGTGTTGAGGTGTCCCTTCCAACTGAAGAGAGCTTGAATCCCAAAAGATGTTCAAGGCAAGAAGCTTCATTGAGAGAACACCCATCCACTCTGGGTGAAATTTCAGACTTCAATGACTGCACCAAAATGATGTCAGGTTTGGAAAAATGGCAGAACTGTGACACTATTTAGGGTTGTGTGAAAAAAATTAGAGAATTAATTAAGGTGATAAGAAAAAACACTGAGCGATGTTATTTTTTTTCTAACAAAGAAAAGTGGTAAAGATTTTATTTTCATTAGCGAAGAAAGTAAGATCTCGGTTCTGTCGAATTTAATTTGATTTATATTACGACGGAGCGATAAATGATAGCTGTCTGCCCATGGCAATAATGAAAATTTCAAATTGGCCTACAAAACAGAATTCTAAGAGATAATATTAATTAGGTCGCTCACAGACCGAGAAAAATGTCAGCTGGACCACCCACAAGTTAAAAAAAAGAGAAGGAATAAACCATTAACTATCATTTGGAAATATCATTTGGGAAAAAACAACTGTTTATTGTCCAGGACTGGACATGATAAAAAGCTTGTTATCGGAACAAATAATTGGCGACAGGGTGCGAAGTCGTCCAGATGACCACCCACTTGATGCTGGCGAAAATCTCGATTGATAAAGTCCAGGTGACATTCGGTTAAGATAGTGATTAGGGACCATCCTACGAGTCGTGGGAGGTCTGCTCGTGGAAGAGAAAGAAAAGAATAAAAAAGGAAAGAAGATATTTTTTTCCTTTGAGCGATAATTGCAACCCACCACGCTGCTGAGCGTTTATTGGCTGAAGGGTGGCGTGAGCGGTAGGCGAAGCTAGACTATGAAGAAGGAGGGGAGGCCTGTTGACGCCCCCTGAAGGGATTGGTGTGAGATGCCGCTGTGAGAGAGAGGGGAACCTTTTCACGCCCTCTGAGATACCAATATGAGAAAGGAAGAATTTGGGAGGATGATTCCCCTTAAGTAGAAAGTAAGGACTTCCAAAAATGGAAAGTAATAAATTTTCCTGTCCGAGAACAAAGAAAATCCTTATTGTGGATTTAGAATTATCAAGGAACCTCAAACCGCGACAAGTCCACCCCGGTTTTGGTCGGCGTCCATATAAGCAGAGTCGCAGCGAATAGACGACAGACAGTAGCACAGAAAGCAGTTTGAGAGACGCAGAGTTGAGCTGTGAGCTCTGAGACCCGCCTCGCAGGAAGCTGACTGAAAGATCCCACGCAATCCCAACTTCAACTTCTAACCAAGATCAAATTATTTTTGAAGAACGACTTCGACTCACACCACCAAAACAAGTTTTACGAATATCGCCTGAAGATACACCATAAACCAGTTTCTTAAAAAAAAAAAAAAACTTAAGATGTTAAGACTCGCCTAACAAACGCAAGGTTTCACGAATCCATATTAGCGGTTTGGGAGAAAGACGCAGTCCTGTATTCAACAACCAGATATAAAATATTGTTATTCTTTTTTCAACACATTTGAACTTTTCGAGTTGTTCCTTTATTTTACATATACTTGTGTGGTGTTACCTTTGCTCAGACTCGGTTTGCATTGCGGCCCGGCGACTGACTGATTTCGTCTACCTAAGATCAAATCACAAAGTGGGTAGGTTAGACTAGAAATCAAAGCAGTTACTTCGGTAACCAGACGTTGGAGGCAAGCTGGGGACGACAAAACTGATACCGAATCTAACCAGATTCCCATCCGGATCAGCAAAAGATTAGAACGTCACATTTGGTGCCGCGACCAATAGCAAGTCACATTGGTCGTCACAGGATAGCACGGCGGTGAGCTCGGAGAGAGGCCGGAGTGACGTCACACAACTACGGCCATCAAACATCTAGAAGATGAGGTCCCATCCGGATACATGTGTTCGAATGTAGGCGACAGAATGTAACCCGCAATGAAAGAAAGAAAATATTCGAAAAGAGTACGACGAATTACTGGTACTTAGGTGGAATGACACCCACATGATATACACTGACATTGGGGATGGAGTTATCACCTGAAATTTGAATATCATCGATATCCATAGAAAATGCACCATTAGTAATGAAGAAGTTCTTAAACAGATTTTTTTTCTCATAAATATTACCCTGCGGATAAGACACCCGTAATGTTCTGTGTTGAGAGCTACCCTCGCACTTCTCGCTTTGGTTGCTAGCCAGTCTAGGAGAAGGAGATTACAGAATTCAAAACCGGTTAGAGCTGGGCTAGCCTTGCCTCGCCCACAGAAACGACAACATCAAAACCTAACGTGCTGCATCTGTGTCACTTGACACCACTTCGATGTCTAAAGAATTAACCTTAATACATGCAGGAATATAAACAATATCGATAGTCGAACATGAAAATATATTTTATTACAACATTAACAGCTGCCATCAGCAGTCTGGATGCTGGAAGTTGTGAAATAGCAACATCCGGGCACCGCAAAATCTGAAATACCAACATCCTGACAATGGAAGATGATACATTTCAACATCCAGATAATGAAAGATGATACATTTCAATATCCGGACAACGGAAGACATGATTTAACGTTCGAGAAGTCGAAGATGCCGGGGAAGGTTCCAACATTTGATCATTTCGCAACATGTTAGACTCTTCTGGTTCCTGGCTTTCCAGTCAAATTTGATCTTCACAAATTTAAATCTAAATCTATTGTTTTTTGTTTTATTTTTGTATTAAAATTTTGTTTTATTTTTGTATTATATTAAATTTTGTTTTATTTTTGTATCTAAATCTATTGTTTTTGTTTTATTTTTGTATTAATCTTTTTGTTTTATTTTTGTATTATATTAAATTTTGTTTTATTTTTGTATATAAATCTATTGTTTTTGTTTTATTTTTGTATTAATCTTTTTGTTTTATTTTTGTATTATATTAAATTTTGTTTTATTTTTGTATCTAAATCTATTGTTTTTGTTTTATTTTTGTATTAATCTTTTTGTTTTATTTTTGTATTATATTAAATTTTGTTTTATTTTTGTATCTAAATCTATGGTTTTTGTTTTATTTTTGTATTAAAATTTTGTTTTAGTTTTGTATTATACTAAATTTGTTTATTTTTGTATTATATTAAATTTTGTTTTATTTTTGTATCTAAATCCATGGTTTTTTTTTCATTTTTGTATAATTTTTTGTTTTATTTTTGTATTATCTCATTTTTTTTATTTGTGTATCTAAATCTATTGTTTTTGCTTTATTTTTGTATTAATTTTTGTTTATTTTTGTATTATATTAAATTTCGTTTTATTTTTGTATCTTAATCTATAGTTTTTTTTTATTAATTTTTTGCTTTTATTTTTGTATTATATTAAATTTTGTTTTATTTGTGTATCTAAATCTATTGTTTTTGTTTTATTTTGTATTAATTTTTTGTTTATTTTTGTATTATATTAAATATTTTCTTATTTTTGTATCTAAATCTAGTGTTTTTGTTTTATTTTTGTATTAAACTTTTTGTTTTATTTTTGTATTATATTAAATTTTGTTTTATTTTAGTATCTAAATCAATTGTTTTTGTTTTATTTTTGTATTAAAATTTTGTTTTATTTTTGTATTATATTACATTTTGTTTTATTCTTGTATTATATTAAATTTTGTTTTATTTTTGTATCGAAATCTATTGTTTTTGTTTTATTTTTGTATTAAGTTATCTGTTTTATTTTCGTATTATATTAAATTTTGTTTTATTTGTGTATCTAAATCTATTATTTCTGTTTTATTATTGCATTAATTTTTTCTTCATTTTTATATTATATTAAATTTTGTTTTATTTTTGCATCTAAATCTGCTGTTTTGTGTTTTATTTTTGTATTAAAATCTTTTTTTGTATTATATTAAATTATGTTTTATTTTTGTATTATATTAAATTATGTTTTATTTTTGTATCTAAATCTATTGTTTTCGTTTCATTTTTGTATAATTTTTTATTTTATTTTTGTATTATATTAAATTTTGTTTCATTTTTGCATCTAAATCTATTATTTTTCTTAAATATTTTAATTTCAGTTAAGTGATTTTGCAATATATTATATTTATTTTAAAAATTATTAATATTATTTAATTAATATATTTATATATTATTTATTTTTTATATAGTATCATTATCTTCAGTATACTTAAGATACTGTTCTTTTATTGTCTTTGATCTTTTATAACATTTTTGTTTCTTATATTCTTTCGCACTCAGTGACCCCTTGAATGAGTCTGACTCTGGATGGAAAAATTACTGGTGAATAATTGAATGTCTGTCAAGGTTTTGGATATAAGACCAAAACCATGCGAACAGTGCAGTCGACTGCAAGAATGTTGAAGAGTCAACACGCTTCGCTTGCCCATATTTCTTAGAGACGCTAGCGCACTCGTGGCGGAATGTGAAGCCAACTAGTCGTCATATGTCCTCCTAACTATCTTCCTTCTGCTAATTCTTAGAATCGATGCTATGGTCCTTCGCGTATAATAAAGCAAAAAGGAAATATAAATCGTGCATTGTTTATATATGTGTCGTCGATGTTGGAAAGACTGAAGCCAATGGTAACAGGAAACGTAAGACACGTTTGGGACCAACCGCTGTCTGTCCTACATATGCTTATTATTATGAGATCCACCCCTTTTTGATATAAGTGGAATCGACCTGCTGCCATTAAATACCCTCAGTCAGTCAGAATATAGAGAAGAGGAACGGAGTGTAAAGTATATTGACATTGTGATTGAGTTGGAAGTAGAAATCACAGTTACAAGCACGCCCGACTCTAAGGAAGTTTACTTCGAGACTGTATATAGCGATCTTTGATTAATACTAACCGGCGTTCCTGGATTTACTAACAGCATTACCTTTTGTATTTTGTGTAAATACATTTAATTTCTTATCTTAAATACTTGCGTTTGTCATTTATTGGAGACCGATTTTTCATCACGGAATCCACAACACTTATAAAATACAACTCTTACTCTCTCCTTGTACGCCCTTATATAGAAACTGATTTTGCAACCCTCTGCCTTGAATGGCTCTCGGGCTTGTTTTTGTTATATCGAGTCGAATGCCTACATACACACACGACATCGTATCATAGAGTCCTTGTGAACTCCCAAATCCTTTTCTCACTTCGATAGTATGGGCTACACAAAGGCTACATACGATTTTTGAATTCAGAGGTATTCTTCTACTAGACTGAATGCCATCCAAGGCTGAAAACCCCAATCTGTCCTAATATTTACTCATAGTTAGAAGTTTGTTTGTTTCTTTAATTTTTCATTCAAAGTTGCCGGTTGCCTCTCAAAGCTATAGAACCTAGCCTGTCCTGCTATACTTGGGGACAGAAGAAACGCATCTTTAATCTCGCTGGATAGAAAAAGGATTATCCGTAAACGTTTCTCAAGTCAACGACTGAAGGGATTCCCAGTTCTATCCACTGAAACTTTAAAAAAAATCGCTCTTAAAGCAGAACATAGGAAAAAAAATGGACAGACAAGAAATATGAAATCAATGTCTAAAGGAGAATTTAAATTTCAATCTGCATCTTCTTCTATATGCCGATCATGGCTCTCCGCAACTTCCCATTTCATGTAGCTCATAATAGTTTCTATCCCTCTACAAAGCCTCCCGAGTCTAACATGTTGCGAAATGACCAGGTATTGGAATCTCGCGTAGGTATTTCGCTGGCATCTTGGACTGCTCGAACGTTAAATCGCGTCTTCCGTTGGCCGGATATTGAAATGTATCATCTTTCAGTGCCCGGATGTTGAAATGTATTATCTTCCAGTGACAGGATGTTGGTATTTCAGATTTTACGGTGCCCGGATGTTGCTATTTCGCAACTTCCAGCGTCCGGACTGCTGATGGCAGCTGCTAATGCTGCAATAAAACACACCTTCATGGTCGACTATCGGCATTGTTTATATTCAAAAAGATATGGAGGTTAATTCTGTAGACATGAAGTGGTGTTTAGACACACAGATGCAGCACGTTAGGTTTGGATGCTGTGTTCTCTGTGGGTGAGGCTAAGCTAGCCCAGCCCCTAATTGGTTTTGAATTTAGAAGTCTCCTTCTCCTAAACTGGTTACCAACCAAAGCTGGTGAACTTTGTCTCATTTGCTATTAACAACGGCCTTGGAGATATTAAGATATTATTTTAGTCCCAGGACGCACCTATGAGAAAATAAATCTTAGCACTATGACTGAAACATCCACACTGTCCATTAAATCTGTCTTAGTTTGCTCATCTCTCTCTCTTTATATATATATATATATATATATATATATATATATATATATATATATATATATATATATGACAATTGTATATTTAGTCAGCAATCCTCTCGTTTATGCATTTCTCATTAAAAACGACAGACAGGGTACTACTGTTAAGCTTTTTATTTAATTTTTCTTTTGTTCGAACAAGAGCTTTCTTTTCTGGACAAATAGTGTGTAAAAACTGTCCAAATGTTTTATAGTTCCGAGCGCTTTCGGCTATACCTTTAGCCATTATCAAGGATAATTCAGTTTTCCAGGTTAATTGAGTATTTGTATTATGTGTATGTGTTATAAAGATGTATTTAATTTCCGAATACGGTAAGCACATTGTGGCCTTGTTCGTAGTTAATTTTGTTAAGTGTTGACTTTTTCTTTTTTATTATTAAAACTTCCATTATTTTTACTCTTTTTTTTACAGGTGGATGCAGTTATTATTTTTATGTTTTCTACTAGTATGTTACTAATGGAGTCTGGTAAGTTTACTACGAGATAGCAGTAATAAAAAATATGACAATATATATATATATATATATATATATAGTAATCGATAAACAGACTGTTTCGCTGTATCACAGCTCATCATTGTGGCTACATATTCGAACCCATTCCTCAAGCCGAGATCGAAATCCGACTTAGTTGTCATCAGTCGGTGATTTTACTCCAAAGCTATTCTTTTGAATAAATATGCTTATTAACCGAGAGGGCTCAATTCATAGAAGAGCTTTGCATTATCACCAGTATTAGTCACTGTTTACATATTCACGCTTTCTCCCTAGAATGCTCGACTGAAATTACATTTTTCGAGTGCGCATATATTTACTTAAATATTTGTAGCTATAAAAAAATAACGTATAAACAGAAGATATATGAAAATAAATGTTGGATATATATATATATATATATATATATATATATATATATATATATATATATATATAATTATTTATTTAAAAATATGATTCCAACACGCTACATAAGAGTTCTCATGTTTCAAGAAAAAGAATTTCGCTTGAAGATGGAACAGAGCTTACTTTAATTCAATTTAATTCAAATAATTATATTGAAGTTGGCGGCTCTTGTTTTGAAACATGAGAACTCTTATGTAGTGTGTTGGAATCATATTTTTTAAATAAATAATTATATTTATGCTCTACTTTTGTATCGAGCACTGTTTTTAAACATAATAACAAAAATACTAAAGAACTTTGGATTATTTACCTAACCAGTTCTTTCATATTTTCTATATATTTTCACACACACACACACACACACACACACACACACATATATATATATATATATATATATATATATATATATATATATATATATAATTAAATCTACTGTTTATACGTTATTTTTTATAGGTACTAATATTTAAGTAAATGGTCAGTTTATAATAAACACCATTAAGTATATTTCCGGTCTAAATGTCCGAGAAATTTCATAGAAAATATGACGGTCCCGTGTAGGATACAGGTTCGAATATGGATGAAATGAATGAAATCTCCCGTCGGTTTCGGCGTATGGGCATCTGACAGCTCAGCTGATTTAGTTATGAAGTTTTGTGCGATAATCTTAAGTAGTACTTTAGACCCGCTAGGTGAGTTGAGATCACTGTTAGATTGGCTGACCTTTTAGATCTTGCTTTCCCTTCTTGACAATGATTAAGACAAGCAGATTGAAAACAGCTGAGTCCACTAAAACACGTTGATCTCCATTCTACCTGCTCCAAATCTAAGCACTCAATGGTGTTATGTGGTATATTGACAGGAGACAAGTTGCTTTTCAGCTTGCCTTTGTATCTTAGCCATGGGCGTCCTCCATTCCTGTCGCCCTGATCTAACTGGTTGTACATTAAGATCTTGGGTATCCTGTCATGAGACATTCTCATGACATGACCAGTCCATCGTAACTGTTTCAGTTATGATGGACTGGTCATGTATGAGAAAAGTCTCGATACCTCCAATATTACACCTGTTAAACAAGTCTACGTTAGATGTCCTATCTTGAAGGTTAACTTCACAGGTTACACGCAAACAGCTTTTATGGAAAACATCCAGCTGGCGTATATGGTACCTGTATAAAGTTCACAACTCTGAGCCTTACAAAAGGATGGCAAATACAACACCTCTGTCAACCTCAATTTTCGTATCCAGTCGAATACCCCGCTCATTCCACAAGTGATGGCGAAGTTTGCCGAAAGCACTGACAGCCTTAGCAATCCGATGCATGATTTCATCATCTAAAGTTCTGCAGTTGACTTTGCTACCAAGATAGATGAAATACTTCACACAGTTCAGGGCTTTGTCATCTACTTTCAATGGTCTCTTTAAAAATTTGTAGACTGGTGGTTTTTGTTTCTTACCACACAATTGCTTCGGAGTAGGACAAGGTTGGTGCACAACTTTAGTTTTCTTTATGCTAAGTGTACGACCAAATGCTTTACATGCAGCAGAGAAACAATTTAGTAGATGTTGGGCCTCCTCAAAGGATGTCGCTACAAGAATATATATATTCTGTTTATACGTTCAATCAATTGGTATGTCTAATAAGTATTTAGCTATTTTTTAAAAATATTATCGGTGAATATGTTAATATATATTATTGATATGTGATATTGAGGTGTTTTGTATTAATATATATTACATTATGAGTTCTGATGAAGTGGCATTTCAATATTTATCTTATTAGGTTGGTGCAAAAATAATGACCTAATAATGTCGTTTTTTGACGTATTTTTAACGTCAAAAAACGACATTATTACGTCATTATTTTTGCACCAACCTAATAGTATAAATTTTAAGTGGGTAATATATTTTGGGGGGTTTATCTTTGTTTTTGTATTAAATATTTTAATTTCAGTTAAGGATATTTTTGTAATATTTTATATCTATATTTTAAATCTATTAAATTCTTTGTTAATATTAATTAATTAATTAATTAATTAATTAATACATTATATGTATTGTTTTATATACTATTTTCTTCTGATTTTAAAGGCATTTTTAATTTCCTTATTCTAAACAAACTTTTTTTTTCATTTTTTTCAATTTTAAGATTTGTCTTTTTTATATTATATTATATATTAAATTTTAAATATATTTTTCCTTGTGGATGGGTATTAATTAATATAAATTTAATTTGATATATATAAATTTGGATGTATTCATCCTAAGATATTTATGTCCCCAGCTTTATATGACTTTTTTTTTATATTTCCCTTAATATTGTTTTCTGATGTATTTGTTAATTTAACAATCTTTAATTCTGAATTATCTCCCTTTCATATTTTTGGGTTTATCTCTTATTATTTTATTTAATATAATTTTAGATTTTTTTTATTTATTTTTGAAGGTTCATTTCGTCTATCTACTGTCTGATTTCTACTAGGATGTATTGAATAGGTCATCTCTTACACTCTTTTCTTTTTCTTTCTCTCTTCCTTTCTCCTCTGAGCACCACTCTTTTGCAACCTTCCCTTCCTTTCTATTCTTAATCATCTTTTTTCTCCTATTTTATTTCCTTTCTTTTCTCCCCATATCTGTTTCTTTTTATTTCAAATATTTATCATCCATTGACTGTTGGAAAAATCCTGTAAATGTAATTTAACAAGGTGAAAATAATCATTTACATAATGGTAACTTAATTCCGATTGTATGAAATA
The DNA here is from genome assembly GCA_963932145.1 of Acanthosepion lycidas. NCBI lineage: Eukaryota > Metazoa > Mollusca > Cephalopoda > Sepiida > Sepiidae > Acanthosepion > Acanthosepion lycidas. The sequence goes on from OZ010599.1 coordinate 30,647,137, forward strand.
TATCGTTCTGTTTATAGAATTGACCTCTATGTGTGAATCAGTTTTAATATTTATAGTTTATATTGTGTCAATAGAACAGGATTCACTTGAATTATATACCAATGAATTAATACCTATATATATATATATATATATATATATATATATATATATATATATATATATATTAAAAAATTGTATTTAGGTAGCAATATATGTTATATAAAATGTTTTCATGTTCCAAAACACGGAAAACTAATTCTTATTTAACAGTTAAAATAGTTAATCCTTGAAAATGGCTAAATGTATAGCCGAAAGCGCTCGGTAAAAAATGACATTAGGACAGCTTTTATATAATTTATCATCTGAAAAGAAATTTAAAAAAATTATTTATTCGCCTGAGAAATTGTATAAAAAACTAAATAAAAGCACCTATTCTCTCGTATTCAATGAAATGTTCATATATATATATATATATATATATATATATTAAGGGGTGTTAATGAAATGATAAGAATATTGCCAATGAAATTGATGGTATTTATTATATATATATTATTTATATATATATATATATATATATATATATATATATATATATATATATATATATATATATATATATTGTGAACTTCCCCGTTGTCCTCTACGCATAACGGGTGATCGACACTTTCTGGAAAAGCTGATAATTGAGAACTGGCGCAAATAATGTCACACAATGTCTCCACGGGCACTCGCCACATTTTGAATTCAGAGTTGTTCTTTTCCTAGACTGGCAAATAAATTCATTCCTATATTTCACAATAGAATTTACGAATAAGTAAATGTAACAAACTCGACTAGATTCCGAACCGGGTCCACAACAATTACTCCAACCGCACATCTCTCTTTCACTCTCTCTTACTCCGTCTCTCTCTCTCTCTCTCCCTCTCTCTATATATATATATACATATATATATATATATATATATATAGGGTGCGGTGGGCAAATTGTAGCCATTTTATGTACGTTGTTTTCTGATTTTGTCAACTGCACAGTATAGTGAGGGATGTAAAAAAAAATAGGACCATCATGCGATTCACTGAAAAGAAAGAATATTGTTAGAAATTAAAGAAAAGCAAGGAATTCTTCGGAGAAAGAAAACAGAATAAGAATTGAGAAAGAAAGAGAAATGTGATAAAAGGACAGAAGAAATCGGAGAAAAAAAAAGAAAGAAAGTGAAAATGAAAGAAGAAATAAAAATGAAGGAAAAGCAACAAAAAAAGAAAAGCAAAAAATAAATTAAATTATTGAAGAAGAAGAAGAAAAAAGAAAGAAAGAAAGAAGGAACGTGAATAAGAAGAAAGAAAAGGAAATGAAGAAAACTACTAGAGAAGGCAGAAAAAAAATTAAAAATTGAGAAATGCCAAAAAAAAACAAAAAACTATATTATTCGGAGAAAGGAAACAAAATGAGCAAAAGAAAGAACAGACGGTTAAAAATGGACAGAAAGAAAGAAAGAAAGAAAGAAAGAAAGAAAGAAAGAAAGAAGAATGGAATGAAAAAGAAAGGATAGCATGAAAAAACAAATTAAAGAAAGAAGACAACTAATGTCTTATAGACAACGAAGGAAAGAAAGAAAGTAGAAAAATGAATGGAAGAAAGAAAGAAAGAAAGAAGGAAAGAAAGAAAGAAGGAAAGAAAGAAGAAAAGAAAGGAAGAAAAGAAGGAAAGAAAGAAAGCAGAACTGAATGAAAACGAAAGAATAACATGAAGAAAGAAACAAACTAAGAAAGAAGAAAACAAATACCTTGTAGACAACGAAAGAAAGAAAGAAAAATGGAAGAAAAGCAAGCGAGAAAGAAAGAAAGCAGAACGGAATATAAAATAAAGAATAACATGACGATATAGACAGACTAAGGAAGACAACAACTAATATCTTGTAGACAACGAAGGAAAGAAAGAAAGTACGAAAGAATGCTGGAGAGAAAGTAATATGGATGAAAAAAAGAAACGAAAGAAAGAAAGCAGAACGCAATGAATAAGAAAAGGTGACATGAAGAAAATTAATCTAAGCAAAACAAAGCAGACAATTAATATCCTGTAGACAAAGAAAGAAAGAAAGAAAGTAAGAAAGAAAGAAGGAAGGAAGGAAGGAAGGAAGGAAAGAAAGAAAGAAAGAAAGAAATAAGGAAAAAAGAAAGCAGAACGGAATTAATAAGAAAAGATGACATGAATAAAATTAAGCTAAGCAAAACAAAAAGACAATTGATATCCTGTAGACAAAGAAAGAAAGAAAAAAATAAGAAAGAAAGAAAGAAGGAAAAAAGAAAGCAGAACTGAACAACTGATATCTTGTAGACAACAA
>OZ010599.1:30654463-30694463 GCA_963932145.1 Acanthosepion lycidas
ACTTTATTCAATCCACGCGAGTAGATTGTTCTCGCTACACTGTCCATGTGTAAGGATATCTCGTCTAGTTGGTTTTTTCTTTTATCGTCCGAGACTGTAGTATATTAGGCGCAATAGCTGACAGTATAGAAAATGCAGATTCGCTCCTTCTACCTGTCTTCGTTGGCTTTAAACTCAACACGACACGTGGCTGAACTTTTCTAATGTTACTGGTGATGTCGATATGCAGACAAAGGTTTTCTGTTGGCCAATCCTTTAACTCAAATCGAGGACTTACTCGGTCCCATAGCCAGACCGAGCAAGAAGCTTCTCGACTGCAGCTACTCACTCTTGCATCACACTTTGGGTCCTGTCATTGGATCCAACCAACGCCTTTATCCATCCTTAAGAACACATGGCACAGTGGGTAAAGGCGTTAGTTATATCCAGTGACAGGAACCAAAGAGTTGTGACTTCAATATCTGGTTAAGACAGTGGAGAACTTGGAGATGGGAATTAACAGGAGATATCTGATGACTAACATCTATTAGATATGGCTCGTGCAACTAGAACAGTTTACACCAGCGAGCGACATAAAGTGTCCAGTTCGACATTCCAACCACCTGAAGAAAGCCGTAGCGTACAACGACTAAAACGTTGCGATAAATATGGCAAGAAAGATGAGGACAAATGTCCGAATAATGTAAATAGAGTATTAACAACATTAACCGGCCTGAACGTCCGGGAAATTTTCATAGAAAATATGTGTCCTCCGACACGAATCGAACTACATGAAACCTTCACATAGCCTGATGTGCTATACCAGTTTAGCTATAGAGGAAGCGTCTTGTTAGCAAGGTCGATTTTACTGCCTTTAAACTGCGAATTTCATTTGAGGCATGGAAGATTGTAGTTTAAAAGCAGTAAAACGACCTTGAGAACCAGGCACTATTCTGTAACACGTCATGCTATATGACGGTTCCCTATAGGATACATTTTCGATCCCTGTCGGTCAACATATATATTCTATGAATACACACACACATATATATATATATATATATATATATATATATATATATATATATATATATATATATATGTGTGTGTGTGTGTGTGTGTGTGTGTGTGTGTGTGTGTAAAAAATATATAGAAAATAGGAAAGAACTCGTTAGGTAAATCATCCAAAGTTCTTCATCATTTTTGTTATTATTTTTTAAAAATAGTGCTCGATACAAAAGTAGAGCATAAATATAATTATTTATTTAAAAATATGATTCCAACAAGAGGTCTCATGTTTCGGCTGAGAACTCTTATGTAGCGTGTTGAAATCATATTTTTAAATAAATAATTATATATATATATATATATATATATATATATATATATATATATATATATATATATATATATATATATATATATATATATATATATATATATATATATATATATATATCATTGCTTGAACCGGCTTCTAATGATCCTTTTTGAGCGGCTTGGTGATAGTAGTCGTGGCTCCTGATGGTATAGTCCTATGGTTATAGAGAATCTCAGTTGAGTTCCACCACGGAATATGTAAGCGAGCGGCGCTATATTGAGTCTGATTTTCTACCAACTTCGTCACCCAGGCCCGTTGGAACGACCTTTGCCTTTTAATGTAACTGTCAACGTTTCAATTCTCGGTAGTGGATGAGCACTGCTGATATAGTTCCAAATAAACGGCCGTCCAGTGCTTTCTGTTGAGGCTTCATTCAGACTCGATGAATTACTTTTTTTTTTTTTTTATATATATATATATATATATATATATATATATATATATATAATTTCATTATACAGAGTTTAGCGGATTAAATCATTGGTTCGTGAATTTGATGACATATTAATTGTGATTATTAATACGTCATACTTTTAATTTCTTTAGACTTTATTTTAGATGGATAGTCATATTTGAGTAGATGCTATGTTTTTATTTATTCATTAAACAATATTATTACTTATTTCCATCTCCCTAGTTGAATATTCGAGAAGTCCTGTTAAAAAAAATATACGTTTCGAACGCGCATCCCCTAAGGGGAAACCGTCGTTACATCTGACAAGCGTTGACCTGTCGGCTGTGAAGAACCACGGCTTTGAATGGATATGGTATAAAAATTTCTATATAGCGGAAGAATTGTGCCAATTAACGTCAAAGTGGAAAATTAAATGTTTTGTTATCTGTTTCCTCCTTCGAAAAGGATTTCATTGGACTAAAATAATCTTTTTTTTTTATCTGTGTAGGAGTCAGGAGATTAAAAATCAAAATATAAAAATAAAAAATAAAAACGTGTGCATCGGTCTAAGTTATGTTCCGAGGGGAAATGCTGAACATATGGGAAACCTAAAATTTAAAATATTAGGTTGGTGCAAAAATAATGTCGTTTTTTGACGATTTTTTTTTATTATCGTTCACCCATTTATCCAACTTTTTTTGACTTCCCTATTTGCTTTAAATGGCGAACGACTGTTGAGTGGTCGACCTCGAGTTCAACAGCAACTTCTCGTGTGGTTTTGCGAGGATCGGCTTCAATTAAGGCTTTCAAATGTTCGTTATCAACCGCAGTCGGCCAGCCGCGACCGTCTTCATCTTCGAGGCTCTCGTCACCATTGCGAAATTTCTTGAACCACCGTTGTGCCACACGTTCGTTAGTGGTTCCTGGGGCCAAACGCATCATTGATATCACGAGCTGTCTCGGCAGCTTTTCGGCCTAGTTTGAACTGGAACAAGAAAATCGTGCGGATTTGAATTTTGTCCATGCTGTCGAAAAGCCTGCAAAAAAAAATTGAATGAAGAGATTGAGAACGGTAACGAATGACACGATTCGAGAGAGCAAAAAACGCGCTTCAAAATGATATATAACATGGCTATATATATCAATGAATTAATTCAGAAATCATATATAAATGTAACATATGTGAGAAAACGACATTATTTTTGCATCAAGATAATATTATAGTTGCCATAGAAAAGTATTATTATTAGGTTGGTACAAAAATAATGTCGTTTTCTCACATGGTAACATATGTGAGAAAACGACATTATTTTTGCACCAACCTAATATTAAAATAGGTTGGGATGTTATTTTTTAGTTGCTTCTGTTTAGCGGCATATCAACCATTTGCAGGTTAATATCGAATTCTAAATATTTCGTACACAACATTATTTTATTTTGGGAAATAATAATGGTTTAGTGAGACAAATGTTACTAATTAACCCATAACTGGGGGAAGATGTGTATTCATACCTTTCCCAGGGGTATTTAGGCGTAAGTGAATATAATGAACATTACAGGAATTAGAACTCGGCTCTCCGATTAACAATTCCGAGTCGTTAGACACTACACCACCCACACATCCAAATTTACAGCAACTAGTATTCACAAGCGGTCACCGATCTTGATACTGACCAGGCTCGACGTTGCTTAACTTCGGCAGTCGTTCTTAAAATAGATATAGGTATATCACTCATCCAAGTCTTGTTAAACAGCAACAAATGTTCTTTGTTGACGATGTCTTTAGTTTTCTTTATTTTGGATTATATATATTTTTTTTTTTAATTTCTGACACAAAATAGAAATTGTTCAATGTCTGAGCCGTCATCAAAGGCATTAGTGGATTTTTTTTTTTTTTTTTGGTGGGAGGGGGGTGTCTTTGTTTGTGTGTGCGTGTATATGCGTGTTTGGGTGTATGTGTGTAGTATATCGATTTCTTCATTTTTATATATGGCGTTTCCGCGTGTTCATTCGACTGCTTCATTTCCACGCTTCATTTTTACTGGAATTTTATTTATCATATTTTCTTACTAAATTTGATAACATTTAATTAATGCTAGGTTGTTTAATTTTAGGCTTAATAGTTCTAATATTCGCAGCATTTTTTGTGCATTTTCTTCTAATTTTTATACTGTTTTATGTAATGTAATTCGTTTGTTACATTGGAGAGGATTTGTTGAATTACTTGTTACGTTTTTGTCGCTATGTTTATGTGATTTAATTAACCATTTTTTCCCCCAGATAAACTGTTTCTGGGACAGAAAGTGATGCTTGTGTCATCAGAAGACTATTATTATTATTATTATTATTATTATTATTATTATTATTATTATTATTAATGCTTACCATGATGTAGCCGTCCTATGTATGACGATAAACTCCCTCCACGCCCTGGGTAAGACGATAAACTACATCCAACAGCAAGGTTTCTGATTAGGAGGTTTTGAGGACCGTCGAACTACCTCTTAATTGCTGGTGTTTTCACGACCCGGGGTGGTAGCACCTGTTAAGGTCCCAGCTCTAGGTAAATATTTAACACCCAAACTGGTTTCAAGACATTATGAAAGTGTGAAATTAGTTTTTTAATACCAACAATACACTTTCGTAAAATATTATTACAAGCAATAAAGTTTTGAGAAATTATTACCAGCAATACATTATTAAATAATAAGGTAGAAATTGTTCAATGTTTTTTATCTGTCTTTAGCCGTCTCAAAGACATTGGTGGATTTCTTTCTTTGTGTGTGTGTGTGTGTGTGTGTGTGTGTGTGTGTGTGTGTGTGTGTGTGTGTGTGTGCGGTGTATCGGTTTCTATATTTTCATGCATGGCATTTCCGCCTTTTCCGCCTGACTACTTCATTTCCACCCTTTATTTTTACTGGAATTTTGTTCATCATAATTTCTTATTAAATTTGATAACATTTAATTGATGTCAGATTGTTTGTTTTTATTCTTAACATTTCTCATATTCGTAGCCGTTTTCGATTTTTATGCTATTTTATAGTATTTTATGTAATATTATATAACAGTATAAAATTATATATATATGTATATATATATATATATGTATGTATATATATATATATATATATATATATATATATATATATATATTTTATACTATTTTATGTAACCTAATGTAACAGTATAAAATTATATATATAGTATATATTTTATATTATAAATATATATATATATAGTATATATTTTATATTATTTTATGTAACATTATGTAACAGTATAAAATTATATATATAGTATATATTTTATACTATATATATATATATATATATATATAGTATATAGTTTAAACTATTTATGTAACATTATGTAACAGTATAAAATTATATATATAGTATATATTTTATACTATATATATATATATATATATATATATATATATAATATATATTTTATACTATTTTATGTAACATTATGTAACAGTATAAAATTATATATATAGTTTATATTTTATACTATAAATATAAATATATATATATATATATATATGGTATATAGTATATATTTTATACTATATATATAGTATATATTTTATACTATTTTATGTAACATTATGTAACAGTATAAAATTATATATATAGTATATATTTAATATATATATATATATATATATATATATATATATATATATATATATATATATATATATAGTATATATTCTATACTATTTTATGCAACATTATGTAACAGTATAAAAATTCGTTTTGTGACATTGGAGAGGAAATCGACTTATTTCTTTTTGTTTTTCTTTGTCATGTTGTTTGGCACTACGGAAGAAACCTGAGAATACCATTGACCGAACATGTGCCGAATGAGGAAGTTATTTTTTTTAAGGAAATGGAAGCAAAAAATGATAGTAATAATTAAAATGAGAAAAAAGAATGTTTGAATTTATGCGAAACATAAAGATTAAAAAATTGCTTTAAGTATTTTACACTCACGGGAAATGTCGATGACAAGAGAGACAGGAAAAAAACAACAACAGATCACCTACTTGAGTTTGTATGTTTGTTTCGATGGCAACACAATGTTTGGGATGAATAGTAAAGTAATAAGCATTACTAAGAACTAGAAAGGAGAGGAGGGTGTGGGGAATAATAATTGAAGGAACACAAAGCGCAGTTTATTTAATAATATTAATTTATTTTCTCACTGCGAAGGGAAATTAGCCATTTTTCTATTGTGATGGATAAATTTTATTTCTTTAAACAAAGAACAATATAAATGTGTCCAAAACTGAGAAACATTAAGTTAAGTGAACGACTACAAAGAATAAAGCAAACGATGCGCTGTCACACACACGTGACCGGATGCTATTTTAAAACTTCCGCTGAGCCCGGCATCGCTGATTGAAAATGAGGACAACAATAAAGCCACGTGGCCTAATGTAGTGAAATCCACGTGGCTAAAATGTTTTGAAGTCGGTTTTCCTTACCATCCTCTACTACGTGTCCACCTATTAAAAAATGTTATTGTCTCGACCTGATAGGGACCACAAGTTCATAAAAAAATATTATTAGAGTACAATGTAAAAAAACTATTGATCCATGCTCTGGATATTACTGCTACACATGGTCCCGTGCTCCTGATATCTATTTAGAGATTCTTGATACAATTAAAAGAATAATTATTAATATTATTGGTTTTGAACTGGCCTCAGTCACTCTGTCACTGTCTTAAAGTTGCTTCACTGTACCATTTCTATAAATACTCTAATGGTAATTCCTTCATGATTGCATTTAGCGTTAAACAATCTGTCGCCTCTGAGTGTTGACTTCAATGTTCACTTTTATACTTATGCATACATACATACATACATATATATATATATATATATATATATATATATATATATATATATATATATATATATATATATATATATATATAGGTACAATTCCAAATGTTCGTAATATTTAATTTAAAGGAGGGCTCAATACAGAGTAGAGCAATATTTTTATTTTAGGATTTTAGACCAAAAACATCGCTACATGTTTTCGGTGTAATATTCCAATATATATATATATATATATATATATATATATATATTAAAGACATTTTTATGTTTAACGTTCTTTTTATAGATACAAGTATTTAAGTAAATGCTCTATTTATAATAAACAGTATTAAATAACATTTACCGGCCTGAATGTCCGAGAAATTTTCATAGAAAATATTCGTCCTTGGACAGGATTCGAACCTGCATTCTATACGGAACCGTCATTTACGCTGTCAAGGCACGTCAGATAAAATAATTAAACAAAACTTAAAATAAATAACCAAAACTTTATTATTTAATGAAACAAGCATCAATATATATATATATATATATATATATATATATTGATTTTCGGCTATTTTGATCTTGGCCATGTGGATTAACGTCTCACTGGCGAGTTTGCTTGACATATTTTGTGATGTCAACGAACACTCGGTTGACACTTTTGTAATGTCAACGAATACTCGTTGCCACTTTCGTAATACTAGTTGTAGTAGAGACTTTGTAATCGCAGAAACAACTATAATAACGCCGTTGAATAATACTGGTGTCAGACGCCTTCGAATATCACTAATCGTCGCTCGAAAAATAGTACATAGAAGAGCTGACCGTATATTAATAGAAGATAGAGCAGAAACAGAGATCCGTATAGTATAGAGGATATATTAGGTTGGTGCAAAAATAATTTCGTTTTCTAACATATGTTACTATGTGAGAAAACGAAATTATTTTTGCACCAACCTAATATTAGAATGGAGCTCAATCTAGACATCACGCGACTTCCTACTTATGCGTTTCCTCTATGGTCACTTGATCTACCTAATTTCAATAATGAGATCGCCTGTGTTTGCTCACTGGCGATCCATGTTCAAACTCAAGTGTCGGCAGCGACACTTTATTCCTATATACCACTTACAATCTTAGATTCGGCTGGTGGTATAAGGGTCTCTATTTTCACAGACTACAGCGACCGACCACCTGATGATTGTGCGAAATCTCATGAAACTCGAAGTCGTGGCCGGTCACTGCCCACCTGAAATTTGACTTAAACTATATTAAAACTCTGCCATTTTTATGGCATTGAGCACTCTTTTTTCCGGTGTGCAATCTTAGCTAGACTCTTTTCTTTTTCGATTATATATTATAATTGTGCATACAACATGTTTTATAGGATTTTATAATAAAGATCAAATGCCATTGGAAAAGGCATGAATCTGACTTATTTCCCGTCCGACTATATGATCGGCCTTTCGAACCTTGCGTGACATCCAGTCTATGAGAACGAAAACTCTGAATTCCAAAGCGTAGAAAAGAAAAGCCAGAACACTCCAATTCAATTCCCCAAAATACATGACAGTTCACAGATAAAAAAAGCGTAAAAAGATGTGGATGGCCATGATCACCTAAGTCCCAAAACATATGGCTTTAAAAATGTGTACTAAAAATAAATTTTTTCATAGACAGAAACTTCTGGCATATATTACATTAAGGAACTGTATTATTGATCAAACCAAGATCATTAATAATTATATTGGTAATACTACTAGACGCTTATCTAGACGTTTCATGTTACAGCTGCCCGACCATAGCTCAATTAGGACTCATTTTAAATACACACGAGGACCTACCAAACTCCATCTGAAACATGCGAGTAGAAAATAAAATTATAATAGCCTGATTCTCATGGGAAAAAAATAATGGAAGCCCTAATAATAAAAAAAGGAAAGGCCAAAGCTCAATGACATTAACTACGAACACGGCCACAATCTGATGACAGTGTTTGGAAAACAAAAAATCCTATAACTTCTGACACACATAAAAAAAACACACATTCATTTAAAAATAAAAAATACAACACATCCTTGATAATGGCTAAAAGCATAGCCGAAAGCCCCCGGATATTCAGAACTTTTGGACAATTTTTACACATTTTGTGTCCAGAAAACGAATCATTTTTACCGACACCGGAAAAATTAAATAAAAAGCTTAATCGGAGTACCTTGTACCTGTAACGAAACTTGTATAAAAGAGGGATTGCTGCCCAAAATACACTATATATATATATATATATATATATATATATATATATATATATATATATAGTACAGGTAATAGATCCGTTGGTATATAATCCAGGTGAATCCTATTAATATGAAATATTAAAACTGTTCCACAAACAGAGCTCAAGGTATCATTATAACAGATCATATATATTACACAGCAAAAAGAAAAAAAATGATGAATTCAGTCCAGGGTTGAAGAAAATTGGTGCAAGGTTGCACTGGTTGAAATAGGCTATATTCACATGAGGTAATTCTGGATTTTTTGCTGTGTAACACACACACACACACACACACACACGCATATATATATATATATATATATATATATATATATATATATATATAACGCACGAATATCTACTGGTATATTCGAGTTGATTTCATGTAATTAATCCAGAGAAAGGTTGACAAATAAGCCTCGCTGTACTTGCCTTCACAAATCAATCCGAAAGCACCCACCTCATCTTTTCCTTAATGAAGCATTATTTATCTTTTTCGAGCATTTATTTGCATGCGGAAACCAGATTAATCTGCGCAGTAAAGTAATAAATTTCAACACACCGCGCATATCATCCCGTATTTCTTCTTCCCGTCTCGTCTGTTTTTCTGGGTTTTTTTGTTGTTGTTCTTTGTTGTTGTTGTTGTTGGTTTTTTTTGGGGTTTTTTTTGTTTCCTGTCATTTGGGTCGGCCATCTTTTTCCGACTAATTACTTTCATAGTACAGACGATGAATTAGATGATTAGTGTCTATTATTCATAGAAACCAACACTGAATTAAAATAAATCTTTTTTTTTTCTCTTTTTCTTTTTTTTTTTTTTTTGCTGTGGCTCGAGGAGCAGGGTTGGGGGTGTGTATGTCTGTTCGTTTTGAGGGGCAGTGAATGAAAAAAATGGATATGACTGCGTCAGGAGGTGTTGGTTTTATCCTCGGTCATATATTTGAATTTTAATCTGCGAGTGTTCTTCTGCATGTGTGTGCAAAGGTTTGCTTGCTTTTTGGATGTTTATATTTATGTTGTACGATATCATATGATGGCCCAATGTTATTTGATCATTTTCAGAATTTCTGAACAAAAAAACAAACAAAAAAAAAAAACGAATCTTGAAAGAAAAAAAATGAAGCAGCCGAGGAACACTTTCTTCTGAGAGAAATAAATTCAAATCTAAGGGAATGCATTTATTTTAGACAGGTTACAAACAGAGGAATAATTTCAATCAGATGGGTATGTCATAAGTATAATGGCGGAAACGTTATAAGATGGAGATTGAAAAAGGGGAGTTATTGAGGGAAAAAGGGACGGATAAGTGATGAATGTTACCTGTGAGTCTGATTATTTCTTTTTATGTCCCATGTCTTTTCAGGGCGTAGGCGATTATGGCTCTCCACCTTCCTTTATGCCTTGAAGCTCTCAACAAATTCCTTCCCTCTGCTACCTCCCTCAGAACACGTTCTGCTATCCGCTTGCTTAAACCCTCTAGGTATCTCATGCGTTGTTTTCCCTTGTCTCTCTTTCTCTCTGTGAGTAACAGATTCTTCAGGCCCTCCTTCCTCATTATGTGTCCCTGAAAGCTTCAGCTGCCTCTTTTTGATGTTAAGTATAAGCCTCCTCCTTGTTCGCATCCTTTCCAAAATCTCATCGTTGCTCACACGCTCGGACCATTATATCCTCAGTATCCCTCTGTAGAATCACATCTCTGTCACCTCGAGTCTCTTCTTCATCTTTGAGGAAATCGTCCAACATTCGCTGCCGTAAAGATGGACAGATGTCACGTAACACTTCAGTATTCTTTTCTTTGTTACCAAAGATATCCTCCTGTCTCGCAGTACTACGCCCAGCTTTTGGAATGCGTCCTTGCCCATCCCAAAACGCCTACGGATCTCAGTGTCTTATTTACCGTGCTCTGTTAAGACGCTTCCCAGATATTTAAACTTTCACGTCTGCTTGGTTCTAGTGTTCCCAATCATCAGATAGCATTTCGGGCTCATCCACTTACTGAAGAACATGCTCTCTGTCTTCTTGTAGTTTATGCTTAGTCCCTTCTTCTCGCTCTCCGCCGCTACCTTCTGTAGGAGATTTTGTAATTTCTTTTCCGTGTCTGATATCACTACTATGTTGTTTGCGTATCTTACAATGCTTATAACTTAACACAACAGACGCAATGGCCAGGTTAATTGAACGAAATGAGTGTCAAATAAGCATTGTGCTCAAAGATATTTTATTTAAAGATATGATGTACTTCTATGTAGGAATGGATACTCATCAGCTCCCGTAGAAAGAAATTAAAATACTGGACAAAGAAAAACACTGGAAAGTTAGATATCTGAAAGTATCAGCGCCTATATTATGCTATGAGGATCCCCTTAGAAGACTTAGCGTTGAAATAAATATATGGGAATTGCTGATGAGCATGCATTCTGTCTTCTTGTAGTTTATGCTTAGTCCTTTCTTCTCACCCTCCGTCGCTACCTTCTGTAGGAGATTTTTTAATGTCTTTTCCGTATCTTCTATCAGTACTGTGTCATCTGCGTATCTTATGTTGTTAAGATTGTGCACACTAATACTAAATCCCGGAAGTGTTACCAATTCTTAGTAAACTTAGTTTTCACTTAATAACAATATCACCTAGAAAGTAATGCAGAATTTTAAAAAAGATTTATATATTATAAATTATTATAAATCAGATAAAAAATGAAAATAAAAATTCCTTATTCCTCGAAAAAATGTTTTTCTTAAAACAATAGTGTCCTTAAATCTTATTTATAAAAGTGATTAAAAGCTTTCCTAATTAACTAATGTCATAGTTTTATTGCATTTTTTATGATACGATTCAGAGAATATTTTCGGGAAAGGAATAGCAGTTTGAAAAAAAAATATTGATTTATATTTTCCAAGAAGACCCGCATTTAACAAATAAAAATATTCTGATGAAAATTTAATTTCTCGAAACATCATGCCATTAAGAAAGATGGGGTACCATATGTTAAATGAAAGGTATTTTTACCAATGTTTTCTAAAAAAAAAAAAAAAAAAAAAAAAGAAAAATTTAAATAATTTAATTTATTTGTGAATAAGTCCTAAAAGTTTTATTAAAATCCGACAAGTATTTGATTTTTACAAGAATTTCCAAATGAATGTGTTTTTCACCGGGGAAATATTACGTTGACCACTGACGAAAAAAACAAGATTTTTGACCCAAAATTTCGAGCGTACTAGAAATGATTAAAAGTTTTAATAAAATAATAAAAGAAAATTACTCTGGTCTTGCCTCTTAATAATAACATAAATATTTTGACGACAAAACTTTGTTTTTATTAAGTTTGGAGCCATTTTTTCATCATGTTATATATTTGTGTTTTTTTTTTTTTGTTTTGTTTTGTTTTTCCGCTAAAAAGTGTAGGTAACAATTTTAGATTGTAAGAATTTTTTTTTTTTTTTTTGGTGATAATTGTTTCGTGATACAGGTATTGCTGATTAACCCATAGTTGAGGGAGACAAGCGATGGATTCATACCTAATCAAAATTTGATAAACACGAAATTATAGTGTGGCTATAAAGTGGGTGCTCAATTCTTTATTACAGTCACTATATAAACTGATCCCTAATTTTTTGGCTATGATAGTTTCTATACTTTTATATTCCAGAGAGTGTAAATAAATCTAAAAGATATGACTGTGTAGCTAATCAGTATCCGATTGATTCGTTTTCAAATGCAATTCAACCCTTGCGCAAGTTATTTAAAGCCAGGAATATTTTTATATTGTAAGAATCTTGTGGGGTGGATAAGCATAATAATAATTGATTTAACGCACAATGTAACTGCTAAGGAAGTATACTAAAGACATATACAAGAGAAAATTAACTGATTGGCAAAATGATAGCGTATTTATGTGATCATATCATAATCTGATTTACACGAGACCTACCACAACAATTCGTATGTTACCCGCTTATGCACGCAATCATCAGAAACCCGGAAATAATTCCTTCAGTGAAATAGGCATTTTGTATGCCCCCCACAGAAAGCCAAATTTGTTACAAAGAGGGTAGCATAAATGCTCTAGTATTATGGCATTGATCTGCTACACTTTGGTGTATATCTTTAATACGATTCCTTGGCCGTTACTTTGTGCGTTAATTAGGGGGAAAAAAAGACTAAATTGACGGCGGTTGATACATTGAATGCAAACGTTTAAAAAATATGACTGTGTAGAATGTAAATAGATCTAAAAGACATGGCTGTGTAGCTAATCAGTATCCGATTGATTCGTTTTTAAATGCAATTCAACCGTTTACAGGTTATTTAAAGCCAGACATATTTTTATATTGTAAGAATCTTGTGGGGTGGATAATAATAATAATAATAATAATAATAATAATAATAATAATAATAATAATAATAATAATAATAATAATAGCTGTATAACGAACACGAATTATTAGAAATTCTAGTGATTAACGACTGAAACCAAGTAGCAAGCATCTCATGAATATTATAATGTTGATATAAAGTCGGTGTTCAATACTAAATTATACTCAATATATAAACTGATCCCTCACTTTGTGGTTACGATAGTTTCTATACGTTTATATTGCAGAGAATGTAAATGAATCTAAAAGACATCCCTGCGTAGCTAGTAAGAACTTGACAGATTGATTGATTGATTCGTTTTCTTTTTACGGCTTATCAACCCTTGCAGTTTATTTAAAGCCATAAAATATTTTTACATTGCAAGATTTTTTTTTTAGAGATAATAAATGTTTAAGGAAACGAGTCTTATGACACAAACAATACCTGGAGGGGAGAGAAAAGGCGAATTCTTATCTAATCAGCATTTGATAAACAAGAAACAAGTGGATATAAAGTGGGAGGGGTTCAATTCTACATTACAATCAATATATAAACTGATCCCTCATTTTGTGGCCACGACAGTTTCTATACATTTATATCACAGAGAATGTAAATAAATGTGAAAGACATCGCTGCGTAACTAATAAGTATTTGACTGATTGATTGATCCATAATTACGGCTTATCAACCCTTTGCATGTTATTTAAAGCCAGAAAATATTTTTAAAATTGTAAAAATTTGGGGAGGAGAGATAATAATGATTTAGTCATACGAGTCCTTGCTAAATTACCCCATAGCTGGGGAGAGACGTGTTGGATTAATACCTTAATATTTGCGCGTAAGTTAATATAAGGAGCACAATAGGAATTAGAATTCCACTCTCCAATTAACAACTCCAAGCCATTGTCCATCAGACGACACGCACATCCAAGCTTACATCTCCTGGTATTACTAAGCGGTCACCCATTTCGTATGGGAGCCGGTGTTTCCAATGTATGAATAAGGGTATTTCACCACTGGAAATATTTTTTCCCCGTAGGGGCATCATGTGTACTGGATCTACAGTAAAAGTGATGAGTCATGGTGATAGAACCCAGTCTGTCTCATAGCTCTAGGGGAGAAGAAAACATTCATAACTTTCCGAGGGGTATTAACACGTAATGGATTCGACTGGAATTCGGACTCGGCTCTCCGATAGTTCAATCCGAACCGCTATCAATTATTCCTCCGGGATTCTTTCGCCATCTCAATTACTTACTGAGTAGAGAGTTCAATCCACACTAGGGGCTCCAGTCTAATCATCGCTTAGTAAATCACTTTATAAATTTCAGGAAATCATATACCCCATCTCCATCTCTCTCTCTCCATATATATATATATATATATATATATATATATATATATATATATATATATATATATATATATATATATATATATATAAAATCATAATATTAATGCTCTGTAAATTTACATTGAGCACTATTTTGTAAAAATAAAAATATCTATAAGAACACCGGATTATATATCTTACAGTTCTTTCTTTTTATTTGTATATACATACATACATACATATATATATATATATATATATATATATATATATATATATATATATATATATATATATATATATATATATATATATATATATATATTAGGTTGGTGCAAAAATAATGACGTAATAATGTCGTTTTTTGACGTATTTTTTAACGTCAAAAAACGACATTATTACGTCATTATTTTTGCACCAACCTAATATATATATATATATATATATAATTATTCGTTATATAATCGGTTATAAATTTATTTCAACCGAGATATATATATATATATATATATATATATATATATATATATATATATATATATATATATATTCCAGTTCACACACACACACACACCACATATATATTTATATATTTATTTATATTTATAATGGCATAAAGCGGTGATTATACAAAAAATTAATTAGCAATATTAATGTAATTAATGGCGAAATCACTTCGCTAACAAAAATTAATAAAGCATTAACTTACTAACAAATCATTAAATAACTTGTTGTCAGATGTATTTGATGCTACTAGGTCGAATATTTTCTAAAATTTTACTTTTTCCTCCTTACGGCGTAATTTTTCCATTCCAGGTAAACTCCAAGACAAAATAAATACAGTGTATATCGAAAGATGATTTTTTTTTTTTTTTGAATATGTTATTTATTAGCAGTTATATAATTTTGGATCGTGCGGTATCGCAACGCTAGAGATATTACTTACATATTTTAAGTGAGAATTTTTGTTTGAATTTAGGAATGTGGTAAATCCACGACTTTTTTTTTAAGTGACATGGACTAAAATTATAGTCCAAATAATAAAGTAAAATGTCTTTTCCTTCATAGAATTAATTTCCTTAACATTGCTAATTAATTATTTGAATAATTATCTCTTTATAATATATATATATATATATATATATATATATATATATATATATATATATATATATATAATTATTTATTCGAAAATTATAATATAATATGTTATAAAATCACTACAAAAATAGCCATTTTGTTTCAATACCTCTGGTGTCTTATCAAGTTTTATTCCATATACACCAATCCTATACTTATATATATATATATATATATATATATATATATATATATATATATATATATATATATATATATATATATATATATATATGTAAGCAAATATATGGATATAGATCCGACAGTATGAAGAAAAATATACGGAAAAAACAAACGAAAATCCTTATATGCAATTTGAAATGATAACGTTAATTATATTTTATGAATATGTCCTGAAGATGGTTTATTAGACCGAAACGTCCGACGTTGACATTATATTAACATTAAAACAGTAAAATTGCATATAAGGATTTTTGTTTGTTTTTTCCGTATATTTTTCTTCATATATATATTTATATATATATATTTACATAGATAGATCGATAGAGAGATAGAGAGAGAGAGAGAGAGAGAGAGAGAAAGAGAACCAAAGAAAAATAAATTTAATTTCTCAGAATTTCTGCAAGAACGAAAACACTAAGTGAAGCCAAACATATAAAACGAGGAAAATAAAAATAAAACCAATTTCCACTAAAACGATTGGTTTTGGTTCTCTGAGCGCACAAGTTTTCCTGATTCTTTAAAAGACTTCTTTTTTTTAATGTTATTATTCTTGGCATCAGGAAATTCAGGATCACAGAACCGCATCTTGTCGGAAAAGTTCAATTCGCTTCCTTCATTTCCCAAAGCAGTTTAGAACTTTCTTCGACTGAGCCACGTGAGTTAATCAAGTGTTTCACTCAGTGGGATGTAACCAAGAAAAGAAAAAAACAACAACTTTAAAATGATCATTGATATTTTCTGATATTCTTTGTAGATCTTGTGACAGTCTTCTTCTTCTTCCTCCTCCTCCTCTTCTACCTCCTCCTCCTCTTCCTACTCCTTCTCTTCTTCTTCTTCCTCCTACTCCTCTTCTTCTTCTTCTCCTTCTCTTCTTCTCCTTTTCTTCTTCTTCTTTTTCTTCTGCTTCTTCTTCTTCCTCCTCCTCCTCCTCTTCTCCTCTTCCTACTCCTTCGCTTCTTCTTCCTCCTCTTCCTCCTTTTCTTCTGCTTCTTCTTCTTCCTCCTGCTCCTCTTCTCCTCTTCCTACTCCTTCTCTTCTTCTTCTTCTCCTTCTCTTCTTCTTCTTCTTCTTCTTCTTCTCCTTTTCTTCTTCTTCTTCTTCTTCTTCTTCTTCTTCTTCTTCTTCTTCTTCTCCTCCTGCTCCTACTCTTTATCTTCTTCTTCCTCCTCCTTTTCTTCTGCTTCTTCTTCTTCCTCCTTCTCTTCTCCTCCTCCTACTTCTTCTCTTCTTCCTCCTCCTCCTTTTTTCTTCTGCTTCTTCTCCTCTTCTTCCTGCTCATCTTCTCCTCTTCCTACTCCTTGTCTTCTTCTTCTTCATCTTCTCCTACTACTACTTCTCTTCTCCTTCTTCTCTCCTTCTTCTCTTCTTCTTCCTCCTCCTCCTCTTCTACTCCTCCTACTCCTTCTCTTCTTCTTCCTCCGCCTCCTTTTCTTCTGCTTCTTCTTCTTCTTCTTCCTCCTCCTTCTCTTCTTCGTCTTCCTCCTCTCCCTTTTCTTCTGCTTCTTCTTCTTCTTCCTACTCCTCTTCTCCTCTTCCTCCCCCTTCTCTTCTTCTTCTGCTCCATCTTTTTTCTCCTTCTTCTCTTCTTCTTCCTCCACTTCTCCTCCTCCTCCTCTTCTCCTCCTCCTCCCCCTTCTCTTCTTCTTCTTGCTCCTCCTTCTTTTCTTCTGCTTCTTCTTCTTCTTCTTCTTCTTCTTCTTCTTCTTCCTGCTCCTCTTCCCCTCTTCCTACTCTTCTTCTCCTTCTCTTTCTCTTCTTCTCCTCCTCCTCCTCTTCTTCTTCTACTCCTTGTCTTCTTCTCCTCCTACTACTACTTCTCTTCTTCTTCTTCTCCTCCTCCTCTACTTCTCCTCTTCCTACTCCTTCTCTTCTTCTTCTTCTTCTTCTCCTCTTCTTCTTCTTCTTCTTCTTCTTCTTCTTCTTCTCTTCCTACTCCTTGTCTTCTTCTCTTCCTACTACTACTTCTTTTCTTCTTCTCCTCCTCCTCCTTTTCTTCTTCTTCTTTGTCCTTTCATGACCTTAACGATTATGTCTCTCCACAATGTCCTGTACTTTGCATTCCTTAATGAATAGAAACCTAAACATAGGTTCGATTCATAACTGCGTTCATATAAAAGTCAGAAGCCTAAACATTAGCGCGGTTCATTCTAGAGCATAAGGTAGAAATATGTCGGCCAAATACGAAAGTCAAAATGTTAGCCACAGGTCCAGTTCATACAACATAAATAATCTAGCTATAAGCCCTGCTTGCACTCTGTTCATTATAATAAACATTGTTCATGTCCATAATCGTTTCTGCTATTATCCACGATATCCTTTGCAGTCGGTTTATTCTAAGCACCAACAACAGGACACTTGTGCGCCGGAAGGAACGACTCAGCACCGCCGACTAAACACCGGGATAACTCAGGACTAAGACAATTCAAAACCAAGTCTACTCAGGACCGAGACAACTCAGCACCAGAAAAAAAACATTTTTATAACTGAATAAAGCAAAATTAAAATCTTAATTAGTTAATATTTTTCTTCAAATAAGACATTTGAAAATTAAGTAAAATATGAAAATGTTTTTCGTTTTTAATTATGCTTAATGAATTAAATCGTAAATTATTAAATTATTTTATATAAAAATATTTTAGAATGTCGATTTAATTTATTAAAAAGTAAATTACATTGCGATTAACATTATTAAAAATAATAAAAATTAAAAACCTGCTTCATTTTGTTTCGCACTTTTCGATTTACTTTATTAAAAATAATTAAAAACAAATTTGTTTTAATGAATTATTTTTTATATGTAAATTTCCTTCATTAAAAATAAATTTAATAACGAAAAAAATTTCTTCAGATTTTACATAATGCCTTTTCAAATGCCTTATTTGAAGAAAGATATTCAATTAATTAAGGATTTAATCCTTAATAAATTACATTTATTCGGTTGTAGTAATGGATAGCGGCTCTGATTGAGGAATCTGAGAGCCGAGTTCGAATTCCAGTCGAATGTATTACATTCACTTATGTGCTATACCCTTGGGAAAGGTATAAATCCTCTTCTTCTCCTCGCAGCTATGGGTAAATAACAGGACAGACCGGGATCTATAGCCTTGGATGGCAACTCGTCTACCGCAGAAAGAAATGGCAACCTAATGCGGGAAAATCTGGCTCGTTAGTCATGTATCGAAAGATACATGAACGACTAAGCGTGTATCACGCATGGTACATAACTGACTGACTGACTTTCCAGTGGAATCCATTACATGCACTTACGTGATAATACCCTTGGGAAAGGTATGAATCCACTTCTTCTCCCCGCCCCTAGCTATGTGTAAATCGCAGGGCAGACCGAGTTCTATAGACTTGCATGGCAAATGGTCTACCACAGAAAGAAATGGCAACTTACTACGGGAAAAATCTGTCTCGTCAGTCATGTATCGAAATATACATGATCGCTAAGTGTGTATCACACATAACACAACTGACTGATGTTTTCTGGTGCTGTGTTGTGTCGGTCCTGAGTTGTTGAGACAACTCAGAACCGACACAACTGAGTTGTCCTGGCCCTCACTCGGCGGTGTTGAGTTGTCATTGTTCAGTACTTAACAATTTGATTTTCCTGTGCATGTTTCATTGGCTCTAACATAACAGAACAAATTTTATTTTGTAAGAAAACTACAGTATCTTATCGATATCTTTTTAAGGGATTTCCCAGCAGAAAACTTCTTCATAAACATAAAAACCAAAGACTACATCAAAATAAAACTGATTTTATTTCACAAGAAACACTACCTAAACGTTGCCTATTTAACGAAAATCTTCACGAAATGTACATTAAACTAAACTTACCTCATCTATTTATATATTTTTGTGCGTATGTTTGTATGACTGGTTTTTGGTGATATAACGTAATTCTCCATGTATAACACACCTTCATCCATAATACACACCCCTAAAATTGTGCTCAAAGTATGGAAAATGCATCTACTCACGTATAATACGCACTCCTTGTTTGGTAATCAAACCGTATAAATTGTACCGCTCCATTTTCATTACAGCCAGCTACTCTTATATAAAAAAAATGGTTTTAAACATAAAATAATATTATTCTTAGTTTTATGATAATTCTTATTTCCTTTTACGGCATTTTTTAAAGATTTTTTTGTAGCTGTGCATAATACGCACCACTGATTTTGCTTATTATTTTGTAGAAAAAAATGGTTATTACACATGGGGAATTACGGTAAATTTTTTTTTTTTTTTTTTATTTTAGCAAGGTGACTTATTTATTTTGTTTGCCAGTAAATTAGGACAGCCGATTTGTGAGAATACTTAATGATTAAAATTTTTGTGGGAAAAAAAAACCCCAAAAAACAACACAATAAAAAACGGCGTACGGTATTATGCTCATTTGATAAACATGCGTCCGAAAAAAAAATTTACGATAATTTACCATATATAATACGCCTTCATCCATAATACGCACCCCTAAAATTATGCTGAAAATGTGGGGAAATGCTTCTACTCACGCATAATACGCACCCCTTGTTGGGTAATCAAACCCTATAAATTGTACCTCTCCAACTTCATTACAGGTAGCGTTTCATAATCTTATTTAAAAATATGGTTTAAACAATAATATTATCCTAATTTAGTTTTATGATAATTCTTATTTTATTTGATATTTGTAAGTATTGCTAGGTACATATGATTGTATTTGACATTCTTATGGGGTCGCAATCGCCGAATGTTAGTGTCAAATTGTCGTATATTTGAGGTGAGTAATCATTTCATAACTGAAATCGACCTATGAAACGGCAATTGTTTTTGAAGATTTTTTGTAGCTGTGTATAATACGCACCTTTAATTTTGCTTATGTTTTTTTTTAGAAAGACAATATGCGTATTATACATGGGAAATTACGGTAATAATTATCAAATTTGAAAACGGATTTTGGTATCCGTGTTCGGGATCGTATTAAGGCAGTTTGTGCTCATATGAAACTAATGCTGTTAAGAAATGTATATTTCAGATTTCCTAATGGTCTATTATATCATTAGGTATCTTATTAAAAGGTGCTTGTCACTGGTATGTCATAAATTGCATGTGGGAAAATTAACTTTAACATAAAGAGAATTGTCCAGGAGGTAGCAGTAAAATATTGCTACACCCATTGTCAGCCATGACAAGGTTGCATTCTTTAATGATTTTTTTTTATTCATGATTATTTTCATTCATTCTTTTTTTTTTCATTCGTTCTTCTTCTCTTTCATTGTTTTTGTATTTCTTTCATTCGTTGTTTCGTTCTTCATTATTCGTTTTTCGTTGCTTTTATTTTTTATCAACCATTTTCTCTCTTTTTCTTTTGTTTTTTTCTTCCTTTTTTTCTTTTTTCTTTCATTATTTCTTTCTCCCTTTCTTCTCTTTTTTCTTTCTCCCCTTTTCTTCTTTCTTTCTTCTCACCGAACCTTATTCTTTAATTTTTCACGTCTTTCATTACGTCTTACTTGCTTTCGTCATTTCTTTCATTCTTTCTTTCCGTTTTTTTTTTTTTTTTTTGTATTTATCTTCTTTTTTTTAATCTATCAATTACTTTATAAGTTCTTTCTTTCTTTCTTTCTTTCTTTCTTTTCTTTTTTCACTGCCTCTTTTTTTTTACTTTATAAGTTCTTTCTTTCTTTCTTTCTTTCTTTTCTTTTTTCACTGCCTCTTTTTTTTTACTTTATAATTCTTTCTTCTTTGTTTTAGTCTTTCCTCCTTCCCCTCATTCAATCATTTTCTTCCTCTTTCTTTTTCTTTTCTTTCATTTGCTCTATTCTTTCGTCTTTAATTTCGCGCGCGTAATAATGAAAGATCGCTACGCACTTGGAAGCTCTCTTCCCGCCTTCCTACATTCAAGTAATTGACACTGTTTTATACAACCGCCATTTTATTTCGTGCTATTTTTTGTTTGTTTGTTTGTGTTATTTTATTTTTTTATATTTTTTTTTTGTTTAGATTTGTTTTTGACAATTGCACTCGTAGGAAAACTTTTGCTGAGAAGCGTGTAAAATAAATAAAAACGAAATAAAAAACATATAATATAAAATAATAATATAAAATAAAATATCTACAAGAAAGAAAAGGAATTTTTCAAATTCATCCTGAAAAGGGTAATGCTTAATGGCAATATCCGACCTCTTTAATCCGGATCCTTTGGGATCTGGTCACAGCCGGACCACAGAAATACAAAAAATTAAATTAAATTAAATTAAAAATTCTGTTACTTTCGGTGATCCGATGTCATGATACTCACACTTTACAGACGTTTTTTATTTTTTTCCTAAAATTCTCCAGTAACGCCATCTTTTCAAGCACAGAACTATATTTTTACTTACGCTTTCTGACCTCTAGCACCATCATTTGCACACCCCTTCTCTCTTGAGTGGCATCCTGAATTGGTAAATATGCAACTATTTATAAAAAAATAAATAAGAAAGACCGTATCACTAAAACATTCTGCTGCTGTCGGCTACTGCGGAATGTTGCAAACAACGCGAAGCGCTGCCCTCGTAGCCGCTCAACCAACTAATGACGATTGATTAAATACAATATCGGATCCTTGTAGATGCCAGATTCAAGAGGTAAAACTGTATTATATTCTCAGGCGATAATAGCCTGGTTTTCGTTTAAGCCTTTCTCCTTTTCAGGAAAATATGTAATGAAAAAGTAAACTAAAAGTAACTTCAGAATCATTTTTAGACAGTAAAGGGAAATAAACGAGCAAAGTTAATACGATGTATTGACTTAAATTGTCCTGGTTTCAGTTTAAGCTAACACATATGCTTCTTTCTGTATATATAAACCGTACTTATAAGTCTGTCTCTATTTGTGAGATGAGGTATCGTAATCATTTACATTGTTCGAACTGTTCGCATCGTTATTCTCATATTTACGAGGTTTCGGCCGTTGTACGCTCCGGGCTGCTTAAGGATCTGTTTATATTTCTGAGATGAGGTATTGTAACTATTTACACTATTTACATTGTTCGGACTGTTGACCTTATCTTTATTGTCATATTTACGACGTTTCGGCCGTTGTACACGATTTTATGAGTTAAGATATATTGTATGAATCTGTTGGAGAGTGGTTTCACAGTGGAGGCTTGTATTTGTAATAAGTCGGTCCTAAAATAGGTTCGACGTACAAAACGTTAGGAACTTGATATAATAGGTAATGACGCAGTAATCTAGTTGTGGTGGCTGATACTTTAATATCCGACTAACGGTTGTCCGACATCGACTGACTGACCAACTGCTGAGAGACTGACTTGTTACTCTTACTACTCCTACTTATTATAAGTGGCAGAGTCTATTAACTATAGAATAGGTGTGTTCCACTATAACAGAATCAAAGAAAAGAAAAAGAAGAAATAACTAAGAAGAAAATTATTTAGTGAATAACATTATAGAAACAAAAAGATAGAAAAGATCTAAAAAACGAAAAAGAAAAGAAAAAAGATTAAAGGGAAGAAGAAAAAGCAGCAGCAGCAGAAGAGGAAGAAGACTAAGAAACAAACGATTTTTGAGTTAAAAGATACAAAATAAAAACAAAAAGAATGAATGAAAAAGGAATGAAATAGTGTACGAAGCAAAAAGAAAGGTAATAAACGGTTTTTATTAGGGAAAAGAAAAAAAAACCCAGAAATACCGATAAAAAATAGCGATGAAATAAAGGAATAAACACGACAAAGAAAAGACATATTGTATGAATCAAAGAAAAGAAAAAAGAATATAATAACAAAGAAAAAAATTATTTTATGAATGACATTATAAAAACAAAAAGATAGAAAGGATCTAAAAAAACGAAAAAAAAGAACAAGGAAAAAGAACGAGGGAAAAGAATGAGGGAAAAGAAAAATAGTGTAAAATGCAAAGAAAGAATCGTAAAGAATGGAATAAAAATAAGAACTAGAGAAGAATAAACCAACGAAGAGACAGAAGACGGAAAGAGGAACAAAAAAAAATAATTTTGAAACGTAGGATCTGAGAAAAAAATTTACAATTTACCAAGAAATATTTAATGTTAAAAAAAAATACACTTTTCAACGAACTGTCCTTTCATGATACTATTCTCTATCTATAAAAGGCAGGATGTGTGCGTGAGTGTGTAACGAATGCACGGCTGCAATTTTCGACGGATTTGCACTAAAATTTAACATGCACATGCTCCAAGTTAGCGGAACGGCCAATACCGACTTTGCATTTCCCAACTCACATCGATAGTGGAAATAATCGATTTTTTTTCATGCTTCTACGGCAGTTTTCATGTAGTTTGCGGCCATTTTCTACTGGCCAGAGTGAGAGCCTATAGTTGGCTGCCACGAATAGTCAGGAAGATTCTATTGGCCAGCGTGACAGCCAACAGCTGACTGACACGAATGTTAACTAGCATGCTAGCATGCAAAAGAAAATAGATAGCTGCATTCGTCACAAGTGGGAAAAATTTAAATCTGCATGGCACTTTACTCCAATTGGCTCATTCGCTTACTTAAACTCAACGTTGATTCTGATTCCGCAGAACTGGATTGGGTGTGAAAAAGTATTTGTTGTTAACATTCTTTTTTCATTCGGTTTTTCCAGTTACTAGTCCTTTTTTAAAGCTGATCGTTTTGTGTTCATTTTGTTTAGTTCTTTTTTCGTAACAGATTTAATGGTTAGTATAGAGCTTAGAAAAAAAATTCGCAGTGTGAGATAGGCAAGAAGTAAGGCATGTAGCAAGATCAGCACGGCAAAGGGCACTCCTTTCAAGGCAAGGAAGGGCAAAAATATTTTAAGTCAAGTGATAGCGATCCCATGCTTCTAGTTTAAAATTAATAAACAAATGTCTGCAAAGAACCAGAAAAATAAAGAAAACAGTTACTTCCACGTTTACGAAATGACAATCTCATCACATTGCCAGAAATTCTAATAATAAATAACTTTATTTTCGTACTGAAGTATATTCTTTCTAGAATCGGCAAGTGTAGCACCTATTTTGGTTAGCAACGGACAAAAACATAATGGTTGTAAATCATTTCAACTTCATTTTCTCCAACTAAATAATACCGCCATCGAACGTGATTTGCTAGCTTACTATCTCCGAGTACGGCTTCAAGGTAAAGATAGCTGACAGCTGATCAGGTGGAGGTGGGATACTTGTCTCAAAAGCCGGACAAAGTGTAAGGTTAGCGTTAAACTGTATTTGCTATGAGTAGGAGGCCTGTTAATAGCCGCACTGACGGTGAAGGTGACAGTGGAAAGAGTCGTAATGAGAGGGTTTGTGGGGATTGTTTAAAGTCCTTAGGTCGTCAGTCAAACGGTACAGAAAATTGTGGAGGACGCGGGAGTGTTGGTTTGGGTCGATCCCGTTGATTTCCCAGTCGACTAAACCCGTTCCAGGATTTATGGAGAGTATTTTCAGTTGGCTTGCCACATTTGGGAAATTTTTCAGCCAACAACATTGTTAGGAACGTTTAAAACGTTGAGATGTTTTTATTCAAGAGCGCAGTCGGATGGACGATTCTTGAACGCACCTGGGTGATGGTTTTTCAAACGCTCGCCACTCGATCTTCGGGGCAAGGACTCAGAGTTATATCTCAATGGTTGCGGCTTTGCGCCGAGGTTTTGTCACGCACGGATTGGCAAGATGTTTTGATGGATCGTGAGTAGGGACGATATGATGCGCCTTCAGACAACACTGCACGCATGTATGCTATCTTAGAATGAGGGGGCCATATATTACGAAGACAGATTCTGAAAGCAACAATATGATATCTGTCTCTGAGGGCCTTTCGCTTTTGTCATTTCTCACAAATATCACCAACGTATACAATGTGTCAATCTGCTACGATATATATATATATATATATATATATATATATATATATATATATATATATATATATATATAGTTGGAATGATGTGAGTTTGTGACCCTGGATTTCCCGCTACTTGCACTTGCGATCGTCATACAAACATATATATATATATATATATATTGATATTCATATACATACACACACGCATATATATATATATATATATATATATATATATATATATATATATAGAAAAAGTTGCAAATTAAAAAATAATAATGTTTTTAATGAAAGTATTTATTTATTTATATATATATATTTGATATTTAAGATTGGCCTCAATCTTTCTTCAAAAATAACTATTTGTTTACAAGTACCCAACACCAATATCAAGATACACCCACCTCGCCTCATCTGTGATAGCCATAACATAATCTACTATTTATTCTGCACCTTATGTCCTAATAGTGAATATATTGTTGAATCTGGAAATAATGTCAAATTTCCCTTCAACAATCATAAACAAACCATACGTCAAAACAATCCTTATTCCCACATAGCTGAACACTTTAATCAGTCAGGACACTCGTTAGAAAACTGTAAATGTTTATTGATAGATTCTGATTTTAGTTCCACATACACACGCAGAAAAAAAAGAAAAATACTGGATTTTAAAATTAAATACATATAAACTAGGGTTAAATAAAGACTTGCGTATTTTAAATCTTTATAAATATTTCAATAGTTAAACATTTTTTTAGATATAGTTTAATTTTAAAATTTTTTTAAACATCTAAAATATTATTACAGTTAGAGTTACGTTAGGAATATTCGAACACAGTGGCGTTCCATATCACGTGACGTCCGCATCTCGCGACGGACGCTACTTGTATGTATATATATATATATATATATATATATATATATATATATATATATATATATATATATATATATAAATCAAAAGTGAACATTGAAGTCAACACTTAGAGGCGACAGTCTGTTTGATGCTAGACGCAATCATCAGGCCTGACGATTGCGTCTAGCATGAAACATCCTGTCGCCTCTAAGTGTTGGCTTCAATGTTCACTTTTATATTTGCACACGCTCTATCTCTAATATTGAGTACTTTCTCCCATAAATATAGCACACAAGAAGAGTATATTTCTTCATATATATATATATATATATATATGTATATATATATATATAAAAATATATATATATATATATATACATGTGTGTGTGTGTGTGTGTACCAGGTGTAACAGCAAAATTGTCCATCCCCCCAAAAAAAAGCTTTAATATCTAAGCAACCACTAAACTGAGTTTCTTTTTTCCAGGTTTTCTTATAAGACTTTTAGCCAATTTGACACCATTTGTCCTAAGAATCACCGAAAAAACCTTTGAGTTATTCAGCTCAATAGAGAGAAGGTTGAAATCGTTTTGTGGCAGCTCCACTGTCTTCTCAACTGGGCAATGGTGACAGGAAAAACATCATTCAGGCATTCAGTAATGGTACCAACATTCATACTCTGGCTTCCATCTTCAAAGTCCATTCAAGAACCATCAAGTCATCTGTGAATAAGTTTTAAAACAGAAGGAACAGTAGAGAGAAAAACTGGATCAGGCGATCACAACAGGAAGAGCGATCATCATTTCAAATTAGAGCTAAATACATTCTTATTGTTCAAAGTAGAGTCCAATAGCGTTATAAAAACCTCGGAGAATTCCCGGAAGATATCTTTAATCATTTCAACGGTTCAAATCTTAATGTAACAATTGGACAAATTTACTGTTACATCCGGTATATTTCTTCTTACTCTAGGACAGAAAGTTAGAAGGTCAGAGAGGTTCGAAAATCCTCTTGAATAAGTTTGAAAATGATCTTGGAATAATATATATGTATATTTGAACTTTGTTTCAATACTTCCTGTGTTTCCGTTCCTTGGCTATAATTAATTCATGATGAACGTCATTTTCGTTTTATGATCGGGTTTTTCTGTTAAGCTCAGAAAGTAATTATAGATTCTTCTTGCTCAAAGAGTAGAGAGTCCAGTAGTGTTATAAAAACCTCGAAGAATTCAAGTAAGTTACGTTTAATCATTTTTAAGAAACAACGGTTCAAAGCTTAATCTAACAATTGCTGTTACACCTGATATGTCACTTCCGAGTAGGTATATTCATCCGTTCGTTTCATACGCAGATATCAAGAGATCTGTGAATAAGTTTTTAAAAAGAGGAAACAGTAGAGAGAAAAACTAGACCAGGAGGTCACAACAGGAAGAGGGATCATCATTTCAACTTAGAGCTAAAGAGATCAATTAGTAAAGACCCAACATAATTCATAAAACGTTTGGCACGTGAGAGAGGAGTTTCAGCTCTGACAGTCCAAAGAGCAGTGAAAAAATACTTGAAAATAAAACCGTACCTGAACCGTATGAGGTAACTTGTTACACCAGGACAGAACGTTAGAAGGTTAGAGAGGACAAAAATCATCTTGAATAAGTTGGAAAATAATCCTGTAATAATATATATATATATATATATATATATATATATATATATATATATATATATATGAACTTTATTTAAATCCTTCCGATCGTTAGCTATCATTAATTAATGATGAATATGTCATTTTCGTTTATGATCGATTTTATCACGATCCTTCTGTTAAGCTTGGAGAGTAATTATACATTCTTATTGCTGAAAGTAGACCCGAATGGCGTTTAAAAAAAAAACTCGGAGAATTCCTTTAACATATCTTTAATCATTTCTAAGATACAACGGTTCAGAACTTAATCTAACAAATCGAGAAATTTGGTGTTACACCCGGCACACACACACACACACACACACACACACACACACATATATATATATATATATATATATATGCACATTTCATTGAATAGGAGAGACAATGGGTTTTGATTTAGTTTTTTATACAATTTCTCATGGGATCTAATAACTTTTTTTTCTTTTGAGATGATAAATTATGTAAAAACAGTCCGAATGTACTTTTTTTCCGAGCGCGTTCCGCTATACATTTAGACATTTTTAAGGATGAGATATTTTAAATATTAAATAAATTGTTTGTGGCACGTATGTATTTATATAATGTTGCCATTTTTCAAAACACGGTCAAGATATTGTGACCATGTTCATAGTTTATATTATTAATTCTTGTTTTTTTGTTTTTTATTAATAAGGCTTCCATCATTTTTAGCCATTTTTTTTTTTGCATGTAGATGATGCTATTATGTTTGCGTTGTCAGCAAGTATGTTGCGAAGAGTGTCCGATAGGTCTCCATGAATATTTAAATGTGATGTAATTGAGCTATGGTCAGAAATCTGTAGAGTGAGTCTTCGTGTCAAACATGCGCTCGGAAAAAAAGAACATTCGGAAAGTTTTTATATAATTTATCATCTGAAAAGAAATAAGGATTGCTGGCTAAATACACACACACACACACACACACACACACACACACACACACACACACACACACATATATATATATATATATATATATATATATATATATATATATATAAAAATAGACCACTTTAAGATACCATTATAATAATTTATTTCACCAGAGCCGGTTTAAAGGACGCCGGATCATCAGATAGCACTTCCAAAAATCAAATGATACGAAAAATGAAATTAAAATTGATGGGGAGTGTTTTTGTAATTTAACAGAGAGTGTAAAAGGGATAGTTAAAGAGACATGGTAGAGTATAGTGAGGGATTAATTTCATATCTCTCTCAAGTATACTTTATATTGTGGGAGGAGGAGTGACCAGACCTTGACCTATTTAGATGGTTAACTTAACCGATGGGAGGGAAGAAGGGAGAAAAAAAAGGAAAAAAAAAGGGAGAGGGAATTAAAGAGAAAGAGGCTGTAATTGGGTTTTAGCAATTTATGTAAAGAATAGATTTTAAATATATATTTTAAATATATATATATATATGTATATATATATATATATATATATATATATATATATATATATATATATATATATATATATATATACAGGTTGATATGAAGGCGCTGAGATTGAGAGTATGACTTGCCACTCATTTCTGAGAATGCATGTCTTTTAGGGTAGCTAGCTCATCCCTTTTGCAGGCGCCTTCAGAGATATATAGATAAATAGATAAAAACAAACTGAGATAGATAGATAGATAGATAGATAGATAGATAGAAAGAAAGAAAGAAAGAAACAGACCGAGATAGATTATGTCGGATTGTTGGAAAGGATATACATCTTTGAAGGATCATCCCAATTATATTACTTTTCTTATGTTTTTTTTTTATATTTGATTTCTGTATTTTTATGGACGTTTGGAGATTTAGAAGAAATTAGTATTTATGAATAAAAAAATAAAAATTATTTCTTTGTAAAATGGTAATATATATATTTCATTACAGGTGATTCATATATATTTATCATCTTGAAAATATACAATTATTGATTTTTTTTCTGTTAATTCACCCGAAATAGTGTCAAATTACTTATCGCAAATATTAATTCACCAAAAGAAATTTTAAATTTTATATTTGAAAATGACAAATAAGTTTTAAGTGCAAATGAACATTCATGTATGTATATATATATATATATATATATATATATATATATGTATGTATATATACACCGCCGGCTATTCATACCTAATAAATAAATTTAATAAATTCTTCGCAGTCTTTTGAATTATATATTTTAAATCAAAATTTTCTCGCATGCATTGCAACAACTCCAATTAAAAATTACAAGAAACCAGGGTACACTATTTATATTGTTCGGACTATTTTGCCATATTTATCCCAAAGTTTTGGCCGTTGTACGCTCCGCCCTTCTTCAATTGGTTGGAATGTCGAACTGAACCATTTATTTCGCTCGCTGGGATAGACTGCTCTCGTTCCACGTGCCATGTCTAATGAATATCAGTTATCAACTATTTCCTGTTAATTTCCCTCTCCAAGTTCTCCACCAGATAGATAGCTAGATATGGTGAGACCGATATATATATATATATATATATATATATATATATATATATATATATATATATATATATATATATATATATATATAAACGTTTTGTTTTTTACATGTAGCATAAACACTTGATGATTATTTTCGCTTTGTTATTTTCCATTTGTCCTCGGGTACTGATTTGTTTTGCTGCAAGTTGATCTATCCGAGGTTTCTCCAAACGAGTACCACCATATATATATATATATATATATATATATATATATATATATATATATATATATATATATATATATATACACGAGTATATGATTGGTGTATACGGAATAAATTCCAATAACCAAAAATTACTATTCTTAAAAGAGTGCTCAATACAGAGTAGAGCGAATATAATTATTTAATTAAAAATTATAACATAAATCTGTTACAACATCACTACAAAAATAGCCATTTTGTTTCAACACCTCTGGTGTCTTATCAAGTGATGATGTTGAATGTAAATTATAGAATTCTGCAATCTACATTCAACATCATCACTTGATAAGACACCACAGTTGTTGAAACAATATGGCT
The DNA here is from genome assembly GCA_963932145.1 of Acanthosepion lycidas. NCBI lineage: Eukaryota > Metazoa > Mollusca > Cephalopoda > Sepiida > Sepiidae > Acanthosepion > Acanthosepion lycidas. The sequence goes on from OZ010599.1 coordinate 30,685,764, forward strand.
ATATTTGTAGTGATTTTATAACATATTTATGTTATAATTTTTAATTAAATTATTATATATATAAAATATATATATACCTAGTATATATATATATATATATATATATATATATATATATATATATATATATATATATATATATATATATATAAAAGAAAGAGGTTGCAGTGGTTCTAACGAGAGAAAAGTATGTATATTAAAAAGAAGAGAAAAAAATATTAGTAATCCGAAGATTCGGATTACTAACACAAAAACAGAAAATGTCTCATATCGAGAATATTTAACATTGAAAAACATAAGGAAAAAATTAATTATTTTCAATATGTGGAAATCTCCGCTTTTACCTGAAGACGGTTGCGAGACCAGAAACACGTGTAGTAAAATTATGGAAAACAAAGCAAAATTTTTTTTTCTAAATAAATCCGCATTACAACCAAACACGTTTGCGGCACCTCTCTTCTCTTCTTTTTAATAAATATATATATATATATATATATATATATATATATATATATATATATGCTAGAATGTTATTCAGATTCTTTGTAAGTACGGATGATATTCGGGATACTTGCCAGGAAGTTTTTACAATTCAAAATAAAAAATCTGTTTTTTGCTTGTTTATCGGGGTGTGCACGAAATAGCGTACCCGTGTCGCCCACATTTGGAGGAATCGCAAAGGTCGCCAAACGGAATACAATGGAATCGCCTCGCTCTTGGAGAATTTGGTGTGAATTTTAATAAATATAAATTCTTTTTATTTTGGGATGAATTAACAGAAAAGATCTCTATACCACTATCGTACCTGTTTTCGTACATGAGCTTTAAAAAAATAATATTCTCTCATTTTCAACCTTGCTCATGTTTGTTTCGCTGTTGAAGAGTGGGGCATACTGCGTTTGATCCGTTTTTTGGTTCAGAGAAGTGCACCTTTTTGAGTAGGTCAAACTGCTTGTTTGTTATTAGTATGGGCTCCCTTTCTCTTAGAATATTATGCTTCGTTTAGATTTGAAAGCTTGTAATTGTAAAATAAATAAATGAATACAAATGTTACAATAATAAAAATGAAACTGTGTTAAGTAACAAGTTCAGCCAACATGTGGTATTTTTATTGATAAGAAAGAAAAAGAAGATACAGAAAAACGCCCCTTTCCTGAGTATGACGATAAACTACATCCGTCTCCCGGGTAAGACGATAAGCTACATCCGCGTCCTGGGTAAGACAATAAACTACATCAGGGTCCTTGGTATGACGATAAACTACATCCGAGTCCTGGGTAAGACGATAAACTGCATCAGCGTCCTGGGTAAGACGATAAACTACATCCGAGTCCTGGGTAAGACAATAAACTACATCAGCGTCCTGGGTATGACGATAAACAACATCCGCGTCCTGGGTAAGAGGATAAACTTCATCAGCGTCCTCGGTATGACGATAAACTACATCCGCGTCCTGGGTAAGAGGATAAACTTCATCAGCGTCCTCGGTATGACGATAAACTACATCCGCGTCCTGGGTAAGAGGATAAACTTCATCAGCGTCCTCGGTATGACGATAAACTACATCCGCATCCTGGGTATGACGATATCAGCGTCCTGGGTATGACGATAAACTACATCCGCGTCCTGGGTAAGACAATAAACTGCATCAGCGTCCTCGGTATGACGATAAACTACATTCGAGTCCTGGGTATGACGATATCAGCGTCCTTGGTATGACGATAAACTACATCCGAATCCTGGGTAAGAGGATAAACTGCATCCGCGTTCTCGATCAGACGATAAACTACATCCGCGTTCTAGGTATGACGATAAACTACATCCGACAGCAAGGCCTTTGATCAGTAGGTTTTGAGGAGCGTGGAACCTCCTATTTATTGCTGGTGTTACCAGGTCCACCCTGACTCCCGGTGGTAGCACCTGTTGTGTTGCCTGCTATGGGTAAATAAATCCCCCCAAAGATGTCAAAAGAATATGAAAGTATAAAAATAGGTTTTAATACCAGCAATACTTTCAGGAAAAAGTACTACCGACAATGAATTTTTGGAGGAAAAATTATTAGCAATACATTATTAGCAGCAGTACATTTTGGAAAAAAATAGGTGCTATTATAGCGTGAGGTCAACCTCACGTTTCACGTATTAAGATAATGTGAGACAGATATAAATATCCATGTTAGACCTCACCTGACCTGATGGCAATGTGAGGAGATGGGCACGCCATATTGAGGTAGACCCCATGCTTTAGTAGAACCAAAAATATTAAGGCAATAAAAATCTTCTCGACATTAAATAACCCATTGACGTGTTGATATGCCGTAAACCAAACCAAACGTAACAACTAAAGGATCGAATCAGTTTCTTGATGTAAAGATGAACATCCTTAAGAAAGGCGCCATACTTGACTTAAAACCAAGAATAATATTATGTTAAATTATAAAAATATTAACAGCAATAAAAATCTTGTCCGAATTAAATAACCCATTGAGATGTTGATATGCCGTAAAACAAAACAAACCAAACAACTAAAGGATCGAATCAGTTTCTTGATGTAAAGATGAACATCCTTAAGAAAGGCGCCGTACTTGACTTAAAACCAAAAATAATATTATGTTAAATTATAAAAATATGTTAAATTATAAAAATATTGCCAGCAATAAAAATCTTGTCCGAATTAAATAACCCATTGAGATGTTGATATGCCGTAAACAAACCAAACCAAACAACTAAATGATCGAATCAGTTTCTTGATGTAAAGATGAACATCCTTAAGAAAGGCGCCGTACTTGACTTAAAACAAAAAATAATATTAAGTTAAATTATAAAAATATTACCAGCAATAAAAATCTTTTCGGTATTAAATGACACATTAAGGTGTTGATATGCCGTAAAACAACCAAACCAAACCAAACCAAGAATACGCCTTCTACAATGCTGGTTTTATCTGAAAAAAATGTGTAATAAAATTATTTTTCTATTGACTTGGAGGTCAGATTTGTTTTTGTTTTTTTTGGTTTTTTTTTAAATGTGAAAAGGAAAAAAAAACTATATTAAATTCAACTTTGTTAAAACAATCAAATAGCAGATTATTTTTTATGTTATCTCACAACGGCTTGTGAAGATGCAGATAAATGTACTTTAAAAAGGATTACATTTTTTTCTTCACCAAATCTTACGTTAGGTTCGGCAGTAAAGTCGGACACAAGTGATGTTGAGGTCATTCCGCACAAATGTTTAAAAAGGAATCTTATATATAAAGCAGGGTGTATGTGTGTTTGTGCGTGTGTGTAACCAAGCAACTCCTCCGCTCCTACTGGCCCGATTTCGATGATTCGTAGCTCATTCAAAAGCCCTAGAAAAATTAGGCACAGGGAACGGTTTTCGTTGAGCTTAGATTCAGGGTTGCTAGATTATGCAAAGTTAAAAATATATATCAATATATTATACTAGGCATTATCGTTACTTTCATGGTTCAAGGGGAATAACTTATTCTCCTTTTGTATCCAAAATTGCAGCTAGCTTAAAATCGGACGGCATTTAAGCTAGATCCTGTGGAGGACTCTTTGTTTGGCCATCATCGCAATAGGTAAGGAGTAAATGCGATAGGCATCAATAAACTACAAAGGAACTCAAAATTGATATGTGTATTTAAATACTGAATTAATGTTTAAGTTTACCTTTTAAAAGTTCAACGATAATTCTTCTGCTGCCACTTAATTTAAAGACAATTTGATGTACGTAGATCCTTATTTTCCGTACAAACAATTATTTTCATTTCATAGGTAACCGAACAGGGGACAATTTATAAGATAAAATTAATATAGACTACACGTAGTATTTTTATTGATGTGAAGGAAAAATAAGATACAAAAATACCCCATTTATATTGCTGATTTTATCAGAAAAATGTGTCAGATTTTTTTTGTTTTTTTTTTGTTTTTAAGATTTGAAACAGAAAAAGAAATCTTAAATTCCACGGCTTAAAACAGTCAAATACAAGATTATTATTTTAAAGTTATTTCTCAACGACTTGTGAAGATGCGAACATATGTGCTTTAAAATGGATTATATTTTTTCTTCCTTCAAATCTTACGTTAGGTTCGGCAGTAAAGTCGGACACAAGTTAGGTCGAGGTCACTCCACAGAAATATTTAAAATATATGTATATTATATTCTTTTCAGTTAAAAATAGGTTCCTCAGCGGATTCGCCAAAAAAAAAAAAAATGAGTATAACATATCTCAAACTTAATAAAAAAAACTTTATTGTCAAAATCTTTGTTATTATTAAGAGCAGAAACCAAAAGACTTTTTGATTATTAAATTATATTTTTGATCTTTTTTTCAGAAGAACAACAGAACTAATTTCACTCGGAACTAATTTCAACTCGGAACTTATTGCAATTCGGAACTTATTGCAGCTCGGAACTAATTTCAACTCGGAACTAATTTCAACTCGGAACTAATATCAACTCGGAACTAATTTCCACTCGGAACTAATTTCAACTTGGAACTAATTTCAATTCGATTTAAAATCAAAGTTATCAATTTCCGTGAATTCCTAAACAAAATGCAATGAGTTGGTCTTAACTTTTTTTAATTTAGCATTAAAAATCCTTAGTAGATAAGAGAATTCAGAGCTGAAATTATTTCCGAGTTGAAATTATTTCCGAGTTGAAATTAATTCTGCACCCCCTTTAAGAACGTTTGAAATTTTTTGAAAGATTTTTTTTTTTCGTCAGTGTTCAATATTAGTACAGAAATTTGTTGCGGTGAAAAATACATTGATTTAGAAATTCTTGCAAAAAACAATTCAGTTCTTTTATTTTAATCTATATATAACCCCTCATATCCGGACTTTGTAAGCAATTCCTTTTATCCGGAAGGCCTTCTTAGTCTGGTTGTCAGGGGTTCTACTGTATTCGAAATAGTATCCTCATCTCTGTTGTTCATATCACAACATTTCTGTCGTTGTGTCCTCCGGCCTTCTTCAGGTATATATTAATCCTGATAACCTGCAGAGAATTTTCAACTGAACCCTTTATTTAATCTACGGGGGTGGACACTTCTGTTCCAGACCCCATATCTAGGTATATCACGTTCTTACCTAGTTCTTATTTATATTTTTACCAAAACTATAATCCACTAAGATTTTGTCCTACGGGTCAAGCGTTGGTTCGGGATTTTGGTGACATCGTGGTTGTAAGTTCAATCCCTGAGTCGGCCAAGGTATACTTGGACACAGTAACTGAGCAGTACTAAAAATAAGAACGAGACGAGATATCCAGAGACACGGACAGTGGAACGAGAACAATCGACTCTCGTTGAGTAAATCTTCAGTTTGAAATTCCCTGGAGGTTATCCGGGTCGACAAGCATCTGATAAAAGCTGGAGGGTGTGGGGTATTGCACAACGACTTAAGCCTTGTAATAATAACAAGAAAAATCTCCATAATAGTCTGCATACAAATACCGTATATTTCTGTAACAGACGCCCTTCAAATCCCCGAAAGTCACCTTTAAATTCTATTAAAAATAAATAGACAAAACTTGTTTAAATTATTTAATGAGACATGGATTAATATATATATATATATATATATATATATATATATATATATATATATATATATATATATATACTCGACTCTCCCGTCGAATTCGACGTATGAGAGTCAAGCAGATCAGTTCCCAGGAAACCGACACCCGACAACAGCACATGAGATTTGATTATAGTGAAGGTTTTGTACAGGACCATCCACACTTTTTGAAGGGTCGAATACAGAGCCACAAGGTCCCCAAAGGACCTTCTGCAGGTTTTGAATTAAGTTTTTCCCTTCTCCTACACCAGTTGCCATCCAAGTCTATAGAACTCAGTCTATCCTGCTATTTACCCATAGCTAGACGAAGAAGAAGATGATTCACACCTTTCCCAAGGGTATTAACACGTAAATGAATGTAATGGATTCGATTGAAATCGATTACTCCACCGTGCCCTCCTCCTATATATATATATATATATATATATATATATATATATATATGAGAGAGAGAGGGGGAGAGAGAGAAAGAGTGATTTTTGACGGTTTATCAACTCTTTGTAGGCTATTTAAAATCGAAATATATTTTGGGTTATAAGAATAATTCTTTATCCCTTTTCCGAGTGAATATTGCGTTAACAAGTTTTCGGTTGATAATTACTTTTCCACATACAAGTTCTACTATTTAACCCATAACTTGTGGAAGGAGAATATTCGCACGAAATTTTCAATTCGAACTGGGTTTTTCGATTTCCTCTTCCGAACCACTATCTATTCAACGAGCTGCGCATCATAGATTTATTTTCAGAAAAATATTATTCATCATATAAAAAAAAAAAAGCGCCCGAGTTTTGATAAGCCGTGGAAAACGAATCAATAAAAAACAACCCTGTATCTTCAAGGTAGCTTACCGAGCTTCACCAAACTGGCAGTTGTAGGATTTTTCAGATTTTCGTCGCTTCTGTAGAATATTCAACATCTGAAATTGAAAGACTGCATATTTAAATTAGCGGGGTGGTGGGAATTCAAACACCCAATGAGATGGGTGTGTTTATATGCTGCGTGCGTGTTGTTTAACGTTCAGTAATATCTACAGGTGAGTACAGGTGAGAATTAATCGAACTAAACGTAGACTTCTTTATTGATTTCTTATCTACTGTCTGCTTGACACCAACAAAACAGAAGTCATTTATGTAGGGTCTGATATGAAATAAGCATTAGTGAGTATAATATATGTGCTTTCTCTACAGACACTATGTTCGTTGTCATACACACACACACACAAACACACACACACACACACACACACACACACATATATATATATATATATATATATATATATATATATATATATATATATATAGTGGGGCGGTCTGGGTGTGTAACTTTGCCCATAACATAAGAAAGATGTATGCAGCGTACAGACAGATATTGTTGTTTGGGGCTGGGGAAATATATTTATAGATAATTATAAAGTAGGTAATTCAATTAGTAATATAAAAGAGTACTCGTGTGTGTTTATTATTAAATACAAGGGGCAAAGAAAACACTGTTAATTTTTTATGCTATTGCTCTTGTTTTCACACAAGGGAATGGATATTTGTCAATTATTTTTTTTATCATTCGTATTAGCGCTTTTGGTTGCACTCTGATCATTTAGAAGAACAAATTCGCACCATGTCTTTTCAATAAATCGTCATTGTGCATATTTTTTTTTTTTCAAGCGTTTCACCCCAAGCAAGGCGAAAAGCCATTAGGACGCAAGGGGTTACAGAAGATTTGGAGCTAGATCAGATATGAGTGATAGAGGAAAGGATGAGAAGAAGGAGAGTGGATAGATCAACACAACTGGAGATGTCGATTGACATTACATTTGAATATTTGGAGATTATAGCTCTCAGGGAAACTGGAATAAGGAAGAGAGTTCAACAGGCGAGAGGTGCAAGACATGAAGCTATTGGAGTAGAAGAGACGGCCACATTTAGTAGTTTCGACAGTGTAAGGGTGAGAGCGGGATGCCAGCCACGGGAGGCGCTTGAACTCATGAAGTCTGGGAACCAGCCAATAGAGCTCCTCGAAGCAATTGCCATGAAAGTATTTGTAAAAAAGACAGAGAGTGGCGACGGGGCGTCTCTGAGAGAGCGACTGTAGACGAGATGCCAGATAAGGGCCAATTATATTGCATATCCGCCTCTGGAGTCTATCAAGAACCCCGAGGCAAACAGAATGGGCTCCAGACCATATATGGCAGCAATACTCCATGTAAGGGCGAATTGTTGATTTGTAGATCTGGAGGATCGATTCCGGGGAGAAAAATTTCTTGGCGCGGCACAAAGAGCCAATTTTCCTTGCGGTGGACAAAGCAATTGACTCAATGACACACACACACACACACACACACACACACATATATATATATATATATATATATATATGCAAAAACAAATCCCTATCCAACTTTAGATTACGTCGAAGATTGTGTTTATAAACAGTAATTTGAACTTTGCTAAACAGGAAGCTTCTTGCTAGCTAAATGGTATAGCACGTCATATCAAATGATGGTTTCCGTATAGGAATACAGGTCCCATTTCTGTTGGAGATCGCATAATTTCTACGAAATTTTCCAAAATATTCAAGCCGGAAAATGTAATTAATATTGTTTAATTAAAAACACAACATTTTACATTCAATTGTGTCTATAAAAATGACGTATAAACAGAAAATATATAAAATAATTGTCGACTTTAATCCATTTCACTACATATATATATATTTATATATTTAATTTCAATAAAGGAGCAATTAATTTATAAATTTATGAATCATTCATACAAAAAACAAATACAGAGATTAATGATTTAATTGGCGAGAATCCATCGTCGCAAACAATTCAAATAAGATACATCAACCCCGAACCTGTACATGAATGATATGATCCTCGTTTATAAATTTCAGTTGCATCAGGTCTTTTTTATTTTTACAAGCTTTCGTCTGTTCCTACAGACATCGTCAGGTATGGTAAAAACAAGAACAAAATCTATTTCCATACCTATATATATATATATATATATATATATATATATATATATATATATATATATATATATATATATACACTAGAATAATCATGATCAGGTAAATGTCTCTTCAGGTAAATTACT
>OZ010599.1:30696963-30721963 GCA_963932145.1 Acanthosepion lycidas
TACCAAGAATGGTGAAACGTTGTGAGAACCTGAATTTTTGGATTTATTTGTCCCTTAAGGAAATACGTTCTTGTCAAAACAAATTCATCGTAATTATATTGGACCTACCACTACATCCCTATCAAGAAGACTCACGTTACGTTGCTCAGATCATAGCCAAATTAGAAGCCATTTAAACACGCACAAATATCTTCTAAACTCTCCCAACATATTTGTATAAATTACGACCTTATCCACATATAAAAACGGCTAAAAATAATGTATTAAAAAACAACGTTTAATATCAGCTATGAATGTGCTGACCACGTTTGGTAAAAAATTAAAAAAAACACCCATCACTATGAATAGAAACATATAAAAGTCTACAGATTCAATTAAAAAAAAAAGCAGAAAAACAAATCCTTGAAAATAGTTGATAGAATAACCGAAAAGTCCCGAATATAGGGGGACATTTCGATAGTTCTTACGCACTTTTTATCTAAAATAAACTTGTAGGAATGCAAAAAGAATTGTATAAAAAACTTTAATGGCTGTACCATATATATATATATATATATATATATATATATATATATATATATATATATATATAAAATGCCGGTGCTGTAATATAATTTTTCTGTCTTCTGTTTATAGATGGTATCATTATTATTAGTGAGTCTCCAAAATCCTTTCGACGTATAGAATTATTTTCTTTCTTTAAATTACGGTGGCATTTGTAAAGTCAAAGTTATCGCCAGTTTTGTTCCTGTCTATTACGAATTTAAATGGTTGCCTAAACGTAGTTCTCTTTTATGTTCTTTGATACGGGTATTTCGCTTGCGCGATGTCTCTCCGATATAACTTTTTTTACATTGTAAACCCATTATTTGATAAGTACCAGCATCTGAATTGGTCTTGGATTTATTTCTCTTCCTAAATATATCTCCGCCTGTCTCGGACGCGGTAGTAACGATCCTAGTATTAGGGATAATATATTTTAAAAAATAGATATTCAATACGTAGAAAGGATTGTTCTCTTATTATTAAAAAAAAAATTACTTGATGTTTTCTATTCATGATTAAGCTCAGACAACACAGTAGTAATACGTCAATAATGATAGTAATATTCTAAAACAGTCATCGTATAATCGACGTTCCCCCTGTTGGAACTAAAAACCTTATTAGAAACGCCAGAGAGCACCGGCCGAGAGATAATGAAAAAACAACATAGGTTTTAGAATAATGACTTTGTTTTCTTTCAAGACAGCCTACAACTCAAAGAACTTTGGCGATCGAATCAGCCGAAACAGAATAATCAAAGAAGAAAAGATGTTAATCCAAATAATTCGATATATAATAAGTTACGTTTATTCACATGTTTGCAAGAAAAGACCAAAAAAATCGCCTCCCTATGGCAAACGATAGCGATTGCCAAGCCTTGTGTATTTTAAATAATTCTTGTCAAGATCTCGCGTATTAACGCGAAAAGTCTCAAACTTTCGCAACAAAATAGAAAGCCTTTAAATTTTTAATCAGTCTCGAAAAAATGTTTTGTTTTGTTTTTATTTATTTGCTTTGTTTGTTTCTCTTGTATTTTCTCTCTGTTTGTTTTAAAAATATTTTCCGCCATTTTGACAAGGCATTTCGCCACCTCTTTATGGATAGTGCAGCAAATTAATACACGATATTTTGTTTTCATATTTTTGTATCATATTATTTAGAGAAACGTTTAAATTAGATATTTACTCAAAGGGGAAAAGTCAGATGTTCTTTTTGAAGCGAGCCATGATCGAAAATAATATATAATTTGATTAGGTCGTCAAAACCGAATTACAGACAATAATATTCATAAAACAAAAGACCTTTCTTGGAAAAGGTTCTTTATTTATGTTGTTGTTGTTTTGGTTTTTCTTTTGTGTGTGTGTGAGGTGGGTATGTTGTGTTTAATCACTTGTGCGCATGCGTTTAACAAATTTCCTGTAGATATTCACATTACTCGGATATTAATGATGACAGTCAGAATCATTATAGGACTAGTCTTGGTTATAGTGTGCATGCGTCTTCTCCAAATAGAAAAACAAGTCAGGTAATAAAAAAAAAAAGATTAGGCGATTGTTTGACGAGGTTTCAGAAAGACCCAAAATTTTCTCTTTTTTACCGACGATGAAAATAAAAAAAAATATAAAGGCTAAAGTTTAATATGACAGTAAGTCATCGTTTTCGATATTGTAGTCTACAGTATTAAATTGAAATCGTAAATTTCTTAAATGATTAAAAAATTATTCCCATTTTTGTCACCCATAAAATTATGTTTCGGCCGATGCGTTTTCAGGCTACTTTATTGTTGGAATTTTTAGATCAGTCATTATTATTATTCGACAAATAGTTTCCATTAAAATACTATTCTTTGCTCAGAAAAGAAGAAGAATGAATATTATGAATGAAGAAAGAAATTAAGAAAGAGAGAAAGAAAGAATGAAAGAAAGAAAGAAAGAGAGAGAGAGATTAGTAGGTACAGGAAAAAGAAGAAGACAAAAAAGGAAGATGAAGGAATAAACACATAATGAAGTTTGATGGATAAAAGGTAGGAAAAAAAATGAATGGAAACATGAATGAAGAAATAAAAATATAATGATTCCGAGATTAGGAAAACAAGGGAAGGAAGGAAGGAAAGAAGGGAGGGAGGGGGGAAGGAAGGATAGAAGGGAGGGAGGGAGGAAGGAAGGAAGGAAGGGAGGAAGGGAGTGAGGAAGGAAGGGAGGGAGGGAGGAAGGAAGGAAGGAAGGAAAGTAGGAAGGTAGGAAGGATAGAAGGAAAGAAGGGAGGGAGGAAGGAAGGAAGGAAGGGATGAAGGAAAGAAGGAAAGGAGGGAGGAAGAAGTGAGGAGGGAAGGAAGGAAGGAAAGGAAAGGAAAGGAGGAATGAAGGAAGGAAGGATATAAGGAAGAAAGGGAGGGAGGAAGGAAGGAAGGATAGAAGGAAGGAAGGGAGGGAGGAAAGAAGAGATAAAGGAAGGAAGGAAGGAAGGAACAGGATGGAAGGAAGGAAGGAAAGAAGGAAGGAAGGGAGGGAGGAAGGAAGGGAAAAAGGAAGGAATGAAGAAAGGGATGAAGGAATGAAGCAAGGAAAGAAAAGAGTGAGGAAGGAAGGAAGGAAGGAAGGGAGGGAAGGAAGGGAAGAAGGAAGTATGGAAGGAAGGAAGGAAGTAAGGGAGGAAGGCTGGAAGGAAGGAAGGGAGGATGAAGGGATGAAGGAAGCAAGGAAGGAAGGGAGGATGAAAGGATGAAGGAAGGAAGGAAGGAAGTAAGGAAGGGAGGGAGGGATGAAGGAAGGGAGGATGGAAGGAAGGGACAAAAGAAGGAAGAAAGGAAAGAAGGAAGGATGGAAAGAAGGGAGGAAGGAAGGATAGGAGGAAGGAAGGAAGGGTGAAGGAAGGGTGAAGGAAGGAAGGAAGGAAGGAAGGAAGGAAGGAAGGAAGGCAGGAAAGAAGGAAGGAAAGAATGAAGGAAGGAAGGAAGGGAGGGAGGAAAGTATGAACGAACGAAGGGAGGGAGGAAGGAACGAAGGGAGGATGAAGGAAGGAAGGAAGAGAGGGAGGAAGGAAGAGAGGGAGGAAAGAAGGAAGGAAGGAAGGATGGAAGGAAAGAAGGAAAGAAAGAATGCAGATGAAAATGAAGCAAAAATAAAATTATAGAAGATTAAATAAAGGAAGTAAAATAGCAGAGAAGGAAGGAAAGAAGGAAGTAATAATGTCGTTTTCTCACATATGTTACAATGAGAAAACGACATTTTTGCACCAACTTAATAGATAGATAGATAGATAGATAGATAGATAGAGTGAGAAAGTGTGAGAGAGCGATGAAGAGGGAGTAATAGATATTATTCGATTTATTTTTTATCCGATATCTTTTATTACTTCGAACCGTATTTTTAATGGATACCCATGTTTGAAACAGACACCCTGTATTTTTTTTTATTATTTTTACACAGGGTGTATCCCGTAAAATGCGCTGGCTGGTAGCTAATACACATTGCTTAAAAAAACGATGCGTCTATTTCAAACACGGGTATCACTAAATATAACATTTGTAATAATATATATATATATATATATATATATATATATATATATATATATATATATATATATATATATATATATGTGTGTGTGTGTGTGTGTGTGTGCATGCTATATAAATTTCTCTACAAACGATCTATTTCTGATATTGAGCACTTTTCCTCATAATTATATCACCGTTTAAAACTAAATATATATATATATATATATATATATATATATATATATATATATATATATATATATATATATATATATATATAGTTGAACAAGTATAACAAAGTACTTTTGTTTATTTTTTATTCATTTTTACTCGTATGTGTACAAGTGTTTTTTTCTGGGATTAATGAATGTAATAATTCTTCAGAAATTTATTGGTTCCAAGCGCTTTCGGATAAAACAGTTAGCCATTTTCAATGATTATCTTTTGTGATATTACAATAATAAATGATGCCTAAGTGCTGCTTTGGATGATTTAGAATTCGGTGAAAGTAAACATCTTCTTCATTTTCAAATACGGCCAGTCATGCCTCTAATTTTTTATATATTGAGCAAACATTCTCAGCATCCTTCTGTAGAACCTCATTTCTGATTCTTCCAGTTTTCTAAGTCTGTCTATATTTCTGAGATGAGGTATTATGTACAGTATTTACATTATGCGGACTACTGTCCTCATCTTTGTCGCCATATTTATCAAAACGTTTCGACCGTTGTACGCTCCGGCCTTCTTCAGGTGGTTGGAATTTCGAACTGAACCCTTTATTTGGATCACTGGGGTAGACTGCTCTAGTTCCACGTGCCATGTTTGATGGATGTCACTTATCAGTTATCTCCTGCTAATTTTCCCTCTGAAAGTTCTCCACTGCCTTAACCGGGTATTGAACTCACACTCTTTGGGTCTGTCACTAGATCTAACCAACGCCTTTATCCACGGTGCCATGTGCCCTTGTGTCCAATACCCGGTTAAGGCAGTGGAGAACTTTCAGAGGGAAAATTAACAGGAGATAACTGATAACTGACATCCATCAAACATGTCACGTGGAACTAGAATAGTCTACCCCAGTGATCGAAATAAAGGGTTCAGTTCGAAATTCCAATCACCTGAAGAAGGCCGGAGCGTACAACGGCCGAAACGTTTTCATAAATATGGCGACAAAGATGAGGACAGTAGTCCGCATAATGTAAATACTGTTCCAGTTTTCTCTTGGTTTTTAAGGTGATTATCCAGCATTAATTATTCTATAGTTTGACTGATTTTATATAGCAGATCTGCACACTTTTCATTTTTTTCTATTGACATTTCCCTGTTCCTTAATAACGTGCTTAGTTTCCTGAAGTCATCTTTCACTGTTACAATATGAATTCAGAATCCTGTCATATATTGTAACACCTGTTATCAGATTGTAAATATTGCCTTTTCGTATTTCCTTATATCTTCCTCGATGTTCACACATTAATTCTATCTTCCCCTTCTTTATCTATAAGGAAATTGTCAAGAATTTACTGCGATACAGGAGAGTTGATATTAGACAGCAGTTCAGCATTATTTTTCTTTTCTTTTTTTGTTTAATATTCACAAATTACGTATTAACCCCTTTCCCGCCAACTGCGTTGAGAAAAACGTTTCATTTACAGATTTTCTTTTTTTTTTAAATAGTGTGTAAATCGCTCTTTGCAGTGGTTTGTAGCCCATCGATATGCCATCTCTCAGTTGCGTCTCTGTCTTTGGGCAGAGCGCGCTCAGGGGCGGATTCGTCAAAGGACAGATTCGCAACTGAGAAAAATTATACTGAGAGGTGCCCAGTCCTGGAGAACAGCTGACCGAATAAATAAAAGCCCCGCGAGCCACTCATGATAGAGTGTTACTGAATGAGCTTTTAGTGCGTACATTCCTCTCGAGGAGTTTGTAACACATCTATAAATCATCTCTCAGTTGCGTATCTCTCATTGGGCAGAGTGCGCTCAGAGGCGACTCCGTCAAAGAACAGACTCGCAAAGGAGAAAAATTATACTGAGAGATGATTTTTTTAAATTTGTTTTTAATATAGTAACTAAGAAACTGAGGTACTTTGAAGTACCCGAACGATGGCTAATACCTCTACCAGATGTATGAGTTGACAGCTGAACTCGTTTCTAGCTCAGAAGGGCATAAAAAGAATCAAGATCGATGTATAAACACGCCTGTTGCTACATTTTGAATGTTATGTTTTGTACGTGTTTATTCGATCGTGCCTGAAAAAAGAAGATTTCGGTAAAAACGTATATACACGTCTGTGTCGGGAAAGGGGTTAAGTCGTAAAAAAGAAAATATATGAAAAGTGAAAATTTCTCAAACTACGAAAAAGTTTCGACGCCTGCTTCAGGGGCGAGATATGTTTTTTTTAATAATTTTTTCTTAGCTATCCTATTAAGGACTTATTGAATAGTGCTTATGTTTGTTACCCAGAAATATCTTCCTGGAAATAGGAGTTGTTGTCGACAAGTTTGAACAGTGGAGATAAGTAGGCGAAAATGTGTAGTCTTTGTGGCATTTTTGTGAGTAGGCACGCTTAAAAAGTTAACATTATTCGTAGTTTTTTTAACAAAACCACTGCTTAATCTATTTTATAAACTATATCATGAATTATAGGTACCTTCATGAAAATCGATAGCATGACAAGAACGGTCTGAAAATTAATAAAAAAAAATTCCTCGTGTTAAATGTATATTTCATTATTGAGAAGAAACACTAAAATATTTTTTGAATATTTTTTGAAATTTTTTACTCATACTTAACATGTCCAAAATTTTAGTTACAAATCTTGTTTACCAAATAACGAAAAAAAAAACCTCGATTTAAGCCATTTTTATAAAAATAAGTTAAATTCTTCGTTTAAAATTCGTTTAAAAATTAAGTATAAGTATTTCAAAATTTATTCGAAAAAATTTAGAAAATTTGAAGTTTATTTAAATTAATTTAAAAGAAACTTTTACTTACTTTCTTCGTAGAAAAATGTTTTTTAAAATAAAAGAGAGCCGATTTGAACCACGCGTGAATTGACAAGTGCGAATTGATGCCGTCTATCAATTATTGACAGCTGACGTGAGATTCGAGTTCCCCTACGGAGGGACAGAATGGACATGTTTTTTTAAGCAGACCTGCTTCAGTACTACCTTGTAATAATTAAAGTAAAAAAACTTTCACCATTCCGTTCTCTGTTTTTGCTTTTTTTTTTTTTGCTTTTTTTGGTACTGTACCATAAGTTTGTTGATATTATCTGGAGAAATTATAAATACTATAAAAAAAAAAAAAAAAAAAAGATACAAGTGCTCCACTGCTGACGTTTTTTATTTATTGCACGCACGATACTTCCGGCTTCCGTAGATTTCATCTGGTAAAAAATTATTGACACAAATTAATTTTTTTTAAATATGAGGGGTCGTTAGTTTGTAATAAGCTTTAGAAATTATAATCTGTAAATATATATCTATTTAAAAACAGCATTCGTTAAGTTCTACAAGCTTTTCCATAATTTTAGAAGAATTAACAACATAATGTAAAAATAAAAATAAATATTACAGAAATAACAAATAATTGTAGGTAATTGTTTTAAATTGCTTTCAGACAATATTGTCCATGTTTATTGGAATAAACAAAAGCTATTAAAAGCTTTTGAAATTAAATAATATTTT
The DNA here is from genome assembly GCA_963932145.1 of Acanthosepion lycidas. Classification (NCBI taxonomy): domain Eukaryota; kingdom Metazoa; phylum Mollusca; class Cephalopoda; order Sepiida; family Sepiidae; genus Acanthosepion; species Acanthosepion lycidas. The sequence continues at coordinate 30,704,695 of OZ010599.1, forward strand.
TGTTTTATTGAGTTTTGTATATTACACTTCAGAGACGATTTTCAGGTAGAGGGGTTCCAACTAAAAAAATACAAAAACATGATTTGGTTTCCTCAAAGCATTGTGCTTTTAACTAATATAATCACTATTCTCCTCAAAATTGAAATTATAGAGTTTTCTTACAATTAGTTAAAGGGGGTAATACATATGAAAAAAAAATTCTGTCATGACTTTATTAAAAATAAAAGATATTTATAATAAGTTCCATCATTTGTGAATAGTTTCTGAAAGTTTCGCTAAAATCTGACCATTATTTTTATTTTTGCAAGATTTTCCAAATTAATGTGTGTCAAACAGGAAAAAACGCGCTAAAAGTTTTATATGTTATTTTATCGGCCGAGTTCATAAAAAGAGAAAAAAGGTTTTTTTAATCAAAATTTACAATGTTCTAAAAAAGAAGGAAAAATTATAAAAAATAAGTAAAAAATACTTTGATCTTTCCTCTCAATAATAACATAAGCATTTAGACGCTAAAATTTTGTTTTCATCAACTTTGGCGTCTTTTTTATAATGCTATGCTCTGTTTTTAGCGATCTCATGAAGGTACCTATAAGGCCAACCTTTCCATCGAGGCAATCGTATGAGAAGTCCTATCAGGATTTAATATCGGTAGACTCAGTTTTAACGACATAAGATATGCAACTAACATTGTGCTGATAGCTGGCACACAGAAAGAACTGCAGGAACTCCAAGAAAATGTGGTCAATGAAAGCAAGAAGAAAGGACTAACTATCGAATTTAAAAAAGGGAGAATATATGATTGTTAGCAAGAGAAACAGACCAAGATTCAAGCTACCAAATCGAGATAATAAAATCAAATAAATACAGAAAATTACACCTCTGGGGATTGTTTTATCAGTGGATGAAAAATGTGACATCCCTCTTTTTAGGGAGGGGACAAAGAGATCTTTTCTCTTTGTAAAATTTTCACAAATCATGTATAGTTTGGTCAGCAATCAGATGTTGTCGAAGAGTTGGTGTCTTTGTTTTTCAGAAATATATTTCGGGACATTAAAGAAAGTTCTTACGTCTTTGATGATTAGTCAGTTCTTCTTTGAAATGAAAACATCCTTGTCTATATTATTGAACTGTGGGATTAAGTAAATGGAAATTTGCGTTCGACTTAATAGCTTTTTGTGGGTAAGTTCCCTCAGAAAGTGAAGAAGCTTTCATACTGAGGTCAGCCATTTTGTTTAACAAAACCAATCTTTTAGATGTTGGGCAACTCGTCGCTCTTATGAGTCCCGATAATGGATATCTTTGCACAGAAGCTGAAAGGTTTCAGTAGTCGAATTTAAGAAAGTAAGTGATGGGTTCCAAAAGTTAGTGCGAGAATTTCTACGGAATTTTTTTTATTTATTTATTTTTTTCTTTTTTTTAGGCACGTGAAGAATTTTTTCAACCAATCAGTTTAGATTTTACAAAATTAAAATTTCAACTTGGTATTTTATCCTGCTTTTGCTGGAATTTTACTAAAAAGAAAATTATTAAGACATATTCTTTGGACGCAAATATTTAGCACCCATTTTCATTCAAGTTGTTGGTGAATTAATTTTACCAGAATACAGAAAGAAAAGAACTTTTAAATGTTTTATTTACAAAAGATTTTTTAAATAAATATTTCTTTTTTTTTTTTCAAGCTCGTTTTCATTTAAATGCTTAGATTTATCGTTTCGTACGTTTGACTTATATTACATTTTAACGTTTCTAACCCTAACGTTTAATATGTAACATTTATTTTTACAATTTATTCTGAATAAGAAAATATATTTTATTATTTAACATGTAAACAACAGTTTTAACCGCAGCGACAATAAACTCGACAATAATAATAATAATAATAATAATAATAATAATAATAATAATAATAATAATAATAATAATAATTTCTACATACAACGTGTGAAAGTGTGCAATAACCTGCCTTTGTCAGCCGCCAACCAGGGAAGGTAACAGTTTCTGTGGCTAAGGCGGCACTGACATCCTGGCGCCACCAGCAGCTTTTGCTACCAAACAGGGTATTCTTTTTGTGTAGACATGTGAGTCTCTAGCGAAGTTTTTCAAACTGAAAGTCAGATTTTCAACGTTGTGCTAAAAGCGTTTGATTTTTGATCGTTAACCAATACACACACACACACACACACACACACACACACACACACACACACACACACATATATATATATATATATATATATATGTATGTATATATATATATATATATATTATTATTATTATTATTATTATTATTATTATTATTAATAGAAATCTTATAGGTATAAGAATCTATACTCGTCCGGAAAACCAGCGGTGTATTGATTTGCAAATAAATAAGCCAATACCAAAGGCGGAAAAAAGGTATGAAAATAGAAAGAACCAAGAACATGTACGTTAGTCGAAAATAATCGTCCAGCATACGAGTTCAAAGCCCAAAGAAAAAAAAACCCGATGCGAGTACCGGCCTTCCCTGACGATCCGCTTAGGTGAAACCTTGGTAGGTGGTTTGTCTGGCTCTCTAGGTTTAACTATATATATATATATATATATATATATATATATATATATATATATATATATATATATGAGTGGAGTTAAGTATTTACTACTGTATTTATATGAATGGCGAAATACCGATTATCGTTCGCAGATATGCTACAACACAATGGGAACACATCTGTCCATTAAACTCAACAAAGAGACAATTTCCAGTTCCCATTGGGTTCATTATATTCTCTAACGTGCAAATATCCTTAGGAAATATATGAATCCACCACTTCTCAAACTATGGGTTAATTAGTAAGACTTTTATAACTAAACCATTATTATTATTATTTTTAAATTTTAATATCTAAAAGAATTCTGGTTTTAAATAATCTGCAAAGGGTTGATACGCCTTAAAAAAACGAATCAATCAATCAACGTAAACTCAAGTGGGAAAGCCAAGTTTTGCTACACCAGTCTGCATCTGTCTCTTTTAAAGGCAAAACCGCGTATATGGAAAGCTATGGATGCGCATACGATTCTGTAGATAAATTAAAATGTATAAAGATATAGAACATGAAAACGAAATAAAAAAAGGCTCCTTCGCAAGGATATTCGCCAGAAAATATATATATATATATATATATATATATATATATATATATATATATATATTACGTAAAAACAAACGATCAAAATAATTAAAAAAAAAAGTCCTTCATTTGGAATGATCGAAGAAAAAATAGTTTTACTTCTTTGTTATCTTTTGGCTTTCATTCTTACTCTCCTTCTTTTTTTTTTTCTTTTTTTTTTCTTTATCGGATATTCTACACAGTTTCATTTGTCCTCTATTTTTACCAACTCATCATATATCAACATCAACTAAATATTCCCGCCATTCGAAAAGATGACGCGTTCACATACCTCTATCTGACTTCACCATCTTTACGGGGAAGTTTCAAACCAGTCTTTTGCCATTAGTCTGCTGATATCTTAACCTTTTTTCTTTTTGTATTATTACAGTGTTTTTTCTTTCTTTTTCTTTTATCTTTTTACATTATTCTCTTCGTTTTTTCCTTTTTTTTTTTTTGTTTTGCACGTTCTTTTTATTATTATTATTTATTTTTTTTTTTAATATTTTATGATTAATAATCCGGAAGTTTTGTTTTCTCTTTCCTCCATTTTGTATTTAATCCCTTCCTCTTTTCGATGTAATCCTGCCAATTGGTATCACATTTCTTCTGTTGCTTTCCAGTTGTCTTTTGTTTGTATAATTTACTTACTCAATTCATTTGTTTTTTTTTTCTTTTCACTTCTTCTGCTACTATTTAAATATCATCATAATAGCTTCCAATCATCTTATGTTCGGCCATTCTTCTTCTTCTTCTTCTTCTTCTTCTTCTTCTTCTACTTTATAGTGGGTTGGTGCATAATTATCGGGCGTATTTCTTGGCGAGTTATTTCTTCATAAAAATAACTGTTTTGTTTCCTTTTTTTTTAAATAAAAATAATATTTTATTTTCAGGTTTTAAAAATGCGTGTCGATATCATACGCTCCGGAATAATCATTTAAAAATATTATTGTTGAATTGTTATGTTATTTTCTTCATAATAAATATTGTTTAAAAAACGCCTGATAATTATGCACCACTCCAATACTACTACTACTACTACTACTATTATTATTATTATATTACTACTACTACTACTACTACTACTACTGTTATTATCATCCTGGATCCCGTATTTTCCCGTATTGCGATGAATGGTGTTCTCACAGTGAGGCCCCGTAATTTGAGTGCCTCTTGTCCCTTAAGCTCAACCCGGAGCTCAAGTGGAACTCGTCCATATAGTCCATCGCTAAAGATTCAAGAAAAATGGCCGATTCCCTGTACCGCTCCAGTAAGTACCCGACTCCTCCTGCAAAATTTTAATGATCAATTTCAGGCTTAAAATACAGTAATGGCGTTATATATGGACTGGAACTGCCCAGTCTTACCTTTCCAGCCTTGATAGAGTCCAAAAGCGTCCCCGCGTCCTTGTGGGTGATGAATTATTTCTCATCTTACAAATCCTTTCATACAGACGAAACGCCGCAAGCTTCTCACTGATCTATCGCTATTTTCATGGAAAGTTTTCAGACAAAGTACATTCCTTATTTCCACCAATTCTAACCTTCACGACTCAAATCCGCTATGTCTTGCAGTATTGTAGCGAACTACCATCATTCCTTTTCGTATTCCTTTGGTGAGGTGCAAGTTCCACTCGAGCCGATTCTTCCCACAACCCTGGCCCCCCCACTTAGTGTAAACTGCCAAAAGTCTGCTTCCCCGATCACTACGAATCTAACCTGTTCACGTCTAGGGTTAATCGTTATATTTCCCATATATTCCCATAAACCGTGCTTCTTAAACTGTAACACTCTACTCAAGTGGTTCTTGGGCCTTTTACAGGGTGAATATCAGTGTAAAAAATATCATTATTATCATTATCATTATTATTATTATAATTATTATTATTGTTGTTGTTGCTGTTTTTGTTTAAAATTTTCCACTTTTTTTTACTTTTTCATTCTTTTTACCGTTTTTTTTTTTTACGGATTTCCTTTTACTTTCCTCTCTCCATTTCTTCTTCTTCTTCTTCTTCGTCTTCTTCTTCTTCGTCTTCTTCTTCGTCTTCTTCTTCTTCGTCTTCTTCTTCGTCTTCTTCTTCTTCGTCTTCTTCTTCTTTGTGATTTCTTGCTATTCTTATAATCTTTCTTAATTTAAGCAGACGTATTAAAAATATGTTTTAAGTTTTTTCATTTTCTTCATATCCCCTCTCTCTCTCTCTATCTATCTCCCTATATATATATATATATATATATATATATATATATATATATATCTTCTATCTTTCCTTCCTCAAATCATTATCTTCTTTCGTTTTCGAGTGACACGCTAACATCCCTGCCCAACTCACCCCCCCCCATTCCGTATTATCCATCTCCCCCGCCATCAACATTACTTGATTCTTCGTCTACCAGTTATTTTCACATCGGACCGTCGGAAAACAGAGAGAAAACGTGGCCGGTTGGGGCGAAAAGAGAAGTTCATCATTGGCTTAGTATACATTCTGACAATGATTTCCCTAGACTCTTTTTTCTTTATTAATTGCCCACCATCTATTGCAACGGCCCCACCCCGCCGCATCGCCTGTCTTTTCACCTTCTCTCATCTCCCCACCAGACCCTCTACCGGGTGCCGCCATATTTATCCATTCCTGGAGTCACCTCTTCCCGCTTCTCCCATCTTTGCATTTACCTCTTCTGGTTGCTTCTGTTTTCAGTGCTGTTATCAGCGTTCCAGCACTGTCACACGGTACGTGTATTCAGGAAAGGGAAGAAGAATTAGTCTTGAGAAAGTAAAGAAGGGAGAATTAGTCTTGGGGAAATTAAAAAAAGAAGAATTAGTCTTGGAGAAAGTAAACAAGGAAGAATTAATCTTCGGGAAATAAAAGAAGGAGAAATTAGTCGTTGAGAAAATAAAGAAGCAAGAATTAGTCTTGGGGAAAGTAAAGAAGGAATAATTAGTGCTGGAGGATGCAAAGAAGGAATAATTTATCTTGGGAAAAGTAAAGAAGGAAGAATTAGTCTTGGAAAAAGTAAAAAAGAAAGAAATGGTCTAGGGGAAAGTGAAGAAGGGAGAATTAGTCTTGGTGGGAATCAAGAAGGAAGAATTAGTCTTGGGAAAAATAAAGAGGAAGAATTAGTCTTGGAAAAAATAAAGAAGTAAGCATTAGTCTTGGAAAATTTAAATAAGGAAGAATTAGTCTTGGAGAATGCAAAGAAGTAAGAATTAATCTTCGGGAAAGTAAAAAAAAAAGAAGTATTAGTCTTTGAGAAAATAAAGAAGGAAAAATTAGTCTTTGAGAAAATGAAGAAGGAAGAATTAGTCTTGGGGAAAGTAAAGAAGGAAGAATTAGTCTTGGAACAAGTAAAAAAGAAAGAATTAGTCTTGGAGAAATTGAAGAAAGAAGAGTCAAACTTGGGTAAAGTAAAAAAGGAAGAATTAGTCTTGGTGGGAGTCGAGAATAAGAAGTTTTGAAAAAAATAAAGAAGCAAGAATTAGTCTTGGTGAATGTAAATAATTAAGAATTAGTTTTGGAGAATGTAAAGCAGGAAGAATTAGTCTTGGGAAAAATAAAGAAGCAAGAATTAGTCGTGGTGGAAGTAAAGAAAGTAAAATTAGTCTTGGATAAAGAAAATCAGGGAGAATTTGAGAAGGAATGAAGTGGAAGAAAAAAAGCAAAAGTATTAGAAGGAAAGAGAAAGGCTAGAGAAGAAGGAAAAGAAGAAAGACGAAAAAGACGAGGAAGAGAAAATACGAAATGATTAATGACGAAGACGAAGGGAAAAAGAACGACAAAGAAAAAGGAAAATAAATGGTCAAGTAATAGATATTAGGAGATGAAGATGAAGATAAAGAAAGACAAGAGAGAGAGAGAGCGCAAAAAGAAAAAGAAAAAAGGAATAAGAAAATGAAAGAGAAAAAAGTAGAACGAGTGCATGATGAAAGAATGGAAGACTTTGAAACAACATGGATGAAGTATTAGGTTGGGGCAAAAATAATGACGTAATAATGTCGTTTTTTTATGTATTTTTTAACGTCAAAAAACGACATTATTACGTCATTATTTTTGCACGAACCTAATAAAATAGCCTGATTGGGAGAACGGAAGATGAAATAGAAAAGGAAGGTGAACGAAAGAGTGAATGAAGAAAGAGAAGAGGTAGAATGAATAAATGAATGAATGAATGGTAAAGGTGAAAATCTAAGAACAATTAACTACAAAAAGAACAACAAAAACAATTAATTGGATTTATAAAGGTAAAAAGAGATGAAAAAGAAGCATTAGCAAGGAATGAAAGAAAACACAATATATATTCATTCAGAGAGAAGAAAAAAATGAAGACGAAGGAATATATGTATGAAGTAGGGAGAGGAAGGAAGGAAGAAAGAAAGAAAGAAAACAAAGGAAAGTATGAATGAAGTAGGGTGAAGGACTAGAAAATGGGAGAGGAAGGAAAGTGTGAATAAAATAGGGTGAAAAAGAAAAAAAAAGAAAAAACATATATTCATTCAGAGAGAAGGAGAAAAAATGAAGACGAAGGAATATATGTATTAAGTAGGGAGAAGAAAGAAAGAAAGAAAGAAAGAAAGAAAGAAAGAAAGAAAGAAAAGAAAGGAAATTATGAATAAAATAGGGTGAAGGAGAAGAAAATGGGAGAGGAAGGAAAGTGTGAATAAAGGAAAAAAGAAAAGGAAAACGAAGAAATGCGTGAATGGAGTAGGGGAAGAAGAAGAAGAAGAACACGAAGGACAGTATGAATGAAGTAGCGTGAAGAGGAAGAAAAAGAAGCAAAAGAAGAAAGAGAACAAAATGTAATGTGTGAATGAAGTAGAGGGAAGAAAAAAAAGAAAAGGAAGACGAAGGAATGTATGAATGAAGTAGGGTGAAGAAGAAAAACAACATGAAAAGAAAGAAAACGAAAGAATTATGGATGAAGTATGGTGAAGAAGAGGAACAAAAAGAAAGAAAATGAAGAAATGCGTGAATGAAGTAAGGTGAAGAAGAAAAAGAAAGAAAAAGAAAGAATTATGAATGAAGTAGAGTGAAAAGAAAGAAAGAAAGAAAACGAATGAATTATGAACGAAGTAGAGTGAAAAGAAAGAAAGAAAGAAAGAAAGAAAGAAAACGAATGAATTATGAATGAAGTAGGGTTAAGAAGAAGAAGAAGAAGAAGAAGAAGATGACGACTCAATCAATGGCGAAGGTGAAAAGTTAGAAAAAATATAACAGTAAGAAGAAGAAAACTATTGATTGGCTTAATAAATGTAGAAATAAATGAAAAGACACATGAATAAAAAAAAATGAAGGAAGAAATACATTCATTCAGAGAGAAAAAGAAGAAGAAGAAGAAGAAAAGGAAGGGATCGAATAAAAGAAGGAGATTAAAAGGAATATTAAAAGGAAACATTGAATCCAAGACGTAAAATAATTCTGTTTCTGTAATGTTTCTTTATTGTTTATGATTGCTAGCAAAGATCCTTCCACCCGCCGCGGTCCATGCATAAATCTATTCCCGTTCTGTTTCTGTCATCTCATCATTGTTGCCGTATCAAAGTCGGTAATTAGAAATATTTTGTCCAATATTTCTGCTCATTGTTTACAACGCTACCGATAGAAAAAAAAAAGTCAAGAGAAATAGAGAAGAAAAGAAAAGAGTGAACAGGAAGAGAAAAGAATTAAAGAAAAGAAGTAACATGAATTTCGTGAAAAAGAAAGAAAGAAAAGAAAAGAAAAGAAAAGAAAAGAAAAGAAAAGAAAAGAAAAGAAAAAATGGGATTTGAAAACTAAAAACGCAAAATAAAAATGTTATAAAAAATCCAAAGCAAGTAAAAGTTCGTGAGAAAAAATGAAAAAAATAGAATCAAATAAAAAAACAATGAAAACGAAAATGGCAAAAAAAAAAAAAAAGAATGGACAGAGGGAACACCGATCCCGTGGTCCAATGGGAGGGCGCGTAAGCTGTTCCCCAGGTCTGGGCACATCTCAGTATTATTTTCCTCAGTTGCAACTCTGTCTTTTGACAGAGAAGCCCTGAGAAAACTCTGTCCAAAGGCAGAGACGCAACTGAAAGATGATAAGTAAACGTGAACTTACTCAAAAACAGGACGAACAACACATAACAATCCAGAACTAATTACTTTGTTTCTAACGAAATTTTACCGGTTCGGGCACCTTGCTTAGCTTTTGAGATGATAATGGTAATGATAATTAGCAGTTTCCCTATAAGGAAACATTTGACATTTATTGGGTGAACAGCCAATTTTGCTTTCTCTTAAAATCTGTTCGTTAGGAAAATAGGTTCCTCATGTCCAGTACCTGTTATCGCTCTCTCCAGTATTAATAGAGGCTATATTCCTAACCTTTTCAGGAAAATAAGTTTCTCATGTCCAGTAGCTGTTATCGCTCTTTCCAGTATCGATGACCAGTAGCTGTTATCACACTTTCCAGTATTGATGCAGGCTACATTTCTAAACTTTTCAGGAAAAATAGTGTTCCCAAGTCCAGTAACTATTATTGCTCTTTCCAGTATTAATGGAGTCTACCTTCCTAATATCTCCAGAAAAATAGGTTTCTTATGTCCAGTATGTGTGTGTCTTTGACAGAGCAACAACAGATCATAATATAAATTGAATCATCCAATACAATTTCAATCATATTGAATTAGTTATAAATGATCCAGACACCGAAATAATTTAAGTGTCTTTGACAGAACAACACCAGATCATAATAAAAATTGGATCATCCAATACAATTTCACTGATATTGAATTAGTTGTAAATGATCTACACACCGAAATATTTGAAGTGTTTTTGACAGAACAACATCAGATCATAATAAAAATTTGAAAACTCAATACAATTTCAGTGATCTTGAATTAGATGTAAATGATACAGACACCGAAATATTTTAAATGTTTTTGACAGAGCAACATCAGATCATAATAAAAATTGGAACACCCAATACAATTTCTCTGATATTGAATTAGTAGTAAATGATCCAAACACCTAAATTCTTGAATTGTTTTTGACAGAGCAACACCAGATCATAATAAAAATTGGATCACCCAATACAATTTCACTGATATTGAATTAGTTGTAAATGATCCATACACCGGAATATTTGAAGTATTTTTGACAGAGCATCACTAGATCATAATAAAAATTGGATCACCCAATACAATTTCACTGATATTGAATTAGTTGTAAATGATCCATACACCGAAATATTTGAAGTGATTTTCACAGAGCAACAGCAGATCATAATAAAAATTGGATCATCCTATACAATTTCACTGATATTGAATTAGTTGTAAATGATCCAGACACCGAAATAATTTAAGTGTCTTTGACAGAGCAACATCAGATCATAATAAAAATTGGATCATCCAATACAATTTCAGTGATATTGAATTAGTTGTAAATGATCCACACACCGAAATATTTGAAGTGTTTTTGACAGAGCAACATCAGATCATAATAAAAATTGGATCATCCAATACAATTTCACTCCTGCTCAATCATATTTATGTTTTTTCAACACCACAGACTAAGCTGAGCGAACGTTCGTTGCAGTTTGTGAGAGAAACCACATAATCCGTCGAGATCAACAGTTGGAACACGTCCAGTCCGCTCAAACCCTCGGTTACGATGACTTGTGACTTTTTGCTAAAAAATCTATTGACAGCTTCCGAACAGTTCATTCTACGCAATTCCATTCAAGTGTTTTGCGTCACCCTGTAGAATTGTTTTTTTTTTCGGGCACTTGTTAAAAGGAGCAGTAAACTAGCATTGTCTCCCCAGGCAAATATTTTTTTTGAATTGTCATACATTTCCTCGTCCCGATTATGACGATAAACTATATCCACGTCCTGGGTAAGACGATAAACCACGTCCAACAGCAAGGCCTCTTATCAGGAGGTTTTGAGGAGCGTGGAACCAACTCTTAATTGTTGGTGTTCCCAGATCCACCCTGACCCGTTGTGTTAGCACCTGTTAGGGTCCCAGCTATGGGCAAATAATTAACACCCAAACTTGTGTAAAAGTAGGTTTTAATAGCAGAAATACTTTGTAATAAAAAAAAATATTACTAGCAATAATTTTTGAAGGACAAATTATCAGTCATAATTAAAATTTATACTGAAACATATACTGTTAGAGTGTGTAGATTTTGGTCCAGTGGGTACAAAATACACTGTTAGAGTGTGTAGATTTTGGTCCAGTGGGTACAAAATACTACCAAGTAAGTAATTTTAAAAAAATTAACTTTTTACAAAAAAAAAACCCATGCAAGATTGTAAATTTCCTAGAAGAAATTGGATTGTACTCAAAAATATGAGTAATTGAAAAATGGTTCAAATATATATATGTATACATACACACCTTTTTTTTTTTTTTACCAAACTATCGCTATGAATCTATTTCAAAAATTTTATTGGCATTAAATGACCCACTGTTGTTGATATGCCATAAAACAAAATAATAAACCAATTCTACATTTCCAGAGAAAGTTAGTAGAATGTTTTCCCGTTGTTTTCGGGAATTTTTTTTTTTTTTTACTTCATTCTATTATCTCTCCCTTAACAACGTTGCCGAAGTCTCTGATTCCGTGAACTCTGCCAAGACTCCCAGGCGTGGATAACACATAGCAATTCAGTCCTCTTTTTCTTTGTTTCTAACGAAATCATTCCATTTCTCAGCACCTTACTTAGCTTTTGGAAGGATTCTTCCGTTCACCTGGCAGAAATATCTAAAAGTTGGAGAGGATATCAAATTGTTATAAAAATCAGATTAGCAATCCAGGCGAGATGTGCCTCAGAACTGATTTCAAGATACCGAGAGATTACAAATTCGTATGGCTGGCAGCTCGTTTTTCACAGTATTCTCGTCCGCTAAGATGGCTAGCTAATCCCGGTATTATTCGTGTTTTTTGGTTTGTTTTTTTTTTTCAACGCCCACATAGTCCACCTGTGGTTTATAGTGCAACTATGCTGAGCGAACATTTGTCACAGTTTTTTTTTTCAATAAGAGGGAGAGAGAGAAAGGGGACGAGAGCAAAATCTGGCATGATCAACAATGGCAGTACGCTTAAAGCCTCAGTCACGATGACTTGTGAATTCGTGCTAACACAAACAGTTTTGTCTACCCAATTTCCCTCGCAGGTTTTCGATTAACCGGTTGTATGGGATTCAGGTACTTCCCAAAGGAGAAAAAAAAGCTAGTATCGTCTCCCCAAGCCGATATTCTCAAGAACAATTTGACCATGGTAAGATTCGAACTCGGGTCTCATGATCAGAATGCTCACCACTCGGGCACGCGCCAATTAGATCACAGACTGAAGAATGTTAAAAGGTCGATAAGTTTTTCGATCATGCCAGCGAGCTAAGGAATTTGAAGAACATGATGGAATCAGTCATGTCAGTCATTATTGGAGCACCAAATCTGATCCCGATGAACAAAGGAAACATATTTTTGTCGTGATAATCAAGTTGACAGCATTATTGAGTCGGTTAATGCTGGCGAAGAACATTCAATGCGGGATGAATAATAATAATAATAATAATAATAATAATAATCGTGATGATAATAATAATAATAGTAATAATAATAGTAGTAATAATAATAATGATGATGATGATGATAGTAACAATAATAGTAGTAGTAATAATAATAATGATGATAATAATAATAATAATAGTAATAATAATAGTAGTAATAACAATAATGATGATGATGATAATAATAATAATAATAGTAATAATAATAATGATGATGATGATGATAATAATAACAGTAGTAATAATAATAATGATGATGATAATAATAATAATAATAATAATAATAATAATAATAGACCACAAAAAAAAAGTGCCTCCTTATTGATATGGCAGACCCTGCTGACTGCAATGTATCTTTGAAGATATTCAAAAGGCTGTCAAAATGCAAGGACCTTGAAATATTAGGTTGGTGCAAAAATAATGTCGTTTTCTCACATATGTTACTATGTGAGAAAATGACATTATTTTTGCACCAACCTAATAGAAATCTCGAAAATGTGGCATATGGGAACATCAACAATCCCTGTTGTAGTTGGAGCCCTTGAATTGGTTGGAAAAGATTCCAGTAGCCTAATTGAATGGATTCCTGGAAGTCTATGCCTCAAAGAGATAAAAAAAATTGTTCTCACAAGTACAGCCCACATTTTACGAAGGGCTTTATCTATGTAATTTTTTTTCAGTGGAAAGTGTCATGATACCATTTCTAACCTTAGGTCCCTCGGCGGGTCCCGGAAAGAAATGCGTAAACGCCAGAAATCAAAGAAAATAAAAATAATAATAATAAAATTGTGCTAACCGAAAAGGCAGATTCGGAGATAAATATCGAGAAACAATTGATCATGTTGTATCAGGTTGCACGGTGTTAGGGCCCACTGAATATAAAACTCGGCATAATAGAGTGGGGCAATATTTGCAGTGAAAAACTATACAACTTTTACGGAAAAGAAACTGCAAGAAACTGGTATGAACTTCACCCAGACCCGGTTACGGAAACAGGACCTGTAACGATTATATAGGGCTTTACAATACACACGGAAAGAACAATCAATGCTAATCGCCCAGACATTGTGATCAAAGACCGCAAAAACAAAATGTGCCTCCTTCTTCTCTATCAAAATATAAGGATCTTGAAGGGAAAACCTAAAAATGTGGCACTTGAGGACATCAGTAATTCCCGTTGTAATTGATGCCCTCGGTTTGAATGGAAAATATTCCGATATACCCAATGAATAAATTCGTATTAGTCCATAGCTTAGATTAATACAGAAAATTGTACAGCTTACACATTACGAAGAGCTTTATCTATGTAAAATGTATGTGATCTTAAGTTGATTTATTTAAATGGTCAGTGGAAAATGCCATGTATCCATTTCTTACCTTAAAATCTGCCTTCTTATTGACATGACAATCTCTGCAGACTGCAATGTAACTTTGAAGATTAAAACGGAAGGACCTTGATATCTAAATCGCAAACATGGGGCACATTAGGTCATGAGCAGTTCCAGTTCTACTGAGAACCATCGGATGAATTTGAAAAGATTCCAATAGACTCATTGAAGAAATCACTTGTAGCCCATGCCTTAAAGAAATACAAAAAAATGTACTGAAATGTACAGCTCACACCTTACGAAGGTCTTTATCTATGTAAAATGTGTTTGTTTGGTTTTTTTTTTTTCTTTCTTTTCAAATCTGCTCAATGGAAAAAGTCATTATACCATTTCTGAGGTTAGGTCTCAGGTCGGGACTCGGAAACTGTTATGGTCCAGTTGCTTGTAGATATATTACAAACAGGAATATATATAGAGAAGTAGAAAGTGTTAGTATGAACAATCAGGTTTAGTAGTAATTGTCTGAACGCGACTCTGTTTCGGTCTGCCTCTGACTCGACAGACTGACTCGCTCTGACTGACTGACAGACTCCTGACGGACTTCACTCCAGGCTTCAGACTGAACTCTAAACTTCAGACGGAACAGTATTTAGTAACCCCACCACGAGGGAATCATGTGGCACAAGGCAGGTTTAACGTTGGATCTCCGAGCCTGTGGGCTCGGCCAAAAATATGCTCTTTCAACCCCTATAAACGGGTTCAGGGTCGGTTTACCTCACTGAAAGAGACTCCGCCCTTCAGCGTAGCCTCGTTCGGGTTCCTCCCCGCCCGAAGGCGGAGAGTTCAACCGATCAGCTTGTCAGTCGGTTGCCCGATTTCGGGCTGAACATTATTTAGTCACCCCACCACAAGGGCTTCATGTGGCACAAGGCCGGTTTAACGTGGGATCTCCGAGCTTGTGGGCTCGGCCAAAAATATTCTCTTTCAACCCCTATAAACGGGTTCAGGGTCGGTTTACCTCACCGAAAGATACTCCGCCCTTCGGCGTAGCCTCGTTCGGTTCCTCCCCGCCCGAAAGCGGAGAGTTCAATCGATCAGCTTGTCAGCCGGTCGCCCGACTTCGGACTGCTTCCTCTTGAGGCGGAGTATTTATTACGTATGGAATAGTCCATTATGCTATTATGGCTAAGGTCTCATAACAGAAACCAAAGGCAAAAATAATAATAATATTTTCTCTGTCCAGACGGACCTTTTTATTCGAGCATGAATCATTAGTGTGATAGATAAGAAAAGTAGTAGTTGTCAAATTATTAATTGTTCTGTTCTAAAAGACATAGCTTGATTCCAAAGAATCCGAAGAAATTGGAAACTACCAAAATCTGGAGAAAAGTTGAAGAAACATGTTAAATTTCTGTGGTCGTTGGTAAATTTGGAACAGCATCTAAAACTTAAATGTGTTCTTAAGGAAATTTGGAAATTGAGTCCAAGATTTTGAGACATTTATAAGAATTCTATTTTTTATTCTGCAAAGATTCTCGGAGGACGTTCTTGAGTTGTAAGAGGATTGTTGAAACCATACCCACAAAAGCAGCAATGGACAACAGTGGCGTAATAATAATAATAATAATATCATCTGTATCATGTTGCACGCTATTGGCGCCCACTGAACATAAAACGCGGCATGGTAGAATTGGCCAATATCTGCGCTGGTCTATCTGCAACTTTTACCGACAGGAAATTTAAAGAAATTGGTATGAACACCACCCAGACCCGCTTACGGAGACAGGACATGTAACAATTTTATGGGACTACACAATACACACAGACAGAACAATCAAAGCTAATCGCCTAGACATCGTTATTGGAGACCACAAACAAAAAAAAGTGCCTCCTTATTGATATGGCAGTCCCTGCAGACTGCAATGTATCTTTGAAGATCTTCAAAAAGCTATCAAAATACAAGGACATTGAAATCGAAATCTCGAAAATGTGACACGTGGGAACATCAACATTATCAGTTGTAGTTGGAGCGGTCAGATTGTTTCGAAAAGATTCCAGTAGACTAATTGAAGAGATTCCTGTATGTCCATGCCTTAAAGAAATACAAAACCCTGTCCTCACGGAAACAACCGACACCCCTGAGGGCTTTATCTATGTAAAATATATGTGTCTGCGTGAGTTATTTTTTTTGTTAATTGGTCAGTGGAAAATGTCATGATGCCATTTCTGATCTGAGGCCTGTGGGCAGGACACAGAAAGAAAAAGAAACGTGTACATACCAGAAATCAAAGGAATAATAATAATAATAATAATAATAATAGGAGAAGAAGAAGAAGAAGAAGAAGAAGTAGTAGTAGTAGTAGTAGTAGTAGTAGTAGTAGTAGAAGTAGTAGTAGTAGAAAAAGAAGGAGAAGAGGTAGAAGTAGTAGAAGAAGGAGAAATAGTAGTTGTAGTACTAGTAGTAGTTGTAGTACTAGTAGTAGTAGTAGAAGAAGAAGAAGAAGAAGAAGAAGAAGAAGGAATAGTAGTAGTAGAAGAAGTAGTAGTAGTATTAGCAGTAGAAGAAGAACAAGAAGAAAAAAAGAAAATAAAGAAGAAGGATGGGGAGGAGGAGGAGGAAATAATGAATGAAATGACTAAGACCGGCAGTATTGAGAAGACATGCTGTCGTAAGACATGCTGTCGACATGCTGTCGCTTACCTTTTCGTCGAAATTGCAGGCGTTTGTAAACATCTTAAGGTGAAAAAATATCCAGAATCTACTGACATTTTGACCCTTAAAACATGTGAGGATAGTTACGTATGAAAACTGCTAACTTCCTGTCCCCGGAGAATGAACAGAATGAAAGGTGAGTTCCATAAGTTTTATACTAATCTCTTTGATTAATTCCTCTTTGTAATTAATCAAAGAACGATAAATTCCAAGATGAACAAGATCACCATCATATTAAGCACGTTTTGGTTGCATGCCTTTACGCTGGCGGCGTTTCATTCGCTTTTGACGCGTTGATTATCAGTATTACCCATACCATTAGCAAAAATACTTCACCAAACGATGATATTGCCACCACCATAAATATTCATAAAAAACATTCAGAATCTACTGACATTGCGACCCTTAAAACCTATGAGGATAGTTACGTATGAAAGCTGAACAAGATTACCATCACATTAAGCACTTTTCGGATACATGCCTTCACGCTGACGGAGTTTCATCCGTTTTGACGCATGATTACCAGTATATCTGTCTTTTTAA
>OZ010599.1:30729463-30731963 GCA_963932145.1 Acanthosepion lycidas
CAGATAAGGCTGAATGCTTTTTCTCGAAAATTGTCATCCAACTCAACACTCGACTAGTCTAGAGTGCTCACACCTGATTATCCCCACCCTAGAACTGAAGGTCTGCTGAGGGATATGTGCATAACTCCATCGCTAGTCTCGGGCAGCATTTTCAAATTAGACTCCATGGGAGCGAGAGGACACCAGCCGTCGTCCTAAAGAAATGTGCACCCAAGTTGGCTCCAGTTCCCACCAAACTTTACAATTATTGCCTCGCTGCTTGGAGCTTTCCTGTTTGCTGGAAGTCCTAATCTGTAGTCCCGATCTTTAAGAACTTTGGAGAACTTACTGACCACTCTAACTACCACTCTATCAGTCTACTACCACTTTTCGTTAAAGTCTTCGAGGTTTTAATCAATGTCGGTTAAGCATCTTACATCTCAACACTTGCTCTCTGACAAACAGTATGGATTTCGCTTTTCCCGGTCTACCATAAGCGAATATGTATATCAAGCTCTTGATAATAACGGCGAACCCCGATCTGCGGCTCTTAATATCTCGAAGGCGTTTGACAGGGTTTGGCATGCTGGTCTTCTACGTAAGCGTCAGAGATACTGTATTACAGGACGATTAATCCAATCATTCCTATCAAATCGTGAAATTAAAGTCCTTCTGAAAGGGGTCTCTTTCAGATCCATTCATACGAACATGGCTGTTCACAAAGGCTATATTCTGGGTCCTACACTGGGCTCTAATCTTCATCTCCGTGGTGTCATCAGTTCCCAAATAGGCATCTATACAGACGGCATTACCATTTACTCCTATCTCAGTAGTAAATTCGGCAGCTCTGACAAAGATAAATTGGCTGCTGCTCTCGACAAGGACCTCTAGTCAGTATTTAACTGGGACAGGAAATGGCTTGTAAATTTTAACTCTCCCGAACTAAACTGCTCTCATTTAACCATCATAGAGAAACTTCGCTGCCTCTCATCAGCAGGGTTGATGCTCGACTCGGTTTCCCATTTTCGACTAACTTGAGGTGTAACAACTTCATTGAATCAATAGCTGCATCTAATGCAAGGAAAGTTGGTTTCACTGTGTCGTGCCAAAAGGTGTTCCCATCAGATTCCATCTTGCACATCTACAAATCTACCATTTGTCTGTGTATTGAATACTGTTGACATATCTGGTCTGGTGCCCCTGCTGTTCATCTCGAGGTTCTCGACACAATATAAAGAAGGATCTGCAATGTAATCGATCCTGATCTGGCATCTCGACTACAATCATTTTCTCACAGACGTGATGTGGCTTCCCTATGTCTTTTCTACAAATATTTTCATGGCAGCTGTTCTGACGAGCTTTTTTTTTAATGATGAAAACTACATGAATTTAAGCGCGCTACTAGATTGGCATTTAGGTATCACATTTTACTGTTGAAATAGTTAAATGTAACCGCTACCTTTACTCTAACATTTTCTTTTCTCGCACTTCCCGATAGTGGAACCCCGTTCCTTTTACTTGCATCCTTGATAACTATATTCTTCAAAATTTTAAATGCAACATGGCCATCTTCTGTTGATTTGATCCCCGTTCATCTTTTATCCTTTCCTCAATGCCTACTATGTCTTTTCCGTCATTTTCACTCTCTGTAAACCCCTTTTCAGAAGAGCACTAATTCCTGTTGAAAATATCTAGAAATCGGTTTGTTCATGTCTGGATATGGAAAATGCACCAGTGGATAATCTTTTTCTTTCAAATTGAGCCGTGATGAAGTAAATTGTTGCCCTACCTTGATCTCCAATTCTCGAGGCTTGTGTCGACCCCATAATACTTCAATATCTTTGAAGTGACCCCCGTTTTACAGACCGTAAGGATTTTTCCTTATTTCACCTTTTTATATTTTTTATTTTATTTTTTATTTTTTTTTACCTCGAACTGATTAGCAGACTACCCAATTCAATTTACTATTTACGAAAGGTTTTTTTAATCTTTTCTGTGTTACTTTTCAACAAACTCGAAACAACAGCAAGCAAAAAAACCAATGTAAAAAGAAAAAAAAAATTGAAAAAGTCCAAAACAATAATTTTAAACAATTAATGCAACCACCCTTTCCTTTAAAAAATTCTCGGTAGTAATTAAGGCGAAGCTAATGAGGTGTTTTCAGTAAGTTTAATTACACAAATTTGCAAAACTATTTAAGCCTGATTAAATTTTTAAGGCCGTGACACGGGTGACAGTTGTATATTCAGAATTAATTGGCAACCAACCGGCCTTCGAGCAAAAATATGTTTCAGGAATGCAGCTGTCTTCCTTTCTTTTTTCTTTTTTTTAGTTTGTAACAGGGAAACGTATATAGAGATATTTCGAAGCAAAAAGTATGGCGTAACTAGAGAGAGGATTAAAAGCACAGTGGCAACAATTAACCTACTGAGCATTATCGAGGGTTAATGGATGTTGGTATAGGTATGCTGATGAAAAAGCAGTCAGTATTGGTAACTATGTGGATATAAGTGAATACTTT
>OZ010599.1:30734463-30761963 GCA_963932145.1 Acanthosepion lycidas
AGAGAGAGAGAAGGAGAGAGAGAGTAAGAGTGACTGAAAGAACGATGAGAACAATTGGTAACTATTATTTAAGAAGTAGCTGTTAAAATACTAGTTCACAAAACAGAATTAGAAAAAATACGCCATCTTTGATCTACTTCAGAATGAATTATTATGCATAAAACAAAGTATCGTTTCCAACAAGATTATTTGATTAATTGATTTTGTTTTCTAAGGGTTATTTAAAGCCAGAATATATATATATATATATACTTTTAGATTATAATATTTTTTCTTTCTTTTTGGGGGTTAAATAATAATGATTTAGTGAAAACGTCTTAGTAATTACGCCATAGCTGGAGGGAGAAGAATTGGATTCGTACTTTCCCCAACGGTGTTTGCACGTAAATGAATATAACGAACTCGATTGGAATTGGAACTCGGATTTTTTCATTAACAATTCCGAGCCATTATCCATTGATCCACCCGCCCATCTACTCTCACAGCACCAGGGATTCCGAAACGGTCATTTTCAACAAGAGGACCTAGCAACGTTTCCGAGGCGTCAGAATCAATCAAGTACAGAAATTCCTGAGTTGGTTGTTTTCTAAGCGTAACTAAGATTTGGCACAAGCCCAAAAGTATGGGCCACCTAGTGAGGATCGAACTCACTACCCAGTCGTAATTGATCTAGCGAGACAAAATTGCTAACCGTTACACTACGTCGATCAAAGATTTACTAACCGTAGCTTACTTGTGGGACATAGCCTAAAGTATAGAACACTCAGTCGCAATTAGTCTAGCAGGACAAGACACTAGAGCACGTTGAAGTGCCCCTGAGATCAGGGAGTGTGTCACAGAATTCTGAATGAGCACTGGAATAGCATGCTTTTCAATATGATTGTTTGATTAATTCAGCTTGTATCGCCTATATCACTCACTGGCATTGCGACGACGCGAAGGAAAGTCTTTCCTCCACCAAGCGCGGACGGGAAATGGCTTCATGGTTCTCAAGCATAACTCTTAATATCAACCAGCAAGCGAAAATCATCAAAATCTGTTTGATGTCGCTTGAACTTAAAACCCCTTTTCCCTTCATTTACTTTTCCGTTCCCCTTCGGTCAATTGCATGACGCTTAGAAGACTTTAAAACAAAAAAATATCCGCCGTTTATAAAACTTGAGATCGAAATAGAATCCCTCTTTTCCAATCATAGTGCCACGCGAATACACGCACACACACTCACTTACTCTCACACACACGCACGCACTCACTCACTCACTCATACAAACATGCACATACACAGACACTCTCTCACACACACACTCACTCACTCTCACACACACGCACTCACTCACTCACTCTCTCACACACGCACTCACTCACTCACTCACACAAACATACACACACACAGACACTCACTCACACACGCACTCACTCACTCACTCACTCACTCACACAAACCTATACACACACAGACACTCACTCACACACGCACTCACTCACTCACACAAACATACACACACACTCGCTCACATACACTCTCGCACACACCCAATCACTCAGACATACACACCCAATCAGGTATACACTCACACACACACTCATTCACAAACACTCTCACGCACACACATACACTCACTCACACACACACTCATTCAAACAAACATACTCACACTCACTCACACACGCACACTCACTCACTCATACACTCTCAGACACACACACACAACTCCTACACACATATACATACACTCACTCACACACACACACACACTGACACACATTCACACACATATCTGTTTCATATTTTATTATTGATTTTCATTTGATTTGTTGCATATTCGGATCAAAGTTTTCTATAAATTTTTCAACGTTTGATTTTTTTTCATCAAGCGCTAAATTTTCTCAGTCTCGTCGGCATGATTCTTTCTTAGCTACATCCTGGTATTTTCTTAGCTACATCCTGGTATTTTTCAAATGCAACATTTCAAATCTAAATGCTCACATAACCTATAAATGACGCCATGTTCATAACAGTTTCACTCAGTCCAACGGTATCAGAAAACCATTGTATTAAATATACACTATTTACATTATTCGGACTATTGTCCTCATCTTTGTCGCCATATTTGTTGTACGCTCCGGCCTTCTTCAGGTGGATGGAATGTCGAAGGCACATGGCACAGTGGATAAAGACGTTAGTTAGATCCAGTGATAGGACCCAAACAGTGTGAGTTCAATACCCGCTTAAATCAGTGGAGAACTTGGAGAGTGGAATTAACAGGAGGTAACTGATAACTGACATCCATTAGACATGGCATGTGGAACTAGAACAGTCTACACCAGTGAGCGAAATAAAGGGTTCAGTTCGACGTTCCAACCACCTGAAGAAGGCCGGAGCGTACATCGGCCGAAACCTGGAACTAGAACAATCTACGCCCGTAGACAAAATAAAGCGTTCAGTTCGTAATTCAACTCATCTGAACAACGTCGGAGCATACAACGGTCGAAACGTCATGAATATGGCAACAAAGATGAGGACAACGAACAATGTAAATAGTGTAAATTCCTTATCTCAGAAATATAAACAGACATGTTGAATTCGTTTCTCTCTCTCTCTCTCTCTCTCTCTCTCTCTCTCTCTCTCTTAACGACTAGTCTTAACTTGAACGCCAATTGGGATTCAGATTCTCACCCCAACCCCAATGTTCGAATGCTTCCATTATCCATTTTCATAGTCTTTGTTTTGTTCAACTTGCATCACCTTAATTTAATATATGTATGTATGTATATATATATATATATTTAAAAGATAAACAGACCGCTTTAAGGTACCATTATAATAACTTATTACACCAGAGCCCTTTTAAAGGACGCCGGATCATCAGATAGCACTTCCAAAAATGAAATATTTCATTCTGGTGAAATAAGTTATTATAATGGTACCGTAAAGTGGTCTGTTTTTTCTTTTAAATATGAAACATTTCATTTTTGGAAGTGCTATCTGATGATCCGGCGTCCTTTAAAAGGGCTCTGGTGAAATAAATTATTATAATGGTACATTAAAGTGGTCTGTTTTTCTTTTAAATATTAGCTCTAGATTTACATTGATCTCTCAGCTTTCCATCGTCCTTGGGATTACCCATACAGATTACCAAATTCTTCATAACTTAACACACTCTCTCTCTCTCACTCTTTCTCTCTCTCTCTCTCTCTATATATATATATATATATATATATATATAATATATATATATATATATATATATATACACGCCCCATCGCTAAAAATGCTAGAGGAATAGTTTCTCCCTTGTCTTCTTTTTTATGTACCTTACCCGCTGAGGACGTAGCAATCGTGGCTCTCCACAATTTCCTCTCCTTTGTAGGTCTTAATAAATTTTATCTTTCTGTTTTTCTCCTAAACCCTGTCCCACCATCCATTTACTTAAGCTCACTAAGTAGGTTATGCGTTTTTTTCCTCTGTCACTCTTTCCTTCAATATGCCCTGTGAGTATCAGATTTTCCAAGCCCTCTTTCCTCATTATTTGTACGACACCTCGTTTCACAAAAAAATGCTAATTTAGTATCAATGAGGTCATCTGTGCTAAAAGTGCATTATGCTGTCAACACAACAGAAAAGATTTGGTTGCTGAACTCTCTCTATATGCTACATCCCTTCAGGATATAAGCAATCATGGCTCTCCACAAGTTCCTCTCTTTCGTAGCTCTTAACAAATTTTGAATTTTTGTTATCTCTCTTAAACCTTTTTCTACCATACATTTATAGAAGCTCATCTTTTTCTATGTGCTATGACCCTTCAGGACATTGGCAATCATGGCTCTCCACAGTTTCCTCTCATTCGTAACTTTTAATAAATTTAGTCTTTTTGTTATATATTCTAAACCTTGTTCTGCCATATATTTATAGAAGCTCACCTTCTTCTATGTGCTATGTCTCTTCAGGACATTGGCAATCATGGCTCTCCACAATGTCCTCTCATTCGTAACTCTTAATAAATTTAGTCTTTTTGTTATATCTCCTAAACCTTGTTCTGCCATCCATTTATAGAAGCTCACCTTCTTCTATGTGCTATGTCCCTTCAGAACATTAGTGATCATGGCTCTCCACAATTTCCTGTGCTTCGTAACTCTTAATAAATTTGGTATTTTTGTTATATCTCCTTGTTCTGCCATATATTTACTCAATCTCACTAAGTAGGTATATGCGTTGTTTTCCTCTGTCCCTCTTGCCTTCAAGCTGCCTTGTGAGTATCAGATTTTCCAAGCCCTCTTTCCTCATTATTTGCACGACTCCCTGTTTCACAAAAAATTAGTAATTTAGTATCAATGAGGTCATCTGTGTTCAAAGTAATTAGAGTGCATTATGCTGTCAAGACAACAGAACAATTTAGTTACTGAACTCTCTCTATATGCCATGTCACTTCAGGACGTAGGCAATCATAGCTCTCCACAAGTTCCTCTTCTTCGTAACTCTTAATAAATTTGGTCTTTATGTTATTTCTCCTAACCCTTGTTCTGCAATATATTTATTCAATCTCATTCGCTGTTTTTCTCTGTCGCTCTTGCCTTCAATCTGTACTTTGAGTATCAGATTTTCCAAGCCTTCTTTCCTCATTATGTGCCCTAGCAATGCTTCCTGATGTTTTTTTCTCTAAAACTTCGGCGTTGATCACATGTTCGGACCAAGGTACACACAGTGTCCATCTGTAGAACTAGATTTCTTCATCTTCTTGGGGATTGTCCAGCACTCCCTGCCATAGAGGAAGGCGGGTGTCTAGTACACTTTTCTTTGTCTCTAATGAACATTTTCTGTCTCTTAATACTCTGCTTAGCTTTTGGAAAGCATCTTTGGCTAACCCAATGCGTCTTCGGATTTGTACCGCTCCGAGAAGTAACTATCTCCGTCGGCTTTGCTCTCTCTTCGCAAGAGCCATATATTGTTTTCAAGCATTTCACCCCAAGCAAGGTAATAAAGTAACTAAGACTCGGAGATTACTGAGTATGAAAGTATATAAGGAAAAAAAAAGCAAAAACAAAATTAAGGAGCGAGTACAACATAAGAAACGAGAACTAAAAAGAATGCAATTGACATTGCATTTACCAAACATTTTACGCCTTGAGAGAATACAGAAGCGTCTTTGCGGCCTTGTGGGTGATGAATTATTTCCCACCTTTCTGCACAGACGAAATGTCGCGTGCCTGTCGCTATTTCCATGGAAAATATCTAAACGAACTGCATTCCTTCACTTCCCCGAGTTTCGACATTCACAGCAAAACCCACGATCCCAAGTACAGTAAAGAGATTCATATCTATTAGGTTAGTGCAAAAATAATGACGTAATAGTGTCGTTTTTTGACGTTAAAAAATACGTCAAAAAACGACATTAATGCACCAACCTAATATTTCATTCGTATTCCGTTAATGAGAAGGAAGTTCCATACGTGTTACCGCATGACGAGAGCGCCGGATTAAAGGTATCGGATTGTACTAGCTTAGAATACTACTTAAAAACGATACGAAGTTGTTTAATATGCTTTGGTTTGTTTTAAGGCATATCAACACCTCAATGGGTTATTTATTACCGACAAGATTTTTTATTGCTGTTAATATTTTTATAATTTAACATAATATTATTTTTGGTTTTAAGTCAAGTACGGCGCCTTTCTTAAGGATGTTCATCTTTACATCAGGAAACTGATTCAAGATTTCTATTGCTGATAACATTTTTTTCCCAAAAATGTATTGCTGGTAAGTTTTTTGTTTTTTTTTTCTTCAAAAATGTATTGTTGCTAAGGATGTTCATTTTTACATCAAGAAACTGATTCGATCCTTTAGTTGTTTGGTTTGGTTTGTTTTACAGCATATCAACACTTCAATGGGTTATTTAATGCCGACAAGATTTTTGTTGGTGGCAGTTTTGTTTTTTTTCAGAAATTTTTTTTTTTTTGGTATTTTGCAAAATATTTCTGGTATTAAAACCTATTTTTACATTTTCATCGTGTTTTAACCACTGTTTAGGGGTTAACTATTTGCCCATAGCTGGGGCCCTAAGAGGTTCTACCACTCCGTGTCAGGGTGGACCCGTGAAAACAAGTAATTAATTGGTGGTTTCACGCTTCTGATCAGCGGCCTTGCAGTTGGATGTAGTTTATCGTCTTACCCAGGATGCAGTTGTTGTTTATCTTCATACACAGGACGGATGAATTTGTGATCGAACCCAACTGTCATAACTTTTGATCATTTAATTGTACGTTATAAATCTTGGGACCAGTTAACGAAAATTAAACGAGAACGTTGAATTAGATTTTACCAATGCAAATACTACAGAAGAGGTAACATTCTAGTCAGGTCGGAAATCTTCAGATGATTTAAAATAAGGAAAATATGTCGTTTAAATTGCGCGCTAAACGACTTGATGAAAAGAGGCCGCTGTCAGAATGGATGAATCCGGCCAGCCATGAAATGAAGAGGGGGGTAGTGGAATATGTGAAAAAAATAAAATAAAATTGTGAAATATGAAAATGTTACTGGTGCACTTGGAACAAAACCAAGATTCCCCAAATGGATAATGGAAGAATTCGAAATTGAAGGGAAAATGTAGACTCTCGAGGCTGTGTGATAAATGGGTATATAATGAGAGCTAAGCCTAAAACTTATAAGATGTGACATTAATTAAAATGAAAAGCGTGGAAATATTAGGAATGAAAAAAAAAAAGAAAAAGGGAAAAAAGATACAAGAAAGAATGGATTTTAAAAGAAAGAGATTAAATATGATATCTGAAAAATAGAAATGGTGAACGAAAAAGAAAGAAAAATGAAAGAATACAAATTGAAGAAAATAAAAATTAAATGGAGAAAGAAAGAAAAACTGAAAAAAGGGGGCAAGGAAGAAAGAATTTTAACAAAAAAGAGCTTAAATAAAAAAGAAAAAGAAAGATAGAAGAAAGGAAAAGAAAGAAAAAGTAAAGGATAAAATACAAAAGGAATACATATTGAAGAAAAGAAAGAAAAAATGGAAAAAGGAAGAAAGAAAGAAAGAGAGAGAGAGAAAGAAGGAAAGAAAGAAAAACTAAATGAAAAAAACTGGAAAAAATAAGAAAGAAATCATTTAACAAAAGGAGATGAAATGATATATGAAAAATGAAAATGGTAAACAAAAAGGAAAAAGAAAGAAGGAACGAAAAGAAGGAAAACAGATGAAATACATATTGAATAAGGAAAGAACGAATGAAAAACTGGAAGAAGGAAGCAAGAAACAAAGAATTTTAACAAAAAGAGATTAAATAAAAAATAAAAAATGGTGAACTCAAAACAAAGATAGAAGAAAGGAAAAGAAAGAAAAAAGTAAAGAAGGATAAAATACAAAAGGAACACATATTGAAGAAAAAAAGAAAAACTGGAAAAAGGAAGTAAGAAAGAAAGAAGAAAGAAAGAAAGAAAGAAAGAAATACTAAATAAAATAAAATCTGTAAAGAGTAAGGAAGAAAGAAATAATTTTAACAAAAGGAGATTAAATGTGATATATGAAAAATAAAAATGATGAACAAAAACGAAAAAAGAAAGAACGAAACGAAAGAAAAAGGATAAAATATATATTGAAGAAAGAAAGAAAAAAACAAGCAAGAGCAAGGAAGAAAGAAATGATTTTAACAAGAAGATTAAATGTGATATCGAAAAAATCGTGAACAAAAAAGAAAAAGAATGAATGAAAACAAAGAAAAAAGTGCAAAATACAAATTGAATAAAGAAAGAAAGAAGGAAAGAAAGATGGCACAAAGACAGGGAAAAAACGAGGAAGAAAGAATTTTAACAGAAAAAGATTAAATGTGATATCGGTAAAATAAAAATGCTGAACAAAAATTAAAAATAAAGAAGAAACGGAAGGAAAGAAAAAAGAATAAAGAACATATATTACAGAAAGAAAGAAAGAAAGAAAGAAAGAAAGAAAGAAAGAAAGAAAGAAAGAAAGAAATAAGAAAAAAAGGAAGGAAGGAAGGAAGGACGAAAGAAAGAAAGAAAGAAAGAAAGAAAGAAGGAAAGAAAGAAAGAAAAGAAGAAAGACAGAAAGAAATAAGGAAGGAAGGAAGGTTGGAAGGAAGGAAGGAAGGAAGGAAAAGGAAAGAAAGAGAGACAGAAATAAAGGACGGAAGGAAGGAAGAAAGAAAGAAAAAAGAAAGGAAGAAAGAAAGACAGAAATAAAGAAAGGAAGGAAGAAAGAACGAAAGAAAGAAAGAAAGAAATACGAAAGAAAGAAAGGAAGGAAGGAAGGAAGAGAGAAAGAAACAAAGAAAAACAGGAAAATGGATGCATAAAAGAAAGAATTTTAACATGAAAGACTTTAAAAAATAAGGAACGGAAAAGAAGACCGAAAGAAGATAAATTGGAGAAAATAAAAAATTAAAGCCAAACTAAAAGCAAGAAAGAAATTTAAGGAGATTTGATCTTGCAAAACGCAAAACGCAAAAAAACAAAATGGAGGACAAAAGAAACAAATTATAAAAAAAAAAAGAACGCCATGTTAAATAACAACCTTTTGTAACAAAACAAAAAAAAAAAAAAAACGAGAAAAAAACCCGAAGTATAATGAATTATGATTTCGTATATAGATTTTTGTAGACTCATCTATATATACATATTTGCATGTATGAGTGGGCATTTTTTTTTTTTTTTTTACATTTTATTTCTCCAAATTTGTTGCTGAATATTATTATTTTTTTTTTTTTTAGTTTTTGCGTCGATGGAAAACAATCTTTGTAATTGTCTTGGTGTTAACGGCACCGTCCGCCATACCCGCCAACACTACATGTCGCTTTTTCGGCGCCAAAACCTACTTCCCTAGTTCTCTCCCCTTAGATAAATTTCCGCTCATAAATGGTCACTTTCCAAGAGGCACCAGAAGTAAATGGTTTTTCGGGAGAAAATTTGTCATTTAATTATTTTTTTTTTTCCTAACTCTGGGCTATCCAAATTTATAGTTGTCATATCACACCCACAGACAGACAAACACGTGCACGCGCGAGAACACACACACACACACACGCGCGCACACGCACACAGGCACGCACACCTATATATATATATATATGTTTTGAATAATAAAAATATTAAAAAATTAAAATTTTCAGACACACTGCGTTGTGTCTTTTATATATATATATATATATATATATATATATATATATATATATATATATAGTGTAACCCGGATATAAGAGAGTTGTCGGGACCGGAGAATAAGTATTATATCCAGATTTCTCTTATATAGGTTTCTCTTATATACGGGTTTGGTCTATTTTGTTTAGGTAAGTATGGCTCTAATTTGGAACCAGAGAAAATCTCTCTTATATCCGGGTTTCTCTTAAATCCGGGTCTCTTATATCCGGGTTACACTGTGTGTGTGTGTATATATATATATATATATATTATGTATATTTAGGCAGCAATTTTTTTATTGATGCATGTTTCATTAAATAATATAGACAAATTCTGTCTATTTATTTTCAGTACATTCCTTTCATATTGTCTGATAAGCTTAATAACATTATCATTGAAAGACGAAAGGAAATCACCATATTGATACATGTTTATTAATCCTATGTTTCTTTCGGCTTACATAAGCCATTATCAATACACGGACAAAACAATAATGATAGTCTATTTTTCTTGCATGAAAAATTTCAAAGAAACGACTAACTCCTGTTTACGAGACGCGGAAGCGAAAATCACTTCGCAGCTCATGATGTCACACATGACCACGCGAGAGTGAAAAGTGGATTTAAACATGTATCAATATGGTGATTTCCTGACGTTCATGTTCTTGTACCCTTTTTTCCTTTTGGTATTGGATTGATTATTCGCAAATCAAGACACCGAAGGTTTACCGGACGAGTATAATTTCTTATATTTATAAGATTATTACTAGTATATATATAATGCATATTATTGGTTTATTTTATATAAATTTTTATTCACCCCGTGTAAATAAAATGGACGGCTCAACTATTCATATATATATATATATATATATATATATATATATATATATGGTTGGATAGATGTGAGCTTGTGACCCTGGGTTTCACGTTTTAGCGATCGTCAAACCGTGGAAAACCAGGGTTACAAGCTCACATCTATCCAACCATATATGTTAGCTCTATTTCTGATATTGAGTGCTTTCTAATATATATATATATATATATATATATATATATATATATATATATATATATATATATATATATATATATATATATGTATATACATATATATATATATATATACATATATAAATATATATATATATATATATATATATATACATATACATATATATATATATATATATATATATATATATATATATACTCAGAGTGTTGCTACAGTGTAAGAAAAACAACGGTCAATGATAAATAACAGACATCTTTAATATATTAGGAAATATACAGAATATCTGATAAAAAACTTCATTGATGAATGTTATCCCAACATAAAAATCTGATTAGACAATTATTATAACATGTCTGTGTGTCTGTCTGTCTGTCTATCTATCTATCTATCTCTATACATATATATATATATATATATATATATATATATATATATATATATATACAGGAATCCCACGATTAGTGTGAGTAATGTGTACATTAAAAGATACGCACTACATGAAAACGCATTCATCAAATATACACAAAATGGACGAACAAAATTGTAACCTGTTTTACATTTTTAAATTTTAGATAATTTCTAATTAATCGGTAACTGTAAAAGAAATCAGTTTAAAATTTCTGTCGTTACATTGAAGAATGGTTTAAAGCTCTAATCGAAAAGGTATTAATCGAATGCGCATTAATCGAGGAATCCATACATATATATATATATATATGTGTGTGTGTGTGTGTGTGTGTGTGTGTATGTATGCATGCACGTTTCATTGAAAACGACAGACAAGACAAGGTACTACGATTAACCTTTTTATTTAATTTTTCCCTTTTTCGAAGAAGTGCTTTCAGTTTTGGACACAGAATGTGTAGAAACTGCCCAAATGTTCTATAGTTCCGAGCGCTTTCGGCTATATTTTTAATCATTATCAAGGATGATTTTAGTTTTTCAGTTTAATTGGGTGCGTCCGATATGTGTATGTTTTTAGTGTGTTATAGAGGTGTTTTATTTCCCGAATACAGTTAGCACATTTTGGCCGTGTTCGGAATTAATATTGTTAAGCGTGGGCTTTTTTTAAATTTTTATTAGGGTTTCCATTATTTTTAATCATTTATTTACAGGTGGATGAGGTTATTATGTTTGTATTTTCTACTAATATGTTTCGGATGGAGTCTGGTAATTTTGAGGTTTTCAAATGGGTTCCAATTGAGCTGTGGTCAAATAGGTGTAACGTAAGTCGTCTGGATAGGCATGTAGTTGTGTAACCGATGCAATTATTCATGAATTCGGTTTGATCAGGAACACAGTTCCTTAAGGGTTATTTCAACTCATAGATAATGTTTGTTCGTTCTAATCTTGACGTTGCTGGTGGGGTGCTATATTGAGTATAGGGTAATTGTTTTATTTTTTTTTTTTTTGTAGTAGATAATTATTTTGATTTTTTTTTTAACTCGGGCAATTTAGATAGTGTATTTCTGTATAATATTTCTATGTGAAGATTCATCTTGTTTGGAGTTAACGTGCATTTGGTTTTTATAGAAAATATTTATGTAAATTTTGACTATGTTCACTATCATTGTTATTTACTTTGGGAGGAAATAGTCTAATTTGATTGTCCATAAGGTGGTTAGGGAAGCCATTGTTGGTTAATGACTGTTTTACTATTATTGAGTTCTTTAAGGAAAAGTAGTCGAGAGGATGAATTCTGGTGTGCGCTTTTTAGGAAGTTTTTTTATTATTATTATTGTTTTGTATCTGCGTGGGCATTCACTTTTAAAGTTAAGGTGGCAAGAGTTTCTGCTAGTGGTTTTTTTTTATATAATGAGGTGATAAAAGTGATATTACTATATTCTACGAGAACATCTAAAAATGGGAGTTTATTTTTTGACTAAGTTCGTAGGCAAAGTTAAGGACCGAGTTTTTTTTCAAATGTGGTCTTACGAGTATCTTTTTTTTTTTTTACTATTATTTGCTAAAATAAAAATATCGTCTACATATATTTTAGGTTTACAGACCTGTTTAAATATCATATTTTGTATGTGGGACATTTAATAATTGGAAAAGCATGGGCCGAGTGGATTTCCCATACTAACACCATTAGTTTTGATATAAATGTTGCCATTATGATCATAGAATGGAACTTTGGCTGTGCATGCGTGTAGTAATTTTTTGAGTATAAATGATTTGATGAGTGGCGGAGGGATAGAATTCTTAGTATACACAGAATTGAGTATAATGTCCATGTTTTGATCGACAGGGACGTTTGTAAATGAGTTTTCGACGTCAAGTGACGCTATGATACCTTGGTTTGGTTTGGTAGTATTTTTGGTGGATTGGTATGGAGTATGATATATATATATATATATATATATATATATATATATATATATATATAACACGAGAAGAGACTCTTGCCAACTTAACTTTAAAATTTTTCCCACCAAGATTTTTCAATGTGGACCTTCACCGGGTCATTTGCAGGTTTGCAATGCTAGGATCCGGGGCTAGACGCAGATACACATCCATCGGTTCGGGTATACATACATACGCAATTATAATAGCCCCGGATTGTTTATATGGGTGTGCATGTGCAAAATGCCTACTCCTGTATGTAAGAGTCTGTGTCTATGAGAGTGTCACCCCGAGTAAGTACGGAAGGAAATTCTTCCACTCATCACCAAACATAGTCAAACAAGCATAAATAGATCCAACTAAAAAATAAATTACTTTGTCTGATGATTGCAAAAGCATGAAACCCAGGGTCTCACACACACACACACACACACACACACATATATATATATATATATATATATATATATATATATATATATATATATATATGTATATATATATATATATATATATATATATATATATATATATAGAGAGAGAGAGAGAGAGTAGAGAAGATGGTCAATAAACTAAACTAAATGTTTATCATGTTATCTTTTAAGCTAAAAAGACTTATAAATTTAAGCTAGAAACCCATAGGAAACTAAGGTAGAAACCATTAGAAATTTAAGCTAGAATGCTTTAAAAATTTAAACTAGAAACCCTTAGAAAATCCTTAGCAAGTTAATCTAGAAAGCCTTAGAAAAGCCATAGAAAATTATGCTAGAAATCCGTATACAATTAAACTAGAAACCCTTAGAAAATACTTAGAAATTTTAAGCTAGAAACCCTTAGAAATTTAAGCTAGAAACCCTTAGAAAAGCCTTAGCAAGTTAAGCTAGAAAGCGTTAGAAATTTAAGCTAGAAACACTGAGAAAAGCCTTAGAAATTTAAGATAGAAACCCTTAAACATTTAGCCTAGAATTACTTAAAAATATAAACTAGAAACCCTTAGAAAACCCTTAGCAAGTTAATCTAGAAAACCTTAGAAATTTTAGTTAGAAACACTGAAAAAAGCCTTAGAAATTTAAGATAGTAACCCTTAGAAATTTATGCTAGAATGACTTAAAAATTTAAACTAGAAACCTTTAGAAAAGCCTTAGCAAGTAAGGCTAGAAAGCCTTTTGAAATTTAAGCTAGAAATCCTTAGAAATTTAAGCTAAAAATCCTTAGAATAGCCGTAGAAAATTATGCTAGAAATCGTTATACAATTGAACTAGAAACCCTCAGAAAAGC
Source organism: Acanthosepion lycidas (assembly GCA_963932145.1). Lineage (NCBI taxonomy): Eukaryota > Metazoa > Mollusca > Cephalopoda > Sepiida > Sepiidae > Acanthosepion > Acanthosepion lycidas. The sequence continues at coordinate 30,748,262 of OZ010599.1, forward strand.
CTTAGCAATTTAAGCAAGAAAGCCTTAGAAATTTAAGCTAGAAACCCTTAGAAAAGCCTTAGAAACTTAAGATAAAACCATTAAAAAGACTTAGCAATTTAAGCTAGAAAGCCTTAGAAATTTATGCTAGAAACCCTTAGAATATCCTTATAAATTTAAGCTAGAAACTCTTAGAAATTTATGCTAGAACCCCTTAGAAAAGCTTCAGCAATTTAAGCTAGAAACTCTTCGAAATTTAAACTAGATACTCTTAGAAAAGCCTTAGAAATTTAAGGTACCAACCCCCAGAAAACTAAGCTAGGACGCCTTAGAAATTAAAACTAGAAACCCTTAGAAAAGCCTTAGAAATCTAAGCTAGAAAGCCTTAGAAATTTAAGCTAGAAAGCCTTAGAAATTCTTCTAAAATAGCCAACCAAGTGTGGAAATTAAACGAGAAAAGTTAAAAAAAACATCTGTAGTAAACTGGAAAAGTTAAAAAAAAAAAAAGATAAATTTTACAACAATTATAGCAACATCTGCAACTTTTGCCAACAAAATAAATTACCCATAATAACATTTCCAGACCAAAAAAAAAAACTTTTGAACCATAGATCGGTAAATACGACCCAATGTATAGATACTAAAAAAGTTCCTTTTGTGTTCATTTGAAATGGGATGAAAAGAACGGATGTATATATTCATTCAATCTCCCACTTATAAATTTCGAATACACTTGATTTCTTCCACCTCCTCACCTTCTACTACACCTCACGTATTGAGCTTGTATAAGCATTTGACGAAGATAGTTCTAAACACCATTTGAATGATTTTTATCCTGTTTAGCATTAATTAAATTTGTTTATATTTTACTTACTAAGTACAGGGCAATGTTAATTAACTAACGTCGTCTCTTTTAAATAAGCGCCGTGATTAATGTTGGTCAGTCTCAAAGATGAAGAAAAGACTCGAGGCAACGGAGGTATGATTCTACAGAAGGATGCTAAGAATATCATGGACCGAACGTTTGAGAAACGACGAGGTATTTGGAGAGGATGCAAGCAAGCAAAAAGCTTATACTTAACATCAGGAAAAGGCAGTTGAAATTTCTGGGACACGTCATGAGAAAGGAAGGCTTAGAGAATTTGAGACTCACAGGTCGAATAGAGGAAAAGAGAGACAAGGGGACGCAACGCATGAGATACCTAGCGGGCTTAAGCAAGTGGATGGCAGAACAGGGCCTGGGGGGAAGTAGCAAAGGAACAAATCTTATTAAGAGATACAAAAGATAGGGGGAAGTGGAGAACCATGATCGCCTACGTCCTGAAGGGACACGGCATATAAAAAGAAAAAGAAGATTAATCTAATATCTATAAATTCCGTTTTTCTAGCAAATAAACTTACGCTTTGTCGTAGGAAATCAAATGCTTTACCTGCTATCACTTTAGAAGAGAGACAGTTCGGTATAATTTCCAGTGAAACAGCATTTAGAAAATGGTTATCGCTTAAGCACGAAATATTTTTTTTTAAGTAACATCCCCTTTTTGAAATGCACGCTTTGTCGTCATTTTGTCTTCCAAAAAAACTGCTGTGACTAATACCTGTTTTCCAACGATGCTATTTGGCTTCTCTGTTTGTCTCTTCTTGATCATCACGGAGCACCGAGAAAAAATAATAATAAAAAAAAAATAAATGCAACGTCGGGGCTGCGCAAACTGAGTCAGGAATCGCTGAAAAATTACGAATTAAAGAAATAAAAACCAGTATTTAGAGAATAAGTTTGTTCATGGCTGCCAAAGTGGCTTCGGTGTGTCACTTTTTCAGAATATCTACAGGGGATTTTTTTCTGCATAGCTCATACGAAAATATAGATAATGAAGATATATGCCTATTTTTTTTTTCATGGACATTATTCACATATTTATCAGAGATAGATATTTTTCGGTTTTACGATACTGAGGCGCGCTACAAAAGAATAGCGAATGCAGTAAGGATCGAACTCCCCAACATTTAATATTATTCCAGATATTTTTCGAAATATTGCCTTCAACTTTGTTGGTTTTCGGCATATTTAGCTAGGATTTATAAAGATGGTTTTGTCAAAAATATAGAGAAGACACAGGTTATAATGGGTGTTAATGAAACATCCTTTATAACCTGATTATATACAAGGGCGTTTAATTAATATGGGTCAAAGTCAGCAGTAAATAAATCAGTGTTATTGGGGAAAATTTATATATTTCTCTATTGGATCATGTTATTTAAGTCATGGAAATTATGTGTGAAAAATAATATCGCCCAAATGTCCGCCTAATCTGAAAGAAGAAGAAAAAACAATCATTTGTCGCATAAACTTAATTCACATTAAAATTGGTCCAAGTTATTGATACACACTATATTTAAAATGGGAAGTTCTTTTCAATCACCCTGTATATTTATTTATACATCTATCACAAGTTAAAATCTCTCTCTCACTCCCCCCCCTCTCTCTCTCTCTCTCTCTCTCTCTCTCTCTATCTATCTATCTATCTATCACAGTTTGTTCATATCTATCTCTTTATCTCTCCATATATCTATCACAGTATATATATATATATATATATATATATATATATATATATGCTCCTGAAAATTTTTTTCGGTTGAGCTCTCTGGGAAGGAAGTGTGGCTTTGTAAACAGTGACTATTACGGCTAATAATGCAAGACTCTTCGGTAAATCGAATCGAGTTCTCTCAGTCATTGTTTATCTAAAAATAAATAAGCTTAAATTTGCATCCTTCTCTGGCGTGTGCCAACGGCTTAGTGGTAGAATCCAGACTGGTGCTAATTTAGTCGGGTTTCGATCCTAGCTAGAGGCAACTGGACGTCTAGCCACAATGATGAGCAGTGATACAAGCAAGCAGTATGTCAGGGGATCACTATATATATATATATATATATATATATATATATATTAAATTAGGCAGTATATATTTTGTATATAAAGAAGGCAGAATATATTTTGTATATAAAGAAACAATAATTAATAATCATTTTATATATAAAGAATTAATCGCATTAATATTGCTGATTGATTCTATGTATGATTATTTCTTCATATATATATATATATATATATATATATATATATATATATATAAAGGGTGTTTCATTAAGACGGATCAAAGTTTGCATTAAATAAATCAGTGTTATTGGCGAAAATTTATATATTTCTCTATTGGATCATGTTATTTAAGTCATTTCATTATTTGTGAAAAATAAAATCGCCCAAATGTCCGAAAAATCTGAAAAATGGCGCTTAAACTTAATTCACATTAAAATCGGTCCAAGTTATTAGAAAACCCTTTATTATATGAGAGGTGGCCGAAAAATACAAAGTTATGAAGAGCCAAATTTGGGAAAATCTTACTATTTTGAAATCAAAATTTTGAAGAAGCCATAACACATGAACTAAGAGTATCAGGAAAATAATGTTTCATAGTTTCTCCTCAGTTGGGGAAAAATACTTAAATTTCATGGAAATCTGTGATGGTCCCCATGAGATCATTGGTTGAGTTAATATGGAATTATTCATACATTTTTAGACTATTATCTTCATTTTGTTGTTTGTAACACATCATTTCATCTGATAATTTTTTGGCCATCTGAAATTCTGAACTGAATTATTTTCATTATTCCATCTATTTTTCAAACTGTTATCTTCATCTTTGTTGTTTTTAACACATCATCTTATCTGATATATTCTTTGGTCTTCCAGTATTGTCTGATGTTCTCAAATGAAGAATTTTAATTATTCCACATTCTTTTCAGACTGTTATCTTTATCTTTGTTGTTTTTAACTTATTATTTCATTTAATAAATTCTTTGCCCTTCCTGCGTTTTCTTGAGTTCTCAAATTATTTTCATTATTTAATATATAAGCAATTCCATATCAACTCAACCAGCCGTCCCACGAGCACCATCTCTGATTTTGATGAAACTTTAGTACGTTGGACCAACCTATGAAAAGTAAAGACCCTAAAATTTCAGTTTCGTTAAACTCCTATTTCATGTGTTAATGCCTCTTGAAATATGCTGCCAGTTCTTGTTGATTAAAAATACCCCCATTTACAAAATTTGCATTCTAAGAAAATATCACGCTGATATTTAGAACTAGTCAAATATATGAAAAAAACAAAAAAAAAAAAAAACTCATGTTTTTATTTTATTCCTATTTTCTTAAATTAGTCTTACTGATAAGGTACGCTAATTCCAATTTGGAATACATTCAGTGTTATTTTTGTTAATATATGAATATTATTAGAAGTAAGATTACTTACATGGAAATGTCTAATATTTTTACTATGAAAATTCCTTTATCAGATTCTATGTCTAAAAATATTTCTAAGCGACTTCTAGAATTTTCACACAAGTTCGCATCAAGGTGGAAGAAGTTGCACAAAATCCGACAGAAGAATAACTTGATGAAAAACATTCGTCACACTGACACATTTGTTTGGATTATGTGAAGATTGTTCGAAAACAATTATTCGAAAAACGTTTATTCGAACTGCAAATTATTTGAATAAAAAATAATCGAAAGAACAATTATACAAAATGATAATTATTCCAAATGCAAAATTCTTTATTGCATTAAAAATTTTAAAAATTAAAAGAGGAAATGCACAAATGATAATTATTCGAAATACAAATATCTTTAACAAAAGAAATTAGTAAGAAAAAATCCTTATAACCATAGGTTATATGATACTGCATGCGAATAAACAAAATGAAGAGTATCTGTCTATATTTCTGAGATGAGATAATAAATATAGCGACAAAGATTAGAACAATAGTCCGAATAATGTAAATAGTGTACATGCTACCTCATCTCAGAAATATAGACAGATACTCAAGAAGCCCGGAGCGTACAACGGCCGAAACGTTGTAATAGATATGGCGACAAAGATTAGAACTATAGTCCGAAGAATGTAAATAGTGTACATAATACCTCATCTCAGAAATATAGACAGATACTGAAAGGCCGAAACGTTGTGATAAATTTGGCAACAAAGATGAGGGCAATAGTCCGAATAATGTAGATAGTGTAAATAATACCTCATCTCAGAAATACAGACAGATACTGAAGGGCCGAAACGTTGTGATAAATATGGCGACAAAGATGAAAACAATTGTCCGAATAATGTAAATAGTGTACATAATACCTCATCTCAGAAATATAGACAGATACTGAAAGGCCGAAGCATTGTGATAAATATGGTGACAAAGATGAGGAAAATAGTCCGAATGATGGAGATAGTGTACATAATACCTCATCTCAGAAATATAGACAGGTAATAAATATGGCGACAAAGATGAGGCCAATAGTCCGAATAATGTAAATAGTGTACATAATACCTTATCTCAGAAATATAGACAGGTAATAAATATGGCGGCAAAGATGAGGATAATAGTCCGAATAATGTAAATAGTGTAATGAAGAATACTCGTTAAAGGATGCCACCTATTTTTTTTTAAGTTTTCCATTTATGTCACGGTTTTTCTTGGCGCTCTTGATATTTTGGCAACCTGCTCTTACTTTTGGAATATGAATTTTTTGCAAGTCCTATTCTCTTTTAAGAATCCCTAAGACATTCCATATTGTGGGATGTTGGGATGACACTTGCTGCAAAATAATCCTTATGCCATCCTTCAAGGGCGTTATTAGTTCTAGGTAAATCAGCATTGACTCTCTCAAAGAAAAAACAGATACGGATTTCAAAAATAGATTTTTTCGATAAATTATCATTTAGCATAATGTTTGTGGTTCACTAAAGTTTTTTTTTTCTTTTTTCTTTTTTTTTTTTTTTTTGGCCTAGTAATAAAATCTTATTCGCCGGTAAAATAGTTCCGAAATTTTAATTCCATTTGAGAACTGGTATATTGATTATACAGTGATGTATATGGGTGCCCCTCCAAAACGGATGATGACGAGAGACTAAAAGCTGATCTCTGACCTAGCTCTGGCAGCACGGAAGGAAACAAGTGACCTTACGCCATCGCCGATGAAATGATGTTCCCCCTCTGGAAGGCCGCGTACCAAACTTAACTCAACCCATACCTCAGGTACAATATATATATATATATATATATATATATATATATATATATTAGGTTGGTGCAAAAATAATGTCGTTTTTTGACGATTTTTTTTTTTTTATTATCGTTCACCCATTTATCCAACTTTTTTGACTTCCCTATTTGCTTTAAATGGCGGACGACTGTTGAGTGGTCGACCTCGAGTTCAACAGCAACTTCTCGTGTGGTTTTGCGAGGATCGGCTTCAATTAAGGCTTTCAAATGTTCGTTATCAATCGCAGTCGCCCGGCCGCGACCGTCTTCATCTTCGGGGCTCTCGTCACCATTGCGAAATTTCTTGAACCACCGTTGTGCCACACGTTCGTTAGTGGTTCCTGGGCCAAACGCATCATTGATATCACGAGCTGTCTCGGCAGCTTTTCGGCCTAGTTTGAACTGGAACAAGAAAATCGTGCGGATTTGAATTTTGTCCATGCTGTCGAAAAGCCTGCAAAAAAATGAATGAAGAGATTGAGAACGGTAACGAATAACACGATTCGATAGAGCGAAAAACGCGCTTCAAAATGATATATAACATGGCTATATATATCAATGAATTAATTCAGAAATCATATATAAAAGTAACATACGTGAGAAAACGACATTATTTTTGCACCAATCTAATATATACACAAGTATAGGATTGGTATATACGGATTAAATTCCAATAACCAACAAGTACTATTCTTAAAAGAGTGCTCAATACAGAGTAGAGCAAATATAATCATTTATTCGAAAATTATGACATAATAATGTTATAAAATCACTACAAAAATAGCTATTTGTTTCAACACTTCTGGTGTCGTATCAAGTGATGCTGTTGAATGCAGACTAAAGGGTTTTAAAAGGTCCAAAGGGATTTCAAACATAATGGCTATTTTTATAGTGATTTTATAATATTTTTATGTTATAATTTTCGAATAAATGATTTTATATTATATCATTTGTTTACATATGGATGCGCTTTGAGCAGATATGAATGTACGTGAGAGATTCATGGAAGATTGTAGTTTAAATACAGTAAATTCGATCTTGCTAACCGAACCCTCCTTCGTGGCCAAAATCGGTAAAGGTACGTCAAGCTAAATGATGGTTTCGTATAGGATACAGGTTCGATTGCTGTCAGAGGACGAATATTTTCTGTGAAAATTTCTCGGACATTCAGGGCGGTAAATGTTGTTTAATACTGTTTATTATAGCATTTACTTAAATATTTGTATCTATAAAAAGAACGTATAAACATAAAAATGATTAATATATATATATATATATATATATATATATATAGTAAGTAATCCAGTCTAGAAGAATCCTCAAGAGAATGCAGAAATCACTGGAAAGCCATTTCATCCTATTTGGGAATCATTAGCAGTACCCATACACTGATGTATCCCAAATATGACGAAACCGTCGTCCAATGATTTCTGCATTATGGAAGGATTCTTCTAGACTCGATCAATTACTATATATGATTACTGTAAATCCCCAAAATTCCTTGGTTCCGCCAGGTGTAACCTTCATGGTTAGGACCCACCATACCACTTACACTGCAGTTCAAATGTTTGAGGCCACACCTGGTATTCTTTTTTTAAATTGTCCCCAAAAGTAGTTGTACCACCGTCAAAGATGCTGAGAAAATGACCGGTGCCCTGTACGGCTCCAGCGAGTGCCTCACTCCTACTGCTATTGTCTAACATCACAAGAACTAGATCAGGTCGAAAAATGGAGTACTTCTGCCATATATGTGCCGGGTCTGCCCAGTCTTGACAGAGCCTAAAAGCTTTATCGTGACCTTGTAGGTAATGAATCATTCCTCAATCTGTAACCCCCTTTTCTAAAAGAAGTGACGCCGTAAGCATCTCGCAGCTTTATCGCTATTTCCATGGAAATTGATCAGATTAACTACACCCCTTAGATCCACCAACCCTAACATTCTCGGCTAAGTCCCGCCATGACACGCACCTTGTTGGGACCAAACCGTATTCCCTTCCTATTCCCCTAGTGAGATGTAAATTCCCCTCAAACAGCTCCTTCCCACGAACTGCTTCTTTGTGGAATCGACTCTCAAGAAGTTGCTTCCCCGATCACTACAATCTTAAGCAATTCAAGGCTAGGGCTAACCGTTATCTTCTACACATATACGCATAATCTGTGGCTATTATTCTGTAACCCTATACCTCGAGTGGACCCCGGGTCTTGCACAGGGTGCGCAATGCATGTATTGGCTGTGCATTCAAGAAAATTTAATTCGGTGGAGTTCTCTGGGAAGGAAGTGTAGGTTTTTAAACAGTGACGATTATGGCAAATAATGCAAGACTCTTCGGTAAATCGAATCGAGTTCTCTCTGTTTCTTTATCTAAAAATAAATACGCTTAAATTCACCTTCGTCTATTCCGTATGCCAACGGCTTAGTGGTAGAATCCCCGACTGGCGCTAATTCAGTCGGGTTTCGATCTTAGCTAGAGCCAACCGGACCTCTAGCCACACTAATGAGCTGTGTTACAACGAAACAGTATGTCTTTGGATCACAATATATATATAAATTAAATTAGGCGGCATATATTTTATATATAAAGAAATAATCATTTTATTAATACTATATATATGTATGTATAAAGGGTGTTTCATTAAGACAGATGAAAATGAGATACCCAGCAAGGATTGAACCTGTGCCTAATTTGTAAGGAAGCGAACTGTTTGATCCAGTGTGCTTTACTGCATGACAGCGAAGAACGTTGCAGCAAGCAAGGTTTTGTTACTCTAAACTGTATTTATATTTGCCTACCTATAAAATCTGAGAAAAGGAGTTCCTAATTTTTATTTCGCTTTGAATGCTGGGGTAGACCCCCAAGAGTAATTTAATATCACTCAGAAAAAACCCTCGCAAAATTTGTGGCTATTTCAGAATAGATGACCTTTTATTAAATAGCATTAATGCTTTCAAATAATACGAAATATTTTTAAAGATTTTTTACATGTTATAGCAATGAGAATAAATTATTTCAGGAGTATTTTTCGCCTAATTCTTCGAAAGAAATATTTAAAGTAAGAATATATCAAATTTACTAAAAGATATATTTTGACAGCCTGCATTTTGTCCTAAACAAAAAGTCCTATGTAGATGGGGTTAGTTCGGAATGAACTCATTTTTTAAAATACACCTTTAAATTAGCATGTCTACTATTGAATACAACACGCACAAAATATGAACTTAAATTTCGCAAAAACATGCACTGATATAAAAAAATATATGAAACTTTTTAGCGTATTAGGTATCATAAATAAAGTGCCAAAAAAATCTTATTTAAGGAGTAAGAGATTTTTTTTTAATAAAATGGAGCTTGGAGATGAGTCTACTCCAATTTGGGATTGAAACATATGAACAGTCTGTGATTGATAGATAGATAGATAGATCCGAATAGCTAGCTAGTACATATATATATATATATATATATATATATATATATATATATATATATATATATATATATATATATATATATATATATATATATGGTGGGATAGATGTGAGTTTGTGATCCTGGGTTTCACGCTTTAGCGATAGTCAAACTACCGCGCATATAATATATAAATAATTATATATATATATTTTTATTTATATCTATATACACAGACTTTTCACATATATATATATATATATATATATATATATATATATATATATATATATATATATATATATATATATATATATAAATATTAGGTTGGTGCAAAAATAATGTCGGTTTTTGACGTTAAAAATACATCAAAAACCGACATTATTTTTGCACCAGCCTAATATATATATATATGCATGTATGTATATATAATTATGTGTGTGGAGATAGATAGATAGATAGATAGATAGATAGATAGATAGATAGATAGATATGAGAAAAATACAAATAGATAAGAGAGATATATGAACAGGCTGCGATTGATAGATACGCATAGCTAGCTAGTAGATAGACAGATAGATAGATAGATAGATAGATAGATAGATAGATAGATAATGAAATATATATATAGATAAGAGAAACATGAACAGGCTGTGACTGATATATACAAACAGATATTTGGTAGATATAGGATATATATATATATAGGTGTATGTATAAATACACACACGCCCATATACATACATATATATATATATATATATATATATATATATATATATATATATATATATATATGTATATATACATACATACATACATATATATATATATATATGTATGTATATATATATATATATATATATATATATATATAGAGAGAGAGAGAGAGACAGAGAGATAGACAGAGAGAGACAGAGAAAGATGAAAAAAGCAGACAGATCGATGAGAGACAAATATGAACAGGCAATGATTGCTAGATATGAATTGTTAGCTAGTATATATATATATATATATATATATATATATATATATATATATATATGTAGATAGATAGATAGGTAGGTAGGTAGGTAACTCAATGAGTAAGAGAAAGAGAGATTGAATCTGGTGTGTGCAAAGAAATGGGAGTGAGAAATAGTTTCGCATTGCCGATTGTCAGCGGAGAAATATTCCATCCTAAGAGCCGTGGAGACAGTCCGGCACAGTTATTGTGAATGGCTCAAGTAAAACAAAAAAAAAAAAAAAAAAAGAAACTGCTTAAAAGTCATCGAAAATAAAGAAGAAAAATGAAACGGATTCTGCGGAAATGGAAGCATTGAAACAAAAATCTTTAAATCAAATGTGAAAAAAAGAAAAAAAAAAATGGAAACGAAAAGTAAAAACATGGAAACAAAATTCCCAACTGGAGCAGTATAACAAATTTGAACGAATAAAGATCCGAGAAGCAAGGCTAGAAAAAAAAAAAAAATAAAAAAAAAATAGTTACGTTGAATATGTCCCCCAAAATGCTGAAAAATGAGATAAGCACTTAAAACCTTTTTGCTGAATTAAAAAGCATGTAAAAAAAAAAAAAAAAAAAGAAAAAGAAAAGAAAAAGAAAAAAAATGAGAAAGCGATCTTGGAAACAGACATATTCATTTAGTATGTCCTGTTACTTAAACAAAAAATTACAAGTGCATACACATACGTTAATATGATGTGTATTTCAGATGAATTTGTTATAAATATAAAAAAAAAACATCTAAACACACGCATATACGTGCATATAAGGTGACACAAGGACATCAAATCTGAGGAAATAATATGGTATCTGAATAATTATGATATGAATAAATATGAATGAAATATGAAAAATACTGTGCTCCGCCACTTTGTAGGGGAGAGTTCCATTTCATGCAATGTGCTCTAGCGCTTGGCAACAAAGAATGTCGCAGCAATATATATATATATATATATATATATATATAGTAATTAATTCAGTCTAGAAGAATCCTGAAGAGAATGCAGAAATCACTGGACGGCCATTTCAACCTATTTTGGAATCATCAGAAGTACGCATACACTGATGTGTCCCAAATATGACAAAATGGTCTTCCAGTGATTTCTGCATTCTGTTAAGGATTCTACTTGACTCGCTGAATTACTACATATGATTACTCTAAATCCCCGCAAATTTCTACACTTTCATATATATTGGGGGTTAGATCTGTTGGAGAGTAGATCTTCCAAACAATATCTAAAATAGCAAAAAAAAAACAACAAAAAAAAAACATGGAAAGTCTAGCCACTACAGCAAAAAGTGCTTAATAACAAAAGAAGAGAAAAGGGTTATATATATATATATATATATATATATATATATATATATATATATATATATGTGTGTGTGTGTGTGTGTGTGTGTAAAAATAAAAAAAACAAAAAAACAAAACATCGAAAGTCTAGCCACTACAGCAAAAAGTGCTTAATAACATAAGAAGAGAAAAGGGTTATATATATATATATATATATATATATATATATATATATATACTCGTTTCTCTTATCTTGTTATTAAACACTTTTTGCGGTAGTGGCAAGACTTTCCAGAAATTCTTCAGGTGATTGGAAATTCGATCGAATTCTTTATTCTATTTTAAGTATTCTATTCATATCGATCAGTCTATTTCTCTCTCTATTTAGCCTCATATCCATCTCTCTATCTGTCTATATGTCTGAGATATTATGATTACTTGCATCATTTATATTAGTCGGACTGTTATCCCTATTTTCATTGTTATATGCACCAAGTTTCGGCTGTTGTATACTCCGGACTTCTTCAGGTGATTGGAATTTCGAACGGGGCAGATTGTTCTAGTTCCACGTGCCATGTCTCTTTTTTGCTATTCTATTCATCTGTACCAGGATTTGATTTTATATTTTTTATTAGTTTCATAAAGGCCAAATTAGATCTTTGTCTTTCAGTAATTATTTTCTATTCACAGAATGTTGGCTATTGTTAATGGATAATAGAAACGCCGAAAGCACTCGGATATATAGAACATTTGTGAAGCTTTTACACGCTTTAGGCCCAGAAAAGAAAACACTTATATAAACAAGAAACATTGAATAAAAAGCTTAAATACTGTACCTTATCAATCGCCTTTAATCAAATCTAATACCTATATATATATATATATATATATATATATATATATATATATATATATATATATATATGGGGTGTATAAATGCGAATGTCAGTGTGTCACACATTTTCAACTTTACTCCAAGAGGCCGTAGCCCAAAATATACCATTTTGGAATCAGGCAGACTCCGTGAGCAAATTAATAACATTCCTGAAATCCTGAAATTTTGGATTCCCAAATTTCGTTACTGCGATTGTTTTCCAATTCCGCCATCTTGGCTTCTAAGGATAAAAACAATTAAAGGGACACAACTCTCAACTCTCTAACTTTCAATAGCTCATGTTCAAATAAAAAAATTACTGTTCTCAAATGTTTTTAATTTTGCTCCTAGCCCAACATATCATACCATTTCGGAATCAGGCCGACTCCATGAGCAAATTAAAAACATTCCGTGCCGGATCAGGGCCAGAAATATTGAAATTTAGGATTCCCTAATTTTTATTATTGCGTGTGTTTTTGGCGATTTTTTACCTGTTTTTTTTTTTTTTTTTTTTTTTTCGAGGAATATTTTTTTGTACGATAATAGTTTTTATCACTTTGTAATAAATTTGGGAATAACCACAATTAATTGCGAAATTCAACCATGAAATAAAAATAATTGTTTCTACGTAAGATAAGGACTTACGTGCATCAAATTGTTTTTAAATTAAGTGTCGATAAAAGAATTATCGTTCAACTTTTAAAAGTTAAGCTTAAATATTCATGCAATACTTAAATGGAGCTATCATTTTTGCGTTCTTCGGTAGTTTATTGCTGCCTATCGCATACGGTAGCAAAAAGAAATCTCCGCCAACAGAGGACCAGATTGCAATCAAAAGAGCCAAGTCTGCGGATTAGGAATAGAAAGTCCCGTGCAAATGAAAACCGGGATCAAATGGCAGCCAGGAGAAATTCCAATGCTGAGAATATGCAAACTCCTGAAGGCTCAAGCAAGTGCCCTCCATAGGAGATTGTTTAAATGCCATCAAATAGGACGGATTTTAAGCTTATATATATATATATATATATATATATATATA
>OZ010599.1:30764463-30771963 GCA_963932145.1 Acanthosepion lycidas
TTTTTTTTTTTAACAGTTCATCACCCGACTATTTGCCAGGACAACCCAACAGCACTTAATGCTATTGAAAAGGGCGTTTAGGTCCTCTTGGCGGAGGATTGTAGATTTTCTGTGATCCTGATAACTATTCTCTTTCGCTTTCTCTCTCTCTCTCTCTCTCTCTCGCTCTTTTCTCTCTCTTTCACTTTCTATTTGTCTCTCTATTTCACCCCCCCGTCTCTTTTCCTTTCTGTCTCACTTTCACTCTCTTTCTCTTCATCGCACTGTTCTTCGTTTTGCTTAATCGTCATTCTTTATACTCCTTGCCATGTAAGCATTTTGATGAGTTTTCACTTTTCATTCAATCTCTATGTTTACCTTTTCCCGTTTTGGTTACTCTTTTTTTAATCGCTTGAAGACACTAAACCTATTTCAATTTTTTCGTCTTTGTTGTTTTTTTTTATCTTCCTTTCTTTTCTTTCTTTTCTTTTCTTTCTTTCTTTCTTTCTTTCTTTATTTTCTTTCTTTCTTTCCTTTCTTTTCTTTCTTTCTTACCTTTCTTTCTTTCTTTCTTTCTTTTCTTTCTTTTCCGTTCTATTTGTCGCAATCAGACATTTTTCATTTTTTTCTTTTACTTTATACTTTCATCCTATTATATCATTCATTCTTATCATTTCTTTCTTTCTTTCTTTCTTTCTTTCTTTCTTTCTTTCTAAAACTTTTATCTGTCTTTCTTTCTTTCTTTCTTTATTTATTCCCATAATAATACTTTTCTCTTTCTTTCTTTCTTTTCTCTTTCTTCCTTTCTTTTTTCTTTCTTTCTTTCTTTCTAAAACTTTTATCTTTCTTTCTTTCTTTCTTTCTTTCTTTCTTTCTTTATTTATTTATTTATTTATTCCCATACTAATACTTTTCTCATTCTTTCTTTCTTTTCTCTTTCTTTCTTTCTTTCTTTCTTTCTTTATTTATTTATTTATGTCTTCCCATACTAATACTTTTATCTTTCTTTCTTTCGGTTTTTCTCTTTACTCGAACTTTTTTCTTTCAATCCTGAAACGTCTCTCTTTCTTTCTTTACTTCTTTCTTTTTGTGACACTATTTACGTCACTAGAAAGAAAGAAGAAAAAAAAAGAAAGGCGATAATTAAATTTAGGTGATAAGAAGCTATCACGAAAAGGACACTAAGCGGTGTTATTTTTCTGACAGGGAAAGTGGTAAGATTTTTATTTCCATTGTCGAGAAAGTGAAACACAGAATTTAATCTGATTTATGTTACGGGGCGGCGAGTAAGATATATCCAATCTGCCCATGGCAATGATAAAAAAAGATTTTTTCAAGTTGGACAAGAGACCTCCAGCAGGGTGCTGGGAGATAAAAATTAATTAGGTCAAGCTTGACCGAAACTAAAATGTCCGTGGAACCACCTCCATGTCATTTGGGAAAAAAAAACTGTTTATCGGCAGGGCTGGCTATGATAGCTAAATTATTTTATCAGAACAGTTAATTAACAACAGAATGCAAATACGTCCAATTGACCACCCACTTGTTTGGCGAAATCCCCGGGTGATAAAGTCCAAGTGACATTTGACTATGATAATATTCTAAGGTTTGTGGTCGGGCAGAAGGAAAGAAAGAGAAAGAAAAGAAAAAGAAAAAAAAAGAAAAAGGAAGATAATTTTTTTTTTCTTTGAGCAAGATTTTTTAAACCGAGTTAGTCTGGCCAAACCCACGCCGCTGAGCGCCCATTTGCTGGATGGTGGCATGAGCGTTAGGCGGAGGTAATCATGTGAAGAAGGAGGGGGGGCCTGTTGCGACCCCCTGAAGGGATAGGTGTGAGATGCCACTGTGAGAGAGAGGGGAAACCCGTTGACACCCTCTGAGGGCATGGTGAGATACCAATATGAGAACAGAAGAAGGTGGGAAGACGAAAGACTTCCAAAAATGGAAAATAATAAAATTTTCCTGACCGAAAACAAAGAAGTGGATTGTGGGTTTAGAATTATCAAGGAACCTCAAATCCCGACAAGCCCACCCCGGTTTTGGTCGGCGTCCATATAAGCAGAGTCGCAGCGAGTGAATACCAGTCGAGTTCGAATTCAAGTTCGCAGTTAGAGTTGCACTCGCCCCGCAGAAACCTGGCCGAAAGATTCCACGCAAATCACACCTCAACTTCTAGCCAAGAACAATGTATTTTTGAAGAACGACTTAGACTCACACCACCGAAATAAGTTTTACGAATATCGCCTGAAGATACACCAAGAACCAGTTTCTTAAAGAACAAACAACTTAAGATGTTAAGACTCGCCTAACAAACACAAAGTGTCACGAATCCATATAGCGAATTGGGAAGAAGACGCAGTCCTGTATTCAGCAACCATATATAAAATATTGTTATCCTTTTTTTAACACATTTGAACTTTTCGAGTTATTGTTTTTTCTTCTTTTACATATACTTGTGCGGTGTTTCCCTTGATCGAACTCGGCTCGCATTACGGCCCGGCAACTGATTGATTTCGTCAGCCTGAGATCAATTCGCAACGTAGGTAGGTTAGACTGGAAATCAAAACAGTTACTTCGGTAACCAGACGTTGGAGGCGAGCTGGGAACGACAAGGCTGATACCGAATCTAACCAGATTCCCATCCGAATCACCAAAAGGTTAGAACGTCACATTTGGTGCCACGACCAAAACCGAGCCAGTTGGTCGTCACAGGACAGGATAGCACGACGGACGTGGCTAGGCTGATGTCACATTTGGCGCAGCGACACAGGGGGGACGTCACATTTTTATCCTTCTTTCTTTCGCTCTTAACAATGTTTTCTCTTTCTTCTACTCTAAAGCTATCTTCCTTCAACCATAACACTCTTCTTTCTTTCTTTCTTTCTTTCTTTCTTTTTTTCTTCTCTTTTTTCTTCCTTTCTTAACCATTTTCTGTCTTTGCTTCTTTCTTCCTTAACACTTTCTTTCCTAACACTCTTTCTTTCTTTCTTTCTTTCTCTCTTTCTTTCTTTTTTCACACTCTTTCTTTTTCTTTTCTTTCTGTCTTGACACTGTTTCTTTATTTCTTTCAAATTAACACTCTTTCTTTCATTTCTGGTAGCATTACTTTCTTTCTTTTTTTCTTTCTTCCTTTCTTTCTTTTCTAACTCACTTTTTTTTATTTCCTAATTCTCTTTCTTTCTTTTGTCTGTCCTAAAACTCTTTCTTTCTTAACAAACTTTATTTATTTATTTATTTCAACCCTTACACTCTATCTTTTTTCCTTCTTTCTTGAAACTCTTTATTTCCTTCAACCTATTAAAACTGTTTCTTTCTTTCTTCTTTTCTTTCTTTCTTTCTTTCTTTCTTTTCTTTCTTTCTTTCTTTTTTAATGTCCTTTCTTTCTTACTTTCTTTCCGTCCTCTCTTTCTTTCTTTGCTAACGCTGTTTCGTTCTTTTTAACACTCTTTCTTTCTTTTGTTTTTCTTTCCTAACGCTCTTTCTTTCTTTCTTTCTTTCTTTCTTTCTTTCTTTCTTTCTTTCTTTCTTAACACTCTTTCTTTTTGTTTCTTTTTCACTTCCCTTTCAGTCCCATAATATCTCAATCCACCCGTTGTCCTTTCTCACTTTCTTTCAATCTTTCTGTTGTGGAGATGAACACAACTCTCAAGAATATGACTTGAACTCGTCTCAATGGCATATACAATGTGCGTTTTCTAAATTGTCACCATTTTATATTTTAATTTCAAGTCTGCATGTTGTTTGTTTCTGATTTTGTCAACTGCACAGTATATTAGGGTCAGTTGAGCACAGTGCCTGAGGAAAAAGAAACACTATGATGCAATTCACTCCGCCAGAAATTTGTAAAACGGTATGCTGTACTGTTTGGCAGTCGCACCGGAAGCTGTAATACTAACACTTCAGAATGTTCGAGCGTCAATCTGAGGACAGTTCAGAGGATTCAAAAAGAGTCTAATGGTAATTACGAAGGTACGGCAGGTTGGAAAACTCACTCTCATTGTTCTGATAAGAAAAGAACTCCCAAATTTGTTGGCGAGTACCTCAGACTCAACACGATGACCTACATCAAGTGTCTTGAAGAAGTAGTTATGTCCTGGGCCAAGAGGGTATCTTCTGGAAGACACTTTGTCTTGCAACAGTACACTGCACCATGACACACATGCAGGTGTGGAGAAAAAAGGAATGGCTTACCTCACAAACGCCCTCGCGTCTGTCTGGCCTGTGGGTTGAGAAAGGAAAGGTTCCAAGATGGCGTCCGTGACATTTAATATTTACAGTCTCGTGCAGTCACGCAAAGTCGCGTTACACGCATGGTAATGAGGTGTTTCTGGACTCCATAAAAGCAGGTCGCTTGGAAAAATGAAGAGAACAGCATTACACCAGTGTTTGGTGTACATGGCTTTGCGTTGCAGCGTGTAAGACATTTTCCGACGTAAAATGTTGCGTCCCTTTCACCCTTGAATTTGACACCCTTGCTACAGCAGGAGAATCCAGTCATAGCTGTCAGACAATTTTGCGAGCACATCACCCCTTACATTTTGCCACCTAACACCCCAGACTACAACACACGTAAATATTATTTGTGGATCGCAGTGGAGCGATAGACCAACAAAACTCCTTGCGTCACCAAAGATGAACTGAAGGTAAGGATTAACAGCATTCACAAACTTAATCAAGGAGACCGTTCAGAAAAGATGCAGGAGATTCCGTCTAGAGGCCGTGTTTGAAGCCAATGGGGATTTTATGGAATAAATTTTCCCTTGAGTATTTCAAGATATTTTTGTGTAATTTTAGAAAATATATCTGTTAAAATCAGATGCTATGTTATTTTCATTTTTGCGTAATTTCGACGATAATTTATCCCTCGCGTTCTGTATACTGACGAGTGAGAATCGTCAACGATGCTAGCAGGGAGCGAGCCTTATATCCTTACTACTGAATTCAGTAAGAGTCCGTCGACGGCGAGCGACATTATATTTTATGATTTTGTTATCTTCATTCAAAGGAATGAAGACATATTTCCCCCTTCTTTATTTACTTAGTCTTTTTTTCTTCCCCGCTCTCCAAACTCGCACTTTCTGACCGTAAATAAATAAATAAATAAATATGCCTCCCGGTGTATATTAAACAATATGGAAACAAATACTTACTCAGCTTAATCTTTACCCGAGGCTAACGGTTCGGAAAGAAGATTCCAAATTAGTTTTGGCTTCTGCTTCTTTTGTAAACTGCATTTTAAATCCTGATCTGTATCTTGTCTCGACCACAGTTCGTTGTCACATGAGGGAAGACATGATTATCGCAGCCATGAAATAGAATAACGTTCGTTTTAATACGGAACATGAATTATTATATTAAGTTGGTGCAAAAATAATGACGTAATAATGTCGTTTTTTGACGTTAAAAAATACGTCAATAAACGACATTATTACGTCATTATTTTTGCACCAACCTAATATATTCGGTATAGCAAACTTTCTTTTAGACATGTTTCATTGAATGTGACAGACAAGGAAAATCATACAAGTCTTTTTTTTTCTTATATCTAACAACGCAAGGTGGTGAGAAAGAAAAGTATGCTGAATTACAAAGTTTTATCCATCCTCTTGTATTTCTTTCTTTCTATCTGATGTAACTTTTATTTATTTCTACCCTCATACTTTTTTATTTTATCCGGTCTTTCTTTCTTTCTTTCTTTCTTTCTTTCTTTCTTTCTTTCTTTCTTTCTTTTTAATGTTCCTTCTGTCTCCATCTCTAAGTGTCCGTCTTTCTTTTTCTTTATTTCCTTTGTTATTCCATTCAATATTCATTCTCTTTCATCTGTACCCGTCATCTTTCTTTCTTTCTTTCTTTCTTTCTTTCTTTCTTTATTTATTTAATTCATTGTCCCCAAATACTTTTATTCTTTCTTTCTTTCATTCTATCTTTCTTTCTTTCTTTCTTTCTTTCTTTCTTTCTATTTTCTTTCTATTTTCTTTCTACCTAATACTTTTATTTGTTCATTCTTTCTGTCATTCTTTCTTTCTTTCATTCATTCTTTCATTCATTCATTCATTCTTTCTTTCTTTCTTTCATTCTTTCTTTCTTTCTTTCTTTTTTCTTTCTTTCTACCATAATACTTTTATTCTTTCTTTCTTTTTTTCTTTCGTTCTACCGTAATACTTTTATTCTTTCTTTCTTTCATTCTTTAGCTCTTTCACTCCGTATTTCCTTCTTTCTTTCTTTCATTATTTCTTCTTTAATACTTTTATTCTTTCTTTCGTTCTTTCATTTTTTCTTTCTTTCTTTCTTTCGACAATAATAATTTTATTCTTTCTTTCTTTCTTTTTTGTTCACCATTTTTTTCGATATCATATTTAATCCCTTTCTGTTAAAATTTCTTTCTTTACTTTTCCAGCTTTTCTTTCTTTCTTTCTTTCTTTCTTTCTTTCTTTCTTTCATTTTTTCTTTCTACCCTAATAATTTTATTCTGTCTTTATTTTTTTATTTGTTTATTTACTTATTTCTACCCTAATATTTTTATGCTTTCTTTCATTCCTACCTCATTTTCTTTCTTAAATAGAAGTGTCCTTTTTGTTTCCATCAACCCACTGCAGGTTATTTAAAGCCAGAATATATTTTTAGACTGTAAGAATTTTTCTTTTTTGAGAGCTAATAATAGTTCAGTCACACATGTCTTACTAATTAACCCTTATCGAGTGGGAGAAGAGATGACGTCATACCTTTCTCAAGGGATTTTGCGCATGAGTGAATATGACGAACGCAACGTGAATTGAGACTCGGTGAAAAATATTGTATCATCCATGATTGCGTCAGATTTTTCACGCCCGGACACCATTGTCTCGACTGTCGATTAGTTATCCTACGGCCATTGTCTACGATGGACGTTACCCCAAAGAATCGTACGAAAATTATAACGCTTCACGAAAACACTGGAAAGAAAATACCAGTGAGCAAATCAAAGTACTATGGACTGGCACAGAAACTCTGCTGATTTAAATTCATACGAGAATCTGTGGTCAATCTGCAAGGAACGACCTTCGTGGAATGGGCATACGAAGTACTAACATGTGCACTGGGTCATATTTCATTGGAAAAATACGAAAAAAAGTAACTTATAACGGAATTATTCGTTTTGTTTCAGTAAATTTGCACAAGGGTGTAACATGATTTGGATCCAGAACAGGTTAATATTTTTATAAGACGATTCAGATTTAACAATGGAGCCAAGTCTAATGCAGAAAATCATTTTACATTCTTAGACAAAACATGTGAAATAATAAAATCATAATTTCTTTTAGTATATGGGATATTGTGTTGAGCATGTGTTTCTTTGCTGTTTTTTTGTTTTTGTTTTTGTTTTTGGTGGGGAGCATATTTATACATAAAAATTTAGTTTGAACTTTGTTTATTTACGTCATAAAACATGACATTTACAAAAAGTTTATTATCAATATATATATATATTTTTTTAATACGGATTCATTTTACGTAATGAGAGACATATTTTAAATATAAGAT
>OZ010599.1:30774463-30781963 GCA_963932145.1 Acanthosepion lycidas
ATTAATAACTTTGAAGAGACTGGATCTGCCAGAGAATTCAAGATGAAGAAGTATAACAGTATCCCAGCTAAGATGTTGCAGAAGTCAATGAGGAATCTCAACAGCAGATTTCAAGAATGCATTCGTGTTGTGGATTCCGGGATGAAATCCAGTCTCCAATGAATGACAAATGCAGGAATGAAATATAGCAAATAAATGTATTTACACAATAATACAATTGATAATACGGTTAGTAAATCCAGAAATGCGGTTAGTAGCAATATTAATAATAATAATAATAATAATAATAATATATATATATATATATATATATATATATATATATATATATGTATGTATATATATATATATATATATATATGTATATATATATATATATATATATATATATATATATATATATATATATATATATATATATATGGATTAATAACTTTGAAGAGACTGGATCTGCCAGAGAATTCAAGATGAAGAAGTATAACAGTATCCCAGCTAAGATGTTGCAGAAGTCAATGAGGAATCTCAACAGCAGATTTCAAGAATGCATTCGTGTTGTGGATTCCGGGATGAAATCCAGTCTCCAATGAATGACAAATGCAGGAATGAAATATAGCAAATAAATGTATTTACACAATAATACAATTGATAATACGGTTAGTAAATCCAGAAATGCGGTTAGTAGCAATAATAATAATAATAATAATAATAATAATATATATATATATATATATATATATATATATATATATATATATATATATATATATATTGAACAATAAAAAATTAAAAAATTAAAATCCTCAGACACACTGGGTTGTAGATTAATATTCTTTCGTTTTTTTATTATTATTCCATTTAGATTCCTCGACTAGTTTCGGCCGAAATGGCCATCATCTGGAGGAGAAATATTTCTGCTTGCTGCTAGCACTAAACTACAGAAATGAATGTCTTGATGGAGAAAATGAACTTTTGTCTGTAGTTTTCATTTGTTTTTTTATTTTTTTATCTTTTTAACATGAATCTTTTAACATTCCTTGTGTTGGTCAAACAGTCTCTTTATATATATATATATATATATATATATATATATATATATATATATATATATATAGAGTCTGGTAAATCCAGTCTCGAAGTAGGACTTCCTTAGAGTCTACATCCTTGTAACTGTGAATTCTACAAGCGGTTACCTCACACTATTAATCTACCTCCAACTCAATCACAATCATTGCTCTTTACTCTGACGATATTCAGTCACCCCCCACGAGGGCGTCATGTGGCACAAGGCCTTTTTAACGTGGACTCACCGAGCCCGTGGGCTCGGCCAAAAATATGCCCATTGAACCCGAATAAACGGGTTCAGGGCCGGTTTACCTGCCCAAAAGAGAATCCGCCCTTCGGCGTAGCCTCGTTCGGGTTTCTCCCCGCCCGAAGGCAGAGAGTTCAACCGTTCAGCCGGTCGACCAACATCGACTGACTGACTGACTGACTGACTCTGGGTATTTAACGGCAGTAGTCCAAGTACACACTGGTCGAGTGCACTTGTATGGAAATGGGGAGGACCCCATAACAATTCGTACATGAGGACGCCATCTACAGGACGTAATTTCTAAAAAATGAAAATTCCATCATTGTTTCTTAAATGTCATGTTTTAAGTTTTCAATTACTATGAATAAAATATTTTTCTTCCATCACTCTTGGTTTTATTGGATTATTAAAAAGTTCCCATTTTTTTTTTGGGGGGGGGGGTCACCCTGTATAAATATTTTCATCGTAATTGTTCCTAGAGTTTATGATTTTACGCTCAGTACTAGATTGGTAACAAGGTCTCATCTATTTGCAGTTGAATTGCCTAGACGGAAGTTCTATGCTAGCAGTTCCTTTACTCGCACCTCTTGCCAATTCCGTTTCTATGCTTTGCAACCATCTTTGATCCTCAAAAATTAAAATGCAATGTCAATCGTTATCTACTGTCTTCTTCATTGCTCTTCTATTGCTCTCTCTACTTAATAATGTTTCTCCCTCTTTTCTTTTTACTCTTTCATACTCGGTAACCTTGTGTGTCTTAATGGTTTTATTTTCACTTTCCCACCATCATAAGGTTGCTACCCCGTTGCCTTTTCTCTAAATATTTTCATAGTATTTGTTCTGATGAGATTTCCTCTTTGGTACCTAGACTTTATGAATTTAAGCGCAGTGCCAGCAACGATTCACCATTTTACATTTCAAACAGCTAGATGTAACCGCAAGTTCTATGCTAACAGTTTCTTCTATCACACTTCTCGCTTATCGATCTCTCTTCAAGCCTCTTGCTTTCGAATCAAGTTTAGGGGCAGTACTAGATTGGCAGCAAGGTCTCCTCATTTTACATTTGAAATGTCTAGATGTAACCGTCAGTTTCTTTTCTCGTATTTCTCACTTGTGAAACTCTCTTCTGGTTTCATGCCTTCAAAAGTTTAAATGCAGTGTCAATCGTTATCTACTGTCTTCTTGATTCTTCTTCTTTCTTTCTTTTTTTTTTATAAGACCTTAAAAATATTTGTCTTTTTTTCGTATTCTTCCCTGCTCAGTAATCCCTTTCTGTCTTAGGGGTTTTATCGACTTGCTTGGAGTGAAAGGATTAAAAAAAATATGTAAATGTATATGTGCTAATGTGGAAAAGAATGAAGATCCACTTTTTTGAGTCTAACAATCTTGGAGAGTCGGGGAATGATATTTTCAGTTATGGTTGAAAAGAATGCATTGGGTAAGAAAGTTTGAGAACCACTGCTTTAGACATTAATAAATTAATTGGACGCCATGCATAGCATCCATATGAGTTTAGATCTGATGAGGTTATTTAGTTTTTATGTTAAAATTTTGGTTTTGTAGCAACTTATGGCGTTGGGCAAAACTACCTCTAATTCCGCAAAATCTATGATCAATTTACTTAACTCCTATACAAAATTTGTTATAACTGATCCATACACTAATGTATTTGAAGTGTTTAGAGTTTATTAATTCCATATTATGAATTTTTATGATGGATTCTAGAGAGGTGCCATCATGGCTTTCATTCCATTTTTTTTATTTTTATTTTTTATCTTGAGTCTTACTTCTTGTAACACTTGATAGAGCATGCTGATATTTTTTTAAATTCAAGATCATTCTTATTCCCGTGAATATCTATGTCATCAACATGGCCCTACCTCATCATCTGTTCACTGGCCCCCAGGAGGGAAAGCAAGAAATAGTTCTGTTTAATGAGTCTCTTTTTAATGGGTTATCTTCTTTTAATTCAATATCATTCTTATTGAAAACAACGGATACCTATGTCATCAACATGGCCCTACCTCATCATCTGTTCACTGGCCCCCAGGAGGGAAAGCAAGAAATAGTTCTGTTTAATGAGTCTTTTTTTAATGGGTTATCTTCTTTTAATTCAATATCATTCTTATTTCAAAAAACGGATACTTAGGTCATCAACATGGCCCTACCTCATCATCAATACACTGGCCCCGGGAGGGAAAGCAGGAAATAGTTGTTTTTCATGGGTTATTTTTAATGGGTCTTTTTTTAATGGGTTATCTTCTTTTAATTCAAGATCATTCTTATTCCTGTGAATATCTATGTCATCAACATGGCCCTACGTTAGTTCACTGCCTACCCTGCGGAGGGAAAGCAGAAAATAGTTGTGTTTAATGTGTTATTGTTTAATTTTTTTTTAATTTTTTTTTTAATGGGTTATCTTCTTTTAATTCAAGATCATTCTCACTCCTAACGCTGAATACCTATATCATCAGCATGGCCCTACCTCGTTATCAATACACTGGCCCCGGAAGGGAAAGCAGGAAACAGTTATGTTTAATGAGTTATTGATCCAGAGTTTTTTTTTTAATGGGTTATTTAATTTTAATTCAAGACCATTTTTTTCCTGACGATGAATACCTATGTCATCAGCTAGACCCTACCACATCATCAGTATATTGTCCCCCGGAGGGCGAAAGCAGCACATAATTGCGTTTCATGGATTACTTTTAATGGGTCTGTTTTTTTACTGGGTTATTTTCTTTTAATTCAAGATCATTCTTATTCCTAACGGTGAATACCTATGTGATCCTGCTATATATTTAGAGATTCTTGATAAAAACCAAACAAGAATCTGCAATGTTATTGGTCCTGACCTGGAGTCTCGGCTTCGGTCACAATTCCTACCACCGTATCGTACCTTCGTTGTGCCTTTGCTATAAATATTTTCATAGTAATTGTTCTGATGAGATTTAGTCTTTAGTAGCTAGAATTTATGAATTTAAGCGGAGGGCTAGATGGTCAACATAGGTCTCACAAGTTTATACGTGAATTGCCTAATTCGAGACCGTAAGTTCTCTGCTAACACTTTCTTTTCTCGCACTTCTCACTTGTGAAACTCTCTTTTGGACAACGTGGCCATTAAATAATTGCAATGTGTATCATTTCTTATGTGTAGAAAAAAAAAACTACAAGTTGGACAAGAAGTGATCTGTATTTCTGTAGTATTAGCCATTAGTAATTTAAAAAAAAAAGCTTCCGTTTCATCATAATGAATGTGCAGAAGGTGTAATCCATAGAGACTCGGACACAAAAATCGGAGGCCCGAGTTCGATTTCAAGGCCGGTTGCTTATATTCACTTACGCGCTAATGCCCCTGGGAAAGGCGTACATTCAACTCAAATTAAAAATTATAGTTTACACCAGTCACACTCTCTCTTTCTTTGTGTACTGAACTTAGGAGTAGATAGGTTCACCTATCGTCCGGTTTACACTCCTCCACGGTTTTTTGTAAAGGAGTAGATTCTTATCTCTTGTTCCTTCAAAAGTCTACTTCCGCACTATATCTGCATTATTTACATTATTCAGACTCTTATGCTCATCTTCATTGCAATTTTCACAACGTTTCGGCCGTTGTACGCTCCGGCCTTCTTCAGGTGATTGGAATTTCGAACTGATCCCTTTATTTCATCCACCAGGGTAGATTGTTCTAGTTCCATATGCCATGCCTCTTCTGGGTGCAATCTCAGTTGGCAATAATATAAGTGGCAGATTACTATAAAAAGCCACTGTTGATTAATTACGGGTAATTTGTTGAAATAATGCATTGCCTATTAATTGCAACACGAGTTATAATTGTAAGTAATATGATAGCCTAAAAAAAGTAACCAAGTAATCGTTTTAAATTCGCTGAATACCGATGACTAAATACACACACAAACATATATATTTATATATATAGTCATCCACCGACAGACTGTTTCGCTATATCACAGCTCATCAGTGAGACTAGACATGCGATTGCTTCAAGCCGGAATCGAAACACGACCGATTTGACATCAGTGCATGATAGGAAAAAAAATTTTTTTTAACACATTATGTACAATGCGTATATATTGCAGGCTACCCGGGGGCACAATTCAAAGCGAAATCAGCAGTAGCCAACAAATTCCCTTTCTTCCACGAAAGGGAGCATACATATATATATATATATATATATATATATATATATATATATATACCCGATGCAGTGAGAACGAAAATAATCTATAAATTCTAATGTTCACAACATTAATTCAAAACCGGCCTCGATACCCGATAGTAGAGCATTATTAACACCTCAGCCACCCTTCACTAAACTGCTATCAACAAGCAATGTTGTTTCACGCCCTAACCTTTTTGCTTATGTATTTTTTCACATACGGGTTCCTTCCGAGCAGAATTCCTCCTAACCATTTTGGTTCTCACCCGTCGAGGTGCAATTCAAATGCAACGAAGCAAAGTTGCATCTTTGTAGTGAGCAAACTGTTTTTGTCTATTTGAATATATATATATATATATATATATATATATATATATATATATATATTCGTCCTGGGTAAGACGTTAAACTACATCCAGCAGCAAGGTCTCTGATCAGGAGGTTTTGTTAAGGTTCCAGCTATGGGCAAATAGTTAACTATAACCAAGCAATACATTTTTGAAAAAAATTATTACCAGCAATACAATTTTGAAGGAAATATTTCCAGAAACAGATTTTTGTCAAAACAAAACATTACCAGCAATAAAAAAATTTTCAATCTTGCATATGAATTTACCTTAAATAAATATTCTTAAAAACTCCAGGTGCATTTTCAAATTCTTTTTCCTGTATTTTTATACGTCTTGGATATATATATATATATATATATAAAAACAACTTTTTGATATAAAATGAAAGGAATTGATTTTTATTTATATATCCGACAGATTAATTCGCGAATATTCTAGCCGGTAGACGAAAATAAATCTATATATTATTTAATAAATAAATGCAACGTCTTCGCCGAAAGTAGAATCCACTAAAAGTAGCGTTTAAGTAAAATATGTGTGTGTGTGTTTATGGACAAATTTAGTCTATCAATTTTTTTTTAGTAAATGCTTCAAATTTCGAAATAAGTTGTTTTGTGTCATCGATAAATTTGTCTAAAATTCATATTAAATTTTATTTTATATTATTTCTCCCAAAGTACTTTCGAATGTTGCTACATTTGTTGTCAAGGTATATTCGGAAATTTTATTATTCGTAAATTTGAAAGATTTAATTGAAAATATGTTACACAGAAATTGTCTATATTATTTAATCGAACAAGTTTAAAGACTTTTTGCTGCCGAAATACAACTTATCTATCTATCTATCTATCTATCTATCTATCTATATGTATATATATATATATATATATATATAGATAGATAGATAGATAGATAGATAGATAGATAGATATATGTGGGTGTGGGTATGTGGGTGTGGGTGCGCAGGTGTGTGTGAGTTTATAAGACGTGGAGATGATGAGACAAATTGGAAAACTTTCGAAACATAGTGTTTCGCCGACGTCAAGCGGTTTGGATTGCGGAATCGGAGAGCCGAGTTCAAAATCCAGACAAATCCATTACATTCACTTAAGTGCTAATAACTATGGAAATATATGAATCCTCCTTGTCTCCGCCACCCACCATGTACAGGTAAATCGCAGGAGAGACCGGCCTTGGATGGCAACTGGTTTACCGCAAAAAGAAATGGCAACCTACTGCGGGAAAAAATCAACCTCGTCAGTCATGTATCGAAAGATACATGATCGTCTAAGCGTCTATCGCGTATGGCATATAAATGACTGATGTGTGTTGGGTTCAGTTCGGATATTTTTATGACCAGAGTCATCAATTTCATGCTCTCAAGGGCCGTTTACATTAAACTCGATCATGGTATAATTATAGACACAAGTAAAAACTCGACCATAGTTTAAATATAGACTCAAGTATATACTCGACCAAGTTTTAATTATAGACACAAATATAAACTCGATCAAGGTTAATTATAGACTCAATTATAAACTCGACCAAGGTTTAATTATAAACTCAAGTATAAACTCGACGAAGTTTTAATTATAGACTCAAGTATAAACTCGACCAAGGTCAATTACAGACTCAAGTATAAACTAGACCAAGTTTTAATT
>OZ010599.1:30786963-30821963 GCA_963932145.1 Acanthosepion lycidas
CGAAACTGGAAGAAGAAAGAAAGAAAGAAAGAAGAAAAAAGAAAGAAAGAATAGACAACTGAGTAAATATATAAGGAAAAATATCGAAACTGGAAGAAGAAAGAAAGAAAGAAAGAAAACAACCAGGAATAAAATAACAAGAAAAACAGAAGCTGGAAAGATATGACAAAAGAAAGAGAAAAGTATGAAAAAAGGTTTCCCAAAGAAAGAAAGAAAGGAAGAAAGAGAGAAAGAAAGAAAGAATATGTTTATACCTAATGGCTAGGTGAAAATGCGATAACCGGATTATTTCCACCAAACCCAATTTTCTTGTCTTTTGTTCACTTCTTCCGTGATGTCTTTTCTTGCCATTCTTTCGTTCTTGTGTCACCTAGGGGTGGAAAGTCGTACTAAAAATCCGGCCCAAGACAATGACAACGCCGAAGAAAGGAACAAACAGCTGCCATGTTGATAAATGACCATCTCAAACAAACAAGAAGCAAATAAATAGAAAACTAGAGTCCGGTTTTCGACAGAGGCCAAAGGGAAGGTTTTGCCAAACCCTTGTTACTGTAATGGATAAGCGCGATAATCCCACTGACCCTAATCCTGTCTTTCCTATGATTGACTCCTTCACGAAGCAAACTCATCATTTTATATGAAATTCTTTCGTTGCCTGGTGCAAATATGGCCGATGCTTTGAGAAGGATTATGAAAATCTGCCGCCGGCGAGAAAACTTCCTTTCTGCACCGTGCTTATTCATTTGTTCCGTTAGGTTTCCTTTTCGTTTCGTTTCTCTTTCATCCTAAGATTTCTTACTCTTTCTATTTTTCTCGTTGTTTTCTTTCTTTCTCTTTGTTTTTGTTTCTTTTTTTTTTATTTATTTCATTCATTCAGTTTTTCTTTCTTTCATTCATTTTCACTGGTTTCTATTTTGTTACTGTTTTTTTTTTTTTCTTCTCTCTCTTATATTTTATTCCTTCTCTTTTTTTTATTTATTTCACTCTTTCTTTCATTTTTTTTCTTCTGTTTCTTTTTCTTGTTTTTTTCTTCTCTTCCTTTATTCTTTCTGGTTTGTTTCTCTCTCTCTCTCTCTCTCTTTCTCTCTCTCTCTCTCTCTCTTTCTCTCTCTCTCCCTCTTTCGTTCATGCATTCTTTTTCACGTCTTTCGTCATTTTAGTTTACTCTTCTCTTTCTTTTTTTCTTCTTCTTTTCTT
This sequence comes from Acanthosepion lycidas, assembly GCA_963932145.1. Lineage (NCBI taxonomy): Eukaryota > Metazoa > Mollusca > Cephalopoda > Sepiida > Sepiidae > Acanthosepion > Acanthosepion lycidas. Next base: position 30,788,161 of record OZ010599.1, read on the forward strand.
TTATCTTTTTATCTTCATTCATTCTTTCTTTCGTTCTTTCTTTCTTTCTTTCTCTCTCTCTCTCTCTTTCCTCCATGCATTCTTTTTCACATCTTTCGTCATTTTACTTTATTCTTCTCTTTCTTTTTTTTCTTCTGCTTCTTTTCTTTTTTATCTTCATTCATCCTTCTTTCTTTCTTTCTTTCTTTCTCTCTCTCTCTCGCTCTCCCTCTCTCTCTTTCTTTCGTTCATGCATTCTTTTTTACATCTTTCGTTCTTTTAGTTTTCTCCTTTCTTGCATATTTTCATTCAGTTTCTTTTATTTCTTTTTTTATCTTTATCTTTATTCATTCTTTCTGCTTTGTTTGACTCTCTCTCCTTCTCTCCCTCTCTCTCTTTCTTTCTTTCTCTTTCTCTCTCTCTCTCTCTTTTTAGGTCACGCATTCGCTTTCACTTCTTTTGTCTTTTTCGTTTCCTCCTTTCTTTCATTTATTTTTTTTTATTTCTCTTTCTTTCGACATTTTTCAATATTTCTTTTCCCCCTCTTTTATTCCTTCTTTTTTTTGCGTCTTTCGTTTGTCTGTTCTTTTTTTTTATCTTTATTTCTTTCACTCTTCCTTGTTAGTGTCTAGACATTTCTGTTTCTTTCTTTCTCTCTTTCATTCATTCTTCATGCTTTCCTTCTGGCATGAGTTCTTTTTTGATTCTTTCTTTTTCTAATTTGTTCTTATTCTTTCTTCGTTATTTCTCTTTCTTTCTGCATATTAGAATTTCATAAAATCTTTCTTTTTCATATCTTTCCTCTCCATTTATTTTCGTTTCTTTCTTTATCACGTTCTCGTTTTTTTTTTCTTTTTTCTTTTATTTGTTTCAACCTTCCTTTTTTGTGTATTGTTGCTTTTTTAATTACTTGCCACGTTTTTTTCGTTTCGTTTTTCGTTACTTTTTTTTTTCATTTCCTATCTTCTACGATTCGTTCTTTTCCTTTTATTACTTCTTTCGCATTTCTTTCTTTTTCCTTTCTTTCTTTTTCCTTTCTTTCTTTTTCCTTTCTTTCTTTTTCCTTTCTTTCTTTTTTTGTTTCTTTCTTTTTTGTTTCTTTCTTAGTTTCTCCTTTTCCGTTCATGTTTCTATTCTCTCTATCTCTCTCTCTCACTTTTAGCTATTCCTTATTTTTTATTGTATCTCACTCCTTCTCGCATTATATCGCTTTATCATCTCTTTGTTTTTTCCTTCTTTTTTGTCTGATTTATTTTCCTTCAGAAGTTTGTATCTAAATCTTTCTTTTTTTTCCATTCTTTCTAACTTCTATTGTTTATTTTCGTATGTTTTTAATAATTCACATCATTGTTTCTTCTTCCGTCACTTCATCCTTTTTCTGATTGTTTGTTTTTCTTTCCTTAATTACACTTATTTTCTTGTTTGTATTCATTCATTGGCTTTTTCTTCCACACACACACACACACATATATATATATATATATAGCATAATGAGAAGCCACGTATACTTTCTTGATATGCATATATAGAAAAAACAACTAAAAAGTTTGCATTCAAAAAAATAATAATGTTTTTATGAAAGTATTTATTTATATTTTTTTTTATATATTTTTATATTTATTTAGATATATATGTAGTTTTGATATTTCAGTTCGACATCGATCTTTTTTCAGAAAAGCAGTTATTTCTGAAGAAAGACCGACATTCGATCTGAAATATCAAAACTACATATATATATAAATAAATATAAAAATATATATATATAAATAAATACTTTCATAATAAAGCATTATTATTTTTTTTAATTTGTAACTTTTTAGTTGGTTTATATATATATATATATATATATATATATATATATATATATATGATTGTGTGTGTGTATGTGTGCGTGTGTGTGGGGGGTTGTGTGTGTGTTGTGTAGGTAAACATCCGTACGTATATAATCCAAGTGAATCCAAAAATATAAAATATTAAAACACATCCACAAAAGAGTTCAATATATATATTAAAACAGAGAATATGTAAATTACATAAACAGGAATTTAAAACTAATTCGTGGTGATGATCCTTTCACCTTAGTAAATTAGTAAGGATTTCTAAACCTTGCTAGGTAAAAGATAAAATAAAATAAAAATAAAAAATACTTTATCTTATCTTTTACTTAGTGCTTTCCAATAAGTAACGCGCATATATATTATATAAATATATATATATGTAAAATTCCACATATATATATATATATACATAGACATTACACACACACACACACACACACACACACATATATATATATATATATATATATATCCAAGAGGACAAAACCCAAGTAGATGTCAATGTAGAGTACAGAACAAGAATATAATATAAAATGTTCAAACTAATATTCCTTGGTTATATCACGATTCAATTCATCAGACCTACAAATTCAAAAGCTTTTGAATTTGTAAGTCTGAGGAATTGGATTGTGATTACGATTCCAAGGTAATACATTATAACCATGGAATATTGGGACGTCACAAAAAACAACTTAGCTTATGCACTAGTCATTTTAAAAATGCTAAACTCATAAAAAAAGAAAATAACTCACTCAGAAGGAAAATTCTACAGAGTGCCGCGATAGAATATTACCCAAATATTAATCTACGTCCAGGTGTGTTCATCATTTCGCCTTTCTTAACAAAATTACTGCTCTCACAAACAAATGTGAACAACAGATTCATAAAATCAAAAGAAAATGGTTGAATACATCAACACAGACATAATGATAATATTCTCCACACGTGACAAATGCTGACGTTATTTTCAGTTAACTATATGAAAATAGCTTTTCTCTACATTCCAGTATATATATATATATATATATATATATATATATATATATATATATATACATATATATATATATATATATATATATATAGATAGATATATATATACAAATTATTCGTATGAAAATATTGATCTGAGAAATTGGAATCGAATTTCGATTCTAAGGAAATAAATTATAATCACCTTGAACACTTAAAGTTGTCTGTTTCTTAATATAATTAATATTTGCTATGTTTTGACATTGAGCTCTCTGGATTATATCCTTCCTGAAATTATCCATATGGATAACCAAACACATCTATCTATCTATCTATCTATCTGTATGTGTGTGTGTGTAACCGAATGGTTAAATATAGGTAGATATACAAGCGAGCGATCGTATGCAAATACATATAAATACTTTATATTGTAAAATAACCAGTGCTCAGTGATAATTAACAGAGCTATTTAAGATATATATTAATAAATAGTCGTAATATCTTACATTATAATAATATCTTACATTAATTGCACAACTCCGAGATTCATGCCGAAGCAATTTTCAAATGCTGCAATTAGTATATTTATTTTTATTTATATATATATATATTGGGTTCACACCGATTTTTTAAAATTTTTGGTTCACGCGAGATATAATATTGTTGGAGTGGGAGATTATTTGGTCCTGGTAGTTTTAGTACGTTTAGTAATTTTATTTTCTTGATTTGTGGAAAAAATAAATTAGCACCAACCTTTGTGCTAGAATTATTATATTTATTTTTATTTATGTTTTGGTTTACATCGTTTTTTTTTTTTTAATTTCGTGCACTAGGGATATATTATTGTTGGGGTGGAATATTACTGGAGTTAAAAAAATTAAATGAATTGTAGTTTAATTTTGAATTTGAAATTAAACTCAGATTAACATTTTCAGATTGAAAATAAGTTTGGAAATAAGAAATACGTGTACCAAATTTGGGAGACACTGCTTTTGAAAATGTTACTAAAAAAAAAAAACAAAGAAAAAAGCGTTGGATTCGGCATGAAACTCGGAGTTGCGTAATTGATGTAACATATGTATATTGCTTAACACACACACACAAACACACACACATATATATATATATATATATATATATATATATATATATATATGTAAAGAAAGAAAGAAAAAATGGTAAGATATATAATCCGGTGTTCTTACAGATATTTTTATTTTTACAAAAATAGTGTTCAATATAAATTTACAAAGCATCACTATTATTAAATATATACTATCATTATATTCCTGTGTAGCCCACGAACCATATTTTAAATCACCCCAAAAAGCAGCCTAGAATCCATCCCCTATTCACTAGCACGTATGGTTTGTACTATAGTGACTGACAAACACTTCCGAAAAACCTAGCTAGAAGAACGCCATACAAGTCTAAAAACGAGGTTACCCCACAACACTAATAAAAAGATGTTTGAACTCCCAAAAAAATTCCTTTAGACCAGCAACGAAAACCAAAGAAACATACCGTCGAACAAACTCTAGCATATGTTTCAACATACAACAAGAACAATCCAGAACTATTTACAGAAATTATTAGGTTGGTGCAAAAATAATGACGTAATAATGACTTTTTTTGACGTTAAAAATTACGTCAAAAAACGACATTATTACGTCATTATTTTTGCACCAAACTAATACAAAAAATCTAGACGTTCTTAACAAGAATGACAAACTGAAAAACATACTAAAACACAACTAAAATAATTAAAAGCAAACGCCAATCTAAAAAACCTGAAACACATATTAACCACATCCAAATTTAACCAATTTCCTGAAGAAGGTCGCGAAACCAGAACCCCGTGTAGCAAAATTATAAAAAAATAGAATTTAATATATATATATATATATATATATATATATATATATATATATATATATATTAAAAATCACATTACAACAAAAAACGTTTGCGGTTTCTCTCTTCTTTTTAAAATATACACGGAACAATTTCATATATATATATATATATATATATATATATATATATATATATATATATAATTTTAAATATATATATTTTTAAATCTTTCCTTCCATCCTTTTACATTCATTCGAAATTCAGAATACTCTTCCTTTCATTTTTCCTTCTTCATTTTTATTCCTTCATTCATTCATTCATTCATTTATTCATTCATTTGAAATTAAGCAAACCTTTTCTTTCAATTAACCTCTTTCATTTGTATTTCTCCCACTATTTTTGAGTCATTTTTTTCTTTTTTCATTCCTTCTATTTTCCTCTCTTCTCTCCTTCAATATATATTTTATTCTTCATTCACCATCTGATATTAGGTTGGTGCAAAAATAATGACTTAATAATGTCGTTTTTTGACGTTAAAAAATACGTCAAAAAAAGACATTATTACGTCATTATTTTGCACCAACCTAATATCTTGATTCTACAAATATTTTTCTTCCTGTAATATTTATTTAATTTTTTTTCTTTTTCTTTTTTTAAATGTTCTTTTAGTGTTAGGCTTTCTTTTCTTTGTTTTCATTTCATGTTTCACACAAACACACACACACACACACACACACACACACACACACACATATATATATATATATATATATATATATATATATATGTATATATATGTATATATATATATATATATATATATATATATATATATATATATATATATATATATATATATACTAGCAGTAGAGCCAGGCGTTGCCTGGAGATGTAACAGTAAGAGATAGATCAAGTATCGACCATCATAAAGACTGAAAAATAAAATTGACAAAGATTATTGTTTAAGGCTGACGGCCACTCATGTCTTTTTTTTTTTTTGTTTTGTTTTGTTCTTTTTTGGGGTTTTTTACGAATTCAAACCCAAACTCAAACAAAAATATTGTTTTCAATCGTTATGAATCTACCGATTGAATAGAATTTTATTATAAACGATTGACTTGTAAATGGAATTTTTAAAGCATTCTGAATGTAAAAATAAAGAAAAAAGTGTGCAAGACAATAAGAAACACTACCTGCCAAAAAAAGTTTTGTTGAAATCGGTTGAAAAATGTAGGAAATCCGATCCCATATATAAACGAACACACACACAAACAACCTGGGTTTTATAAGTATAACTCAATATTAGTTGTCCCTCTTTAATTAATGCCTCTTAATCGTGTTTTCAAAATGTTTTTGTGCAAAAACAATTGTGTTTTTCCAATTTTTTGCGCTGTCAGAACAACCGCAAGGTAATTTTGCGTAGTCCTGTGAAGTTTTGTTGAAATCGGTTGAAAAATGTAGGAAATCCGATACAATATATAAACGTACAAACACACACAGACACACACAACCTGGGTTTTATAATAAGTAAGATGATCTAACAAATCTTATTCATTTAGTAGCCTTTCTGTCATCTTTTACAATTTAGATTTTTACTTATTGAATACAGTAAAAAAATTTGGACACCATGTGTATTTAAAGTATATTATTATTTTTATGTGAGGTCCCCCCCCGGTGTCGCTGCGCCAAATGTGACGTCCGCCTAGCCGCGTCCGTCGTGCTATCCTGTCCTGTGAGGACCAACTGGCTCGGTATTGGTCGCGGCACCAAATGTGACGTTCTAACCTTTTGGAGATTCGGATGGGAATCTGGTTAGATTCGGTATCAGCCTTGTCGTTCCCAGCTTGCCTCCAACGTCTGGTTACCGAAGTAACTGTTTTGATTTCCAGTCTAACCTACCCACGTTGTGAATTGATCTTAGGCAGACGAAATCAATCAGTCGCCGGGCCGTAATGCAAGAGTTCGATCAAGGGTAACACCGCACAAGTATATGTAAAAGAAAAGAAAATAATAACTCGAAAAGTTCAAATGTGTTAAAAAAAAAGGATAACAATATTTTATATCGGGTTGCTAAATACAGGACTCCGTCTTCTTCCCAACCCGCTATATGGATTCGTGACACTTTGTGTTTGCTAGGCGAGTCTTAACATCATAAGTTGTTTGTTCTTTAAGAAACTGGTTCTTGGTGTATCTTCAGGTGATATTCGTAAAACTTGTTTTGGTGGTGGGAGTATAAGTCGTTCTTCAAAAATAAATTGTTGTTGGTTAGAAATTGAGTCGTGATTTGCGTGAATCTTTCGGCGGGCCCAACTCAATTCAACTCAGCTGCGAAATTCCCTGCGAACTTAACTGGAACTCGAACTCGAACTGGTACTGGTTTTCACTCGTTGCGACTCTGCTTATATGGACGCTGGCAAAAACCAGGGTGGGCTTGTCGCGGTTTGAGGTTCCTTGATAATTCTAAACCCACAATCCACTTCTTTGTTTTCGGTCAGGAAAATTTTATTATTTTCCATTTTTGGAAGTCTTTCGTCTTCCCACCTTCTGTTCTCATATTGGTATCTCACCACGCCCTCAGAGGGTGTCAACGGGTTTCCCCTCTCTCTCTCTCACAGTGGCATTTCACGCATATCTTTTCAGGGGGTCGCAACAGGCCTCCCCTCCTTCTTCACATGATTACCTCCGCCTAACGCTCATGCCACCATCCAGCCAATGGGCGCTGAGCGGCATGGGTGTGGCCAGACTAGTCTCGGTTTAAAAAATCTTGCTCAAAGAAAAAAAAATTATCTTCCTTTTTCTTTATTTTTTTTTCTTTTCTTTTTCTTTCTTTCCTTCTGCCCGACAACAAACCTTAGACTCTTATCATAGTCAAATGTCACTTGGACTTTATCACCCGGGGCCTTCGCCAAACAAGTGGGTGGTCAATTGGACGTATTTGCATTCTGTTGTTAATTAACAGTTCTGATAAAATAATTTTGCTATCATAGCCAGCCCTGACGATAAACAGGTGTTTTTTTCCCAAATGACATGGAGGTGATTCCACAGACATTTTGGTTTCGGTCAAGCTTGCCCTAATTAATTTTTATCTCCCAGGACCCTGCGGGAGGTCTCTTGTCCAACTTGAAAAAATCTTTTTTTTATCATTGCCATGGGTAGATTGGATATATCTTACTCGCAACCCCGTAACATAAATCAGATTAAATTCTGTGTTTCACCTTCTCGACAATGGAAATAAAAATCTTACCACTTTCCCTGTCAGAAAAATAACACCGCTTAGTGTCCTTTTCGTGATGGCTTCTTATCACCTAAATTTAATTATCGCCTTTCTTTTTTTCTTCTTTCTTTCTAGCGACGTAAATAGTGTCACAATCCTCCCCCAACCTATGTCATTTACTCGTAAATGACACCTAAACCCAAATACACTATTTAGCATGCATGCATCTGTCCCATACAATTCTATTCTTTTCTTTTCTTTTTTTCCTTTTTTTTTACAGTTTTACATGCAAGGTGATGTACTTTTCATCTTCGTCTGTTCTACATGCAAATGTAATGTTCTTTTCATCTTCTTCGTTCTACATGCCAATGTAATGTTCTTTTCATCTTCTTCTACTTTACATGCAAATGTAATGTTCTTTTCATCTTCTTCTGTTTTACATGCAAATATAATGTTCTTTTTATCTTCTGTTTCTCATGCAATTTAAAGTGTGTGTGTGCGTGTGGCTGCATGTGTGTGGTTGCTATGGCTTGTTCTTCTTTGTCAATTTTTTTCTCTCTGCTGTAGGTTTTTCCGCGGCACGTGTCGGTTTCACGTCAGCCTCCTCCGCCGGTCTTTCTGCAATTTCTTCGCCGATTCTGTATGAGTAAAGAACACTGCTCGGCATCCCCCTCTCGAGTTGCTGCATTCTCATTTGATTATCGCTAGTTAATTTCCTTTTACTTCTATCTTCTATATTGCCATACGCCCTATGGCTATAATTATGAATGTATCCACCATTGCCGACCAACTTATCGCGATCTGCTCATCATCTTCCCAAGCCATAACTTCATTTCCCAACGCACTTAACTTGTCCCTCAATTGATCCATATCGATCTTTTCTATCGGCTTCATTAGTACTGGCATTTTATTCAAGGTAACATTGGAGAATCCCCTCGCTATTGGCTCCCACAACTCTGTACAATTGACTAAGCTTCTGCCAATCATTTTATGATTGAATCTTTCTCTTCATATCTTTCTTCTTCCTGGTTATAGGGGTAAGGAAATTGATATCCCAAATGCCGAACATCCCATGGGTAACTTTAACAGGGATAATGGTGGCTTTATTCTTAATGTACTTGTGTACTCTCCCCCACATACCCTAGACAAGCTGATGGGTTTTTGTGTGGCCACTGCCCGCACCCCGTGTGACACACTGATAGCTTGTGGTAATATCGTGTTTGCTAATACCTCCGCTTGACAAGTTCTCTTAATTCCCTCTTTCTTCCCTTCAAACAATTCTAGTATGCACATTTTGTGGTTACCAGCTATATAGATAGGGCTTAACGATGTACAAGTCCCTACAGCATCATTTCTACACTTTCTAGCTTCTTCAGCTGTTAGAAACATGAATTTTATTCTACCTGAATTTAAAGCTATGTATTCTGTTTCCATCTTGTACTGTGCTACCATTCGTGTAGATACCATCATCATCATCATCATCATCATCATCAACCCTTTCATTTTGATCATTCCTGCAACAAGATTCTCTTGTTTTTATTCTTCATAACCATTCGGACTTGTTCAATTCTTCACTCAATTATTCCATAATTTCTTTCTAAGTTTGTAACACTTCAACTCTTCCCTCCGCTAACTAACTCCTAGCAGATAGAATGGTCCGGACAGGTGCGTGGGGCTCCTACTTCAAAGGCCGTACTTCATGACACCAATGATGGCCAGTCAGCAATGCCAATAATCTTCTTCCGTACTTCGTGAGGTGCAGCTCGCGACTCCATCCCCTCCATCCACATCCACCACAGTCAGCCAGTAGATTTTTGGATGAGCCAGTGTCGTTATCTGTCGACACCGAGTGCTTCTATTCTGCACCGCTTTCTTTGTTCCACTGAGACTTGGAGTTCTTCACCCTTCTCAATCTCATCTTCAGAGGTAGTTCCTACTCGACCTCTAACCTTCCCTCGGTGTTTAATTCCCGTTCAGGAGATATTTTGTCCTCTTCTTCCTCTCCTGATTCTTCCTTCTGTTTCGATTCCGCGCCCTGGACGTCTTCCTTATTTCTTGACTCGTTGTCTAATTCTCTCCTGTTTCTTAGTCTTTCTCTGAGTTGGGAAAGGGGTATTTGATCATCTTCCTCCGACTCGTTGAACTCTTCGTCTTGTTTAGGGTACCTCTTTTTAGAGCCCTTAACTGCTTGATTGGATCTCTCCGTTTTTCTCTTCCTTTTCTTTGGGCATTGGGGTGCGACGGTGACATCACATGGTCTTCTCTGCACCGATTCAGGCGACGACTGAACGCCGCTGATCCCCGCCGAGGGTTCAAACTCTGTCACTCGAATCACTTCGCCTATCTGTCTATGTCGATCTATCTCTTCATTTTCCTCGGAATCTTCCTCCGTCTCCATTTCTTCCTTGTCTTCTTAGGCCTCGGCTCGCTCATTACCAGGTTAGCTTTTTCAGCCTTCTTCAGATTGTTGACATGGACCTTCCTTGCTCGTCCTGCCACTTGATCCCATATTACATATGATATTGGACCCGTCTGCTCTACTATCCGGTAGTACGGTTCCCATCTTTGGTCCAGCTTTCCTTCACTCTGTTGGATTTTATAGTAGACAGGGTCTCCAACCTTGAATCTACTACCTTTCTTTCAGCATTGACTCTCTCATTTCTTCTCTTCTGGGCCCTCTTTATTCTTCTTATGGCATGTACAAATATTTTATGTTGCTGTTCCAGCAACAACTGATGATGATCTTCTCCCATATACTTTCTTCGGAGCTTCAACAGGTTATCTACAGGCAGGACCACGTCTCTGCCAAACAACATCAAGTAGGAGAAAATCTGGAGGTTTCGTTTATCGTAACCTCACGGCCGCCAGAGCCTGCGTCAAATGCAAATCCCAATTTCCTGTATTCTCTCAAGGTTCTATGAAACCTTTCCACTTTAGCGTTTCCTTGGGGGTGATATGGAGATATTTTTACGTGCTCTATATTCAAACCTGTCAGCACTTCTCTCATTATGCTGTTTATATTCTCTGTGCCATTATCAGTGACGAGTTGCACAGGGGCGCCATACCTAGGCAAGATTTCACTTATTATCAAATCGGCTACAGTTTTCGCCTTCTTGTCTTGTACTGCATATGCCTCAGGCCAATTTGTTAGCCAATCTACAAAACTCACTATATAGTTGTTTTCTTCTGCAGTTTCTCCATATGGTCCTGATACATCCATACTCACTTTCTCGAAGGGGAAGTTCGGCACGTCGATCTCCTCCAATGGTGCCATTTTTTGCCTTCTGCTCTGCGACTGGCACACTACACAGCTCCGAACATAGTGACCTCTCCGTACAGTTTGGGCCATAGTACTTTCTCCCTATTAGATCATATGTTCTATCAATTCCCATGTGACCCAACCTCTCGTGGCACTGTTCCAATATCTCTGGTCTTAAACTTTTGGGCACATACAACTTGGGTTTGACTTCTTCATCCCTACCTGAGAGATAATACAGCCTTTCCTCTATTACTGCATACTTGGTGGTCTCTCCTGCCTCCACCTTTTTTCTAAGGGCAGCTAAAGGAATCGAGAAGGAGCTGGCAGACAGTGAGTCTGCCAGCTCCTTCTCGATTCCTTCTGTCCAGTAGGGATCGGTTATTATCTATGCGTCTACTTCCTCGTCCGATTCTAACATAGGGCGATCTTTTAGCTTATTAGAGTTAATTACTCCGATTCTATAGGCTTTATCATCTACTCCTTGCGCTACTTTTACAGATCTTTCTTCCAGTTGTTTCGGTATTCTTGAGAGTAAATCTGCACACGTGTTTTCCTTCCCTGCCAAATACTCTATCTTACAGTGGTAGCCACTTAACTTTAGCGCCCACTGTTAAATCTTATTATTTGTTCATTCTGCCTGCAGTAGGTACTGCAGAGGCTTATGGTCTGTCTTTATAGTAAAAACCGCACCATTCAAGTAGTAGTCCAGTTTTTGGAGAGCATACATGATAGCATGTGATTCTCTTTCTATTACTGGCCATCTTTGTTGTGTCTCTGAGAGCTTATGAGAGAGAAAGTATATCGGTACCTCCTCTGGTATGCCTGGCACTGGGCCTTCTTTATCGGGACACGGCTAGGCAAGAACTGCTCCTACACACTGCTCACTGGCATCAGTGTATATTACTATGCGCTTTCTGAGGTCTGGGTACGTCAGCAGTGGGACGGCTGTCAACTATTCTTTTAAGGTATCAAATGCCCGTTGACAGTCTTCTGTCCACTTGAGCCTAGCGTATTTCTTCGTCAGGGCTACTAAGGGTATGGCAATTCTCAAGAATGCCGGGACGAATCGTCGGTAGTACCCTATAGCTCCTATAAAGCCTCTTACTTTTCTCACTGTTTTAGGTTCTTGCATTTCCCTTATCACTTTCACCTTATCCATGTCGGGTTTAATACCGTCTCCGTTTATAACAAAGCCCAAATATCTAGTCTCCTCCTTCAGAAACTGACGCTTTGACAATTTCAATTTTAAGCCATGCTTTCTTAGTCTTCCCAACACTTGTTTTAGATGGAAAAATGTTGTTCTACTGTTTCTGAAAATATCAAAATATCATCTAAATATGCCATGGCAAAGCTCTCGTATCCTCCTAATACTATTGACATCAGCTGTTGGAAGATTCCCGGGGCATTAGCTAAACCGAATGACATCACCCTGAACTGAAACAGTCCTAGGTGACACGCAAATGCGGCCTTCTCCTTGTCAGCCTCATCAAGGGCTACCTGCCAATACCCGGACCTCAAGTCCAACGTAGAGAAGTACTTCGCTTTCCCTAATAATGCCAATATGTCATCGATTAGTGGTAATGGCACCGCCAACAGCTTCGATATAGAATTCAGTTTCCTAAAATCTACACAAAAACGGTGCCCGCCATCTTTCTTATCTACTATCACGATTGGAAAGCTCCAAGGGGAGATCGATCTTTCCATCAACCCAGCTTCCAACATCTCTTCTACTGTCTCTTCCACAAGGGGTCTCTTATGAATAGGTGTTCGGTAGGGCTTCAATTTCACAGGGTGGTAATAGCCGGTGTCGATTTTCATTTTTACTGTGTTGGTCTGGCCTAATTCCTTATCTGATTGGGCCACCACATCTCGATTATTTCTTAGTAGACTTCGCACTCTGGCCCTAAATTGATCAGGTGCCAATATCACTTCGTCTACTATTCCTTCTGGTTTTTCTATGAGTTTTCCCTGTTTCTCCTCGAATCTCACCCGATTCAGAGTCATAGGGGTAGTGCTTTTCCTATCACTTCCCCTCTCTTAACATTCATCGTCTTTTGGGCCTGGTTCACCATCATAATGGGCACTAACTCAGCTGCCTCCACCACTGCCTCACACAGAGTTACCTCATTTTCTCCTAGGCCCATCCCTTCTACAGGGACCAATTGCAGGGTTCCTTTTCCTATTTTCTTCCCTATCATCAGCCTACCCTTTCCCGACACCGCCGTTGTGGGGTTTAGCTTTACATCTTCCTCCACTACTATTGTTATATCTTCTTCCGGTGGGCATCCCAATGGCGTTTTTTCACCATTCACTACCAGCACAGTGGGGTTGAACTCTATCCGGGCCCTCTGGCTCTGAAGCCAATCTTCTCCCAAGACAGGTTGGGGGTTACGTAGAAGTTCTGGGTACCTTTTGAATTTCCCAATCCTCACAGGGAGCCTCGCCATCCCTTTTATCTCCAGGGGGGCTCCATCTGCCTTCGTGACCTCTATGTCCGCTCCCTGCAACCCATTCTTCTGTTTCACCCCCCTGTATGCTTCCTCTCTCAGCAATGAAACAGACGCTCCTTTGTCTATCAGGGCTTTCATTGTCCTACCTCCTATCTCTTCCCTACAGGATAGCTCCTTCTCTTGCATTAGCGAAGAGAATACTTGGGCTTTCCTTTTCCTGGGTTCCCACCTTTGGGTCATCCCAGCCATAGGTGCCGGAAACAACAAATTATTTTCATTCTTCTCACATGGGGGAGTTCTTCATTTTCTGCACCTGGGCGGTCCCAGCTGGACCTATCCCAGTATCTTGCGGCTGTTCCTAAGAATACAATTCCTGTTCAGGTGCCCTGGTCTCCTACAAAACCAACACCCTCTTGTTGGACAGTTTACCGCAAAGTGGTCCACCTGACCACATATCCAACATTTTACTCTTCCTCTCTTCAACTGGGCCACCCTCTCCCTTATTCCCGGGGGTCCTGCCCTCTTCTGACCAGATGTCCAACGCTTTACTTCTCTTCTTTTTAACTGGGCCACCCTCCCTCTTAATTCTGGGGTGGCCCGCTGGCTTTTCCCTGGTTTTGTCTCTTGGGCTCGGCCTTTTTTATCAATATCGGTGGGTCACCTTTTCTCAACCCGCACCACTTGGCTAAGTGTCCCTTCTTCTCACACCTAGTACATTTATCCTGTTCGAAGTCTGGGGGCAAACCCCACTTCGTCGGACATTCCGCTGCTCTGTGGTCCTCATGCCCACATGTCCAGCAGACCAGTCCGTATCTACCCGGTGTGTGCTTATGGAACCCATGCCTTGTTTACCAAGCCTTTCTTTTGGGATCTTCTTCCCACACCTCAGGCTCGTCCACCTCTAGCTTGGCCTTCTGATTCCACGCGGGGGGTCTCCCTCCTTCCCCCTTTCTTCCGACCTTTCGACTTAGCTCTTGCTTCTTCCCCGCTCTTTTAACCTTCTCCCAAACTCCCTGGTTCTCTTTGGCCAGCGCCACTGCTGCTGATAACCTTAGCGGTCCTTCCTTCAAAACATCGTGACGAACACGCTCGTCACTGAGCGCTTCCACATAGAGAGCAGCCAACTGTGCCTGGATGACCGCATTATTTCTCACTACCTCTGGGAAAGCTAATGACGACAGCTTCTCTGCTCGGGTCCCCAATTCTCCAGGTCTTGGCGTTTTCGCTAACTTGGAGCATGTGCATGTACATTTTGGTGCAAATCCATCGAAAATTGCGGGCATGCATTCGTTACACACACACGCGTGCACACACACACACACACACACACACATACACACACATCCTGCCTTATATATATATATATATATATATATATATATATGTTGAACAATAAAAAAAATTAAAATCTTTAGACACACTGGGTTGTAGATTAATATTCTTTCGTTTTTTTTATTATTATTCCATTTAGATTCCTCGACTAGTTTCGGCCGAAATGGCCATCATCGGGAGGAGAAATATTTCTGCTTGCTGCTAGCACTAAACTACAGAAATGAATGTCTTGATGGAGAAAATAAACTTTTGTCTCATATATATATATATATATATATATATATATATATATATATATATATATATATATATATATATGAATATATATATATATATATATATGTGTGTCTCATATATCTATATATATATATATCTGTGGGTGTGTGTGTGTGTGTACTCTCCTTCTACCACTTTTTATAGCTCCCGTTATTTCTCTCTCTCTCTCTCTCTCTCTCTCTCTTATATCTTTTTTCTCTTTCTTTTTCTTTTCTTTCTCTTATTGCCTTGTCCTTTAAAACTTACGATAATCCTGTTTCGATTTGAATGTGCTTGTCTTTGTAACTCGCAGTTCTACGGATGCGTCTGGTTTCCCGCCATATCTTTTCTGCTCTTTTATGACTCTAAGAAATCAACAAGTAACAAACTTTTGAACGCTTCCTTGAATAGCCGCATGTCGTGGATATCAGTAAAAGGGAAAAACCTTCAGCCTTTGCAATCAGCATAAAACTAATTTTATTTTTTATATAATTGAGGTAGTCTTAAAGAGACTCATCTTAAGAATTTTTCTAACCACCGAAATGGCGGAATATTTTCGCCAAAGATTCTGCCAAATTTTATCAGAATTTTCAATGAACTTTTCCTTTGAAAAAGTTAGCATGCAAGTATTCGATCTTACAGTCTATAGGAGAGTTTAGATGTAATTTCTGAGTAAGAAAATGCCTTTCCAAATTTATTCATGCACTTTTTTTTTCAAATGGCGAAAGTGACTCTCCACAGATACTTTTACGGCGGGATTTCAAATGGCATTCTCCACGGTTGTAAATTCAGAGCGGTTTTTTTTTTCATTTCAGAACGTACAGGGTTATGGCTCTCCTCAGTTTCCTTTTCTTTATTATCTATGTATCAATATGCACTATAATTTAATGGAGGGGGTTCTCGTTGCATTTTTCACGGTTTGGACTTCAGAGTTTCCCTCACTACCCAAGGGGAGATAGACTACTATTTTGACCCATTGGAGGAAATAAGCGTTCATGCCTTTCGCAAAGGTATTATTGCAAAGGTGAGCGCAACGGACTCGCTTTAAATTTGAGATAACCGTTTCAAATTTCCGCGTTACCCTCCACGTAAAATAATACATTAAATAAAAAGATTACTCGGTCTCGCACTGTTTAGATAGATACATAGATAGATATGAAGAGGCTGAGATAGATAGATAGATGTGACAGTTAGGTTGTCAAACAAACATCATACCAACTGTCCCAACGGGCCTCGGTAACAAAAAGAATGCAAATCTGATTCAATATAGCGCCGCTCGCTCACATATTCCGTGGTGGAACTCTACTGAGATTCTCTCTAACCATAGGACTGTACCCACTGGAGCCACGACTACTATCACCAAGCCGCTCACTCTAGAGCATTAGAAGCCGGTTCAAGCGATGATATACACATGATAGAAGCAATGATATACACATGATAGAAATTATTAAGAGGATTATAATAATAATAATCCACCTAATAATTTCTATCATGTATATATATATATATATATATATATATATATATAATTACGTTCACATTGAGTTCTAGTGCTAATAAAACAGTGCTCGATATATAATAACAGATCTATAATTTATATTAATAATAAATAGACATTTTTTTCTTCACCTGAAGCATCTGACTATTGCATTTTATCTGAAATTGTGATTCGTGCTACCGGTGAGGAAAAATATATATTATTATTATTATTATTATTATTATTATTATTAGTAGTAGTAGTAGTAGTAGTAGTAGTAGTAGTATTATATTTCTATTTCTATTTAAAATTTGTATAATTTTTGTAAAAAATTTATGAATTTAAAAATTCATAATTTTATATATTTAGCAATTAATTTATAATTTTATAATTTATAATTAATTTAAATTTTTATATTTATTAATTTCTGTAATTGTCAATGATGGCCTGTCTAATTTACGGTTCATCGTTACAGGAAAAAATAACTCACCCACCTCCGCGGTCTGAGCTTACTTTTCCATATAGCACAGATCTGACATTTAATTGGTTAAAAAAAGTCATGCCCACAAGTCTATTTTTCCTTTTGACCTTATTTTGATCCCCACTTTAACTTTCGGAAAAGAGGTAACACTTAGTTTTTTTTAATTTTCTTAAAAATCATTTAATCACCAATTATCGAGTGAAGAAGTTCAGTCAAAGTATTGAAACATGAAAGCTTTTTTGTAGCGATTTCAACGAGTTTTTCTTCTACACTCTTATAATAAAAATAATAATAATATATTGCTCTACTTTGTATTCAGCACTTTTTAAAAGTAAATGATACGAACAGTGGAATTTTACTCCAACTGTTCTTTCCTTCATTTGTGTGTGTGTATATATATATATGTAAAATTTTTATGTTTATACGTTCTTTTTATAGATACGAATATTTAAGTAAATGCTCTGTTTATAATAAACAAGATTTACCGGCCTGAATGTCTGAGAAATTTTCATAGAAAATATTCGACCACTGACAGGAATCGAACCTGTATCCTATACGGAGCCGTCATATACCTTGACGACCTTTTACCGATTGAGCCACGGCGGAGCGTCGAGTTAACTGCTTTAAACTACAATTCTCCATGATTTTCTCTCGTAAGTTCATATCTGCTCGATGCTTATCAAAATGTAAACAAATGACGTGACACATTATGAAATGGACGAAGTTCGACTATTATTTTTAGACATTTTTTATGTTTATATATATATATATATGTATATATATATATATATATATATATATATATATATATATATATATATATATATATATAACACACACACACACACACACGCACACACACATATATATATATATATATATATATATAGAGAGAGAGAGAGAGAGAGATTTATACCCACAAAAGTAAAATAGATTTCAACAAAATAGACGTCATTTTACACCAAAGGAACTTTTCAACCACCCCTTTTTCAAAGGTGAACTTTCAAAGGTCAAATTGCAAAACAATCAAGGACATAACCATAACAACCAAAGAAGAGGGAAAGTTGGAATCGCGTTCAAATTTTCCTCCTCTTTCGCTATTATGGTTATGTATATATATATACATTTACGGATTCTTGGTTGGGCCTGCATATATTTGTATATTTCGTTTGTATATTTCTCATTTCCTATAATTTTTTTCAAAATTTTGTAATTATTTTATTTTGACGTATGTCCATATTTTCTAATAATCATGAACACCACTTTGTATAAAATTTATAAAATTGCAAATTTGATAAATTCGTAAATTATAATTTATAAACATTGTAAATTTAGAAATTTTAATTTACAATATCTAATTTATAAATATATAAAATCATAAAAATTTTTAAATAATTTTCATAAGTTCACATAAAAGTTTTCATAATACTGTAATTAGTGTAAGCATATATTTTGGCTTCATTTATTATGTTTTGTATATTTTATTATTATATATGTATATTATATATATTAATATGTTTTGTATATTATATTATACTTTCGTATTTATTCCTGTGACCCCAAATTTTTGGTATCGAAATAATGTTTATCAGATTTTGAATAGGGCATTTTATTTTCATTGTTGTAGGTAGCTTAACAGAATTTTGTTTCGTGTTTGCATTTCGAAATAAACACTGATTTTTTTTAAGTGCACAGACGATACACATACATGCATAATGCAATAAATACACACATATGTAATACAAAACAATTTAATGCAACACTATGAGTAAACCAGATCATGAGGTGGAAAGTCCGGTTTATTCATTCTCACAGACCTTAATCCCGCGGTGGCCTATAAATAGTACCGTAACACACGATCCGAAAATCGATATATATATATATATATATATATATATATATATATATATATATATATATATATATATATATATATAATTAACTGATTTAAAATATGTTATTTTTCGCTACACATTAATAACCATGTTTCAAAAATGGAAGCTAAAAGCTTAAAATTTAATTTTGTAATTAAATTAAAGACATTAGTTCCATTTCATCCTGAAGCGAATTTTGGAGTAACTTATTTTTTATACTGACTGAACCACAGAAAAATCTTATTTCACTGTTTCCAAGGATACAGAGAAATCTAATCATTCAAACAAGGGTTGGTAGCGTGTTCATTTTTATTAACTTTTGTTGTATCAATTATTAGTTACGATCGATAAAGGGGTTTCTCCATTACTTTCTCCATTCTGTTGAGGTTTCTTCGATGAATTACTTAATTATACTTATCTCAAATCCTCCTAATTACGATCACTTGTATATCCTTTCTTGAACAGGCTTGTAAAGCTCTGGATGCAGCAGCTTGGGGATAGCAGACGTGACTCGTGGGGACCGAGTTCGTTGGGATGAGTAAACTAGAATGACGGAATTTGTGAAGAGCGGCGCTATATCGAGTTTGGTTAGTTGTCCCTTCGTCACCAAGACTCGTTGGTCCAGTGGGTAGGACCAGGTTCGATTCTCAGTAGTGGAGTCCCAAAATAGTCTAGTGATTTTTGCATTCTGTTGAGGATTCTTCTAGAATCAATTATAATTATTTAAATTCCCCTAATAATTTCTATCATTATGTATATATATATATATATATATATATATATATATATATATATATATATATATATATATATGGAGAAATATAGTTTTAAAGTGCATTATATTTATGTGATAAAGTGCACAATATTAGAGATAGAGCGTATGTAAATATAAATATAAAAGTGAACAATGAGGTCAACACTCAGAGGTGGCCTGACGATTGCGTCTAGCATGAAACAGCCTGTCACCTCTGAGTGTTGACTTCAATGTCCACTTTTGTATATATATATATATATATATATATACACACATACACACCTGGTATATATATATATATATATATATATATATATATATATATGTGTGTGTGTGTGTGTGTGTGAGTGTGTGTGTATGTGTATATATGCGTATAAAAGGTGTATTAGATTGGTGCAAAGTTAATGTCGTTTTTTGATGTTAAAAATACGTCAAAAAACGACATTATTTTTGCACCAACCTAATACACCTTTTATACATACAACAGATGTGTGTGCATATGTATATGTGTGTGTATATATGTGTATAAAAGGTGCATATATATATATATATATATATATATATATATATATATATATGTGCATATATATATATATATATATATATATATACTTAAAAAACTTTACAACAAAATTTTTCCATATTATTATAAAGAGTTCTTCTTTCAATGAATCATTGCTACATAAATACAGGTATATATATATATATATATATATATATATATATATATATATATATATATATATATATATACCTGTATTTAGGTAGCAAGGATTGTTTGAAACAAGAAATATAATACCGAAACATTCTGTTTGTCTAAAGTTTTTATTTCTAATTTCCGACTAAGTTGAAAAAAAAGGTAAGTGAAAGGTATCATTTCCTCACTGGGTACCCCATACGTGTGGCCCTGTAACAAAACTAAATTTCAAATAAATATAGACAGTAAATGCGATAGATGAGAATAAAATAAAACTGATGGATTTCTAAACACGATACAACTAACTTGAACGTAAAATATTTCATCGAAGTAAAGTGCGGTTTGTATGTAAACGACAAAGACTTTTTGTTCGTTTTAACCTGTTGTCAGAAATTGTATTTTAATTCTTATTGTTCAAGTTTGGTGATTTCCCTCGATGTGCTGATCGTCTGTCTGAGTTAATGGAAGGGAAGATGAGAGGACACAATCAGAAAAAAAAAGAAAAAAAAAGATAGGAATGCTGTTTCTTTTTTGGTTTAAGACAGAGACCGAACGTCGCTTACAAACCTCGACTGATTACATCGCAATGCGAGGAAACTGATCGGTAAAGGAGAAAACAGGTCGAAGCAATGACGAGTAAAATCTGGCCATCCGCTTCCTGTCAGCCTTTACGCATGCGCTGGAGTATTTCGCCATTTTTTTTATTTTTTTATTTTTTTTATTTTTTTTTTTTTTGGACTCTTTTTCGTTTCCTTCATGGTATCTATCATTTTGAACGTCCGGTCGCAATTGTAAGAGAAAGAAAACCAAGTGGACAGTATTAGACATCGGAACTGGGTAAAATAAAATAAGAATAAAGTTATATACTATATAAGATGGACGTATTTAAGGCGCGTGAGAAAGAAAAGAAATCCCCCACCTTTTTTTTTTTTTTTTTTTTGTCCGGTTTTGGCAAGGTTAGGGTTAGAGCACGAAATGATGTGTGACTGTTTTCGAAGAGCTTTTAAATGTAGACAGGAAATCAAGTTTAAGTTCAAACAGCGATCGAATGAAGAAGAGGTTTAAATGACGGGAAAGAAGCCAAACAGGCGTCTGGTGAATTAAGGCGCTGGGAGAATGTCCAGCGATGTAGAAAATGGAAGGTGAGACTAGAGAAGAGAAGTCGTTGTTAGATGATGCGAGATCAGATCAAAACAAATTCAATGAGATGACACGAAAAAGTGAAAGAAACACTTGTAAAATGGATTGCAAGTGGATTAGATGTGCTGTATCCGACATTTTTTCCTTCGTTCACTTGTTCATTCATGTTCTCATTCGGTAACTTATTTTCCCTCATTTTTTTTTTTTTCGTTTTTGATATGCTGTTTTCTTTTGTTATTATTATTAATTATTATTTTTTTCATTATTATTATTATTATTATTATTATTATTATTATTATTATTATTATTATTTTTATTATTTTTAATTATTATTATTATTTATTATTATTATTTATTATTATTATTATTATTATTATTATTATTACGTTTAATCTTCTTCATATTAGGTTGGTGCAAAAATAATGTCGTTTTCTCATATATGTTACTATGTGAGAAAACGACATTATTTTTGCACCAACCTAATATGTAGAACAAATTTTTCTGTATTTAAATATTTTTCCATTGAGAACTTCGAAATGACCACTAGACATTTTTCACTTTTGTTTAGATTCTTTCGTAATTCCATGCTTTAATCCTTCTTTCTTTCTTTCTTTCTTTCTTTCTTTTTTCTTTCTTTCTTTCTTTCTTTTTTCTTTCTTTCTTTCTTTCTTTCTTTCTTTTTTCTTTCTTTCTTTCTTTTTTTCTTTCTTTCTTTCTTTCTTTCTTTCTTTTTTTCTTTCTTTCTTTCTTTCTTTCTTTCTTTCTACACTTATTTTCCTTTCCGTTATTTCTGTAATCTTATCTCTCTTTTTTTTTTTTTAAATCTTTCTTTCTTTGAAGGTTTTTTTTTTACGTATTCTATCTTTCTTTTTTCTTTTTTTCTTTCTTTCTTTCTTTCTTTCTTTCTTTCTTTCTACACTTATTTTCCTTTCCGTTATTTCTGTAATCTTATCTCTCTTTTTTTTTTTAAATCTTTCTTTCTTTGAAGTTTTTTTTTTTTACGTATTCTATCTTTCTTTTTTCTTTCTTTCTTTCTTTCATTCATTCTTTCTTTCTTTCATTCTTTCCTTCTTCCGTTATTTTTCTTTCCGTTATTTCTGCATTCTTTTCTCTCCATTTTTTAAGTTCTTTCTTTTAATTTTTTTTTCATTTTGTCTTCAATTATTGTTTTCCTTTCGTTTTTGTCTTTGTTTTTTTCTTTTATTTTGCCTTTTCTTTGTACCTTTTTTTATTCTTTCATTTTCTTTCATTTTCTTTCATTTTTCCAATTCTTATGTTTCTCTATTTTTCCTTTGCGTTATAATTCTTCTTCTTTCTTTCTTTTTTATGTTTCTTTTCTTTGTATATTTTTTTTAATTCTTTCATTTTTTTCTTCTTCAATTTTAGTATTCCTTTCTTTTTTATTTCCGTTATATTTTTCTTCTTTCTTTTTTTCTTTTTTTCCTTCGTATAACTTTGTTATTGTTTTCATTTCATTTTCTTCTTCTAATTTTTATATTCCTTTCTTTTGCGTAATAATTTTTCTTCTTTTTTCTTTTTTCTGTTTTTCTATTTACATTTTTCTCCATTCTTTAATTTCTTTTTATTCTTCAAATTTTTGCCCTGTTTTCTTTTCTTTTTCCCATTATACTTTTTTCTTTCTTTCTTTCTTTTTCTTCGAATGTTCTTTTTTTCTTTGTATAATTTTTTATCCATTCATTTTCTTTTCTTCTCAATTTTTTTCCTTTCCTTTTTTCTTTTCGTTATACTTTTTTTATTTCTTTCGTTTCTATTCTTTCTTTTCGTCTCATAAGTTTTTTATTATTTCATCATCTTTGCTCCTTCCATTTTTTATCACTTTCTTTTTTCTTTCTCGTTATACATTTTCTTTCTTTTTTTTCTTTCTTTCTTTCTTTCTTTCTTTCTTTCTTTCTTTCTTTCTTTCTTTCTTGCTTGCTTGCTTTATATAAAAGTTTTATTCTTTAGTTTTGTTTTTTATTTCAATTTTTGTTTTTCTTTTTCTTTTCCTTTATAGTTTTTCTTCTTTCATTCTTTTTTCGTCTTTTTTCTATATTCTTTTATTTCTTTTCTTCTCTCAATTTTTGTATTTCTTTTTCTTTGGCATTATACGTTTTCTTCATCTTTCTTTCTTTTTCTTCTGCTTTTCTTTGTATAATGTATTTCATTCTTTCATTTTCTTTTTTTTCCATATTTTGTTCTTTTTTCTTTTCCGTTATATTTTTCTTTTTCTTTCTTTTTTCTTTATTTCTTCTTTGTATAAATTTACATACTTATATTTTTCCTCTTCCAATTATTGTTTTCTTTTTCTTTCTATTTGGTATACTTTTTCTTTCTTTCTTTTTTCTTCTGATTTACTTCATTTGTATAATTTTTCCTTTCATTTTCTTTTCTTCTTCCAATTTTTGTTTTTCTTTTTACGTTCTTTTCTGTTATACTCTTATATTTTTTCCTTCTGGTTTTCTTTCTTTTTGCATTTTTTCTTATTATTTCTATCTTTCTTTCTTTTTTTTCTTCTGTTTTTTCTTTATAAAAATTTTGTATTATTTCCTTTTCTTTACGTCTTCTAAATTTTGCTTTTGTTTTTCTTTCTGGTCTATTTTTCTTCTTTCTTTCATTTTATTTATTTTTTTATTTTTGTTATTCTTTCTGTTTTCTATTTTCCTTTCTTATTCTTTTCTTTCTTTGTCTAATTAATTTTATTCTTTCATTTTTTATTACATTTTTCAATTTTTTTTTCTTCTTTCATATTTTTTCTTATTTTTCTTTCTCTTTTATTTTCATTTTTCTTCCTATTTTTTTTCTTTTTATTACTCTCTTTCTTTTGGATATTGCTTTTGTTTCTTTCTTTTTATCTGATATTCTTCCGATCTTTCATTCTAACTTTCCCCTCGTCTTGCTTCCTTCCTTTTAATTTTGACTTCCTTTTTTTTCGTTTCCTTTTTTATTATTCGTATTCTTTCTCTTTTTTATTTTCTCTTATTCAGTCCTTTTTAGTTCGCAATTTTCTTTTCCTTCTGACATTATTTCAATATTTTCCAATCTTTTTTGCTTCCTTTGTTTTTGTATCTTTTTTTTTTTTTTCAGATTCTCTTGTTTTCATTTTCTCTATTTCTTTCTTTTTCTTTCTTTCTTTCTTTCTTTCTTTCTTTCTTTCTTTATTCATTCATTCATTCATTTACTTAATCGTCTTTTTTCTTTTTTTTCCTCATTTACACAATAATCTCTTCTATCTTTTCTTTCTTTTTCTTTTCTTTCTCTATTTTTTTCTTTCTTTCTCTATTTTTATTTATTTATTTATTCATTTACTCAATCGTGTTTTCTTTCTTTTGTCCTTATTTACACAATAGTCTATTCTTTTTCCTTTCTTTCTTTCTCTATTTTTCTTTCTTTCCCTATTTCTTCTTTCTTTCTCTCTTTTTACTTTCTTTCTCTATTTTTCTTACGTTCCTTCTTCTCTATTTTTTCTTTCTTTCTTTCTCTATTTTTCTTTCTTTTTTTCTTTTTCTTTCTCTATTTCTTCTGTATTTTCTTTCTCCCTTCCTTTCTTTCTTTCCTTTTATTTTCTAAATCTTACATACCACCCTGTTTTTCTTTTCTTTCGAACCAGTTTTATCTCACTCTTTCCTTCTGTCTTTTTTCTGTTTCATTCATTCTTTCATTCTTTCTTTCTTTTTTTCTTTTTTTTTTTTTTCGTTCTTATTATTTTTGTTCAGTTTGTATTTTTAGGATTTTTTTCTTGCTTAAATCTTTTTTCTTATCCTTCCTGTCTTCCAAGATTTTTTTCCTTTCTCGTTCTTCTTTCACTTTTAATGTCTTCTTTTTATATTCATCGTCTAATCTCTATCTATCTATCTATCTATCTATCTACCTATTAGGTTGGTGCAAAAATAATGACGTAATAATGTCGTTTTTTGACGTTAAAAAATATGTCAAAAAACGACATTATTACGTTATTATTTTTGCACCAACCTAATAGCTAGCTATCTATCTTCCTAACACTTACTTTTTTCTCTTACATTTAAATTCCCCTCATTCTCATCTTATTGTTTTCTCACTCCTTTCCGAACCTACCCTTTACCTAACCTTTGATATGTTCTTTCCGTGAATCAAGGGAACACATGTTCGAGTTCTGTGCATTACTCAAGGCCTATAGCTGTCAATTTCACTATATAAAATATGTAGATCTGCTCAAACGCATGCACCCTGTAAATATAACATTCGTTTTAATAAGTAAACATTTTATATACTAGCGGCCATACCCAGCTGGTCGATCAAAAAAAGCGTTCCATTAGAATGGAGCAAAAACAGCATCATGTTTAGATGTAAACGTCTATCTTCTTCAATTACTTTAAAGTATTTTCATTAAAAAAAAAACGTGTTGAATTAATGCAGTTACTGATGTGACAGAAGTCGTCTGTATTTATTCAATCCAAGTTAGCCGAGGATATGAAGGGGTAAAGCAGGCAACATGAAGACCCACATCAGACCAAAATTCTTTTCGAGTTATGGAAATTCAATTTGTCGGTGTACTATTAGAGATGTAATAGAGAACACATTTATAAAGCAATTGTTAAGTTTGATAAAAATTGGATGAAAGATCAACGAAAAATAAGAAACCAGCAGAAATCGCCATTTTTCTCTATTTACGCGGGTTTTCACCACATAGATGAATATCAAGTTAAATGACTCTTAAACAATCAACTTATTGTTGGCTACAATTGAATAAAGTTTGTATGGAATTGCTTGAAAATTGTGGGTGTTTAGTTTAAAATTTGTGTTGAAATCGATGTGTTGAAATAAATTTTTCGGTTTTCGAGGTTTTTCGCTAAACACAGTGGCGTAATAATAAAAAAATGTGGTATCGTTGAGCTCGTCATGATGTAAGTAACCTACATATCGAGTTTGAATGAATTCGGAGGAAAACACTTGGAACTATCGATTTTTAATCAGCTTTAATGATTATTGATTTTTTTAAATTATCGATTTTTTTACGCTAAGACCATATCTTTTACATTGTATGTGTCAAATGTGGTCAGAATCGTTGGATAAATCTCGAGTGAAAAGTTATCACACAGACATATATCTTCTGTTTTATATAGAGATATTATATATTATATATATTACTAGCAGCATGGCCCAGCATTGCCCGTGCTTGATTCAAAAATCGTACGACTCATACAGCAATTGCTATCACTTGACTTAAAATATTGTTGCCCTTCCTTACCTTTAAAGGAGTGCCCTTTGCCGTGCTGATGTTGCTACATGCCTTACTTCTTGCCTATCTCACACTGCGAATTTTTTCTATGCTCTATACTAAACATTAAATCTATTACGAAAAAAGAACTAAACAAAATGAACACAAAACGATCAGCTTTAAAAAAAGGCTCGTAACTGGAAAAACCGAATGAAAAAAGAATGTTAACAAATACTTTTTCACATCCAACCCAGTTCAGCGGAATCAGAATCAACGTTGAGTTTAAGCAAGCCAACTGGAGTAAAGTGCCATGCAGATTTAAATTTTTCCCACTTGTGACGAATGTAGCTATCGATTTTTTTTTTTTTTGCATGCTAGCATGCTCGTTAACATTTGTGTCAGTCAGCTGTTGGCTCTCACGCTGACCAATAGAATCTTCCTGCCTATTCGTGGCAGCCAGCTATAGGCTCTCACACTGGCCAGTACAAAATGGCCGCAAACTACATGAAAACTGCCGTAGAAGCATGAAAAAATCGATTATTTCCACTATCGATGGGAGTTGGAAAATGCAAGGTCGGTCTTGGCCATTCCGCTAACTTGGAGTATGTGCATGTAAATTTTGGAGCAAATTCGTCGAAAATTGTGGTCATGCATTCATTACACACACACACGCACACACACACACAGACACACACACACATCCTGCCTTTTATCGATAGAGATATATTATATATATATTATTATTATAAACGTTATTTTCACTTGTTTGCTATCCCTGTTTTGTTTTGTTTTTATATTTTATTGAACAGGGAGATTAATAACAATCAGCATAAATTGAGAAAGCCTACAATAGAAAAATTGTGCCTCCGACAGATATCGAACCTGCATCGTTTTTTGTTTTGTTTTCATGCTTACGTCTACCAATTCAGTCACGGAACAAGCCTTATA
The DNA here is from genome assembly GCA_963932145.1 of Acanthosepion lycidas. Lineage (NCBI taxonomy): Eukaryota > Metazoa > Mollusca > Cephalopoda > Sepiida > Sepiidae > Acanthosepion > Acanthosepion lycidas. The sequence goes on from OZ010599.1 coordinate 30,815,882, forward strand.
TGGCGTTGTTCCAATTACCTGTTAACGAAAGTATATTTCTTGTACCTGCATATTTTTTTATTTATTTATTTATTTTTTTTTCATCAGTGAAACAACTTCTTAGGCCAAAGTGAGTCGCCAGTATTTTTAAAAGATGAAATTAATGTCAACCGAAGTCGACTGAAGAAAATGCGCTCCTTGACATGATTATAAACTATACGTTTTATACCAGGGAAATCCCGCTCATTGCCAAAGCGTGACCTACACGGATAATGTCATGATAAGGCCAGGTTTAATGACAACTTAATCAATCTACATCTCTTGTTGGAGCATTTCAAAGTCTATATGTGTGAGCTTTGTTTTTGTAACAGAAACATAAATAATGTTATTTTTAGGAAGTTATTTTTATTCTCATATTATTAACATTAATAGCTCTTGGATATTTCTGGATTGTATTTCCGTTCTTATCGGGGTGGTTTTTTCGTATCAATTGTGGTGTAGTTGAACACCCCCACAGCTGGACTGGTTTAAGACTATTTAAACAGCACTCTCTCTTACTGAGCGAGAGAAGTTAACGATTAATCGTTACTCTGTTTGTCGCCTCTTTTCCTTCGGGTGGAGAGGATCTCAGTCGAGGGTAAGCCTATGGACAGAGTTTCTTCATTTTTTTTAAGCATTTCGCCACAAGCAAAGCGGGAGTGCCACAGCACGCAAGGGTTACAGAGAATGGGAGCAAGAGCAAAGAGGCGGGAAAAGAGGAAAGGATGAAGAGAACGACGGGGAATTAAATCAAGGCATCTAGAGATGTCGATTGACATTGCATTTGAATAATTGAAGATTATAGCTATCAGGGAGCAAGTAAGAGGAAGGGAGTTACACAGACGTGAAATGCGAGACATCGAGCTATTGGAGTAAAAGAAACGGCTAAATTTAACCGTTTCGACAGTGAAAAAAATGCTCAACATCAGGGATAGAGCATGCACAGATATAAAAGTGGCAACTTAGGTCAACACTGAGTGGCGACAGTCCATTTCAAGCATCTACGCAATCTTCAAACAATGTGTGTTGGGTGGCGTTGTGCAGTAGCTGAACACTCCTACAATATGGACTGGTCTAACACCATTTAAACAGCACACTCTCTTACTGAAGGAGAGCCGTTAACGTCTCGATACAGTCTTTGACTGTTTGCGACGTCTGTCGAACTCTCTGCGTTAGCAGAGAGGAACCCGGACGAAGCTTTGCCGAAGGGCAAGGTTTCGTCCCGGGAGGTAGACAGGGCCTGAACCCGTCTAGGCGGGGTCAAAGGCTATATTTTGGGCCGCGCCTACGGGCTCGGAGATACCCACATTAAACCGGCCTTGTGCCACATTCAATCCTCGTGGGTGGATCGATAAATACTGAGCCGTTAATAGTCGGATTTCGTTAAAGCTCTGCTAGTCAAACTCTGTGCCTTCAGACAGAGAGAAACGTCTGCGGATATAGACAGCCAACCGAACCTGTGTAAGCAGGGTCTACGGAGCATTTTGCCGGCACACAAATCCCCACGTTAAAATCTGGCCTTGTGTTACACCGCGCCTTGTGGAGGAAGTCTCGAGTAAATACCAAGGAGTCAAAGATAAAGTTAAAATTCTGCTAGTCGACCTCTCTTCCTTCAGGCAGAGAGAAACCTAGACGGGGCTATGCCTACGCCAGAGTCTCGTCTGGGGAGGCGGACAGTCACCCGACACCGTGTATCCGGGGTCATCGGAGAAGTTTTGACCGTGCGTAAATCCCTACTTTACAAACTGGCCTTATGCCACATCCAGCCTTGTTTTTTACTTCTCGGTAATAACAGGACAACGAAAATATAGATGTAATCCGAAAAATTTATTTAGAAACGTGTTAATTGTTAATTGTAAGAATTTTTTTTGGAGCGGGGTTGAATTTTTAAAATTTAAGATTGTGCGTTTTTGTACTAATATGGTAATAGGAGAATTCTTTTGTACTGTTAGGTTTTTCAGTCAATGTGGCATGAACTAAATTGTTCAATAAATACAGGAATGTCACATTTATTATCCGAAAGTTGCATGTCGGATCAGTTATTTTAACATCAAGTATGTGGTGCAGTAAAAAACAAAAACAAATCTATTTCCATACCTGAAGATGTCTGTAGGAACAGACGAAAGCTTGTAAAAAACTAAAAAAGACCTTATGCAACTGGGATTTATAAGCAAGGATCATAACATTCATCTACAGGTTCGGGGTTAATGTACTTTATTAAATTTGTTTGCGAATATGTATTCTCGCCATTTAAATATTTAACTTCTATATCTGTTTTTGTATGAATGATTTATGTAATGTAAATTGAACTGCACCACATACTTGATACATATATATATATATATATATATATATATATATATATATATATATTGATGCATCTTTCATTAAATAATATAGAGAAGTTTTGTCTATTTATTTTATGCAAATTCTTTTCATATCGTCTGATAAGCTTAATAACATTATCATTAGACAAAGAAAGAAAATCACAATACTGATACATATTTTTTTTAATCCTATCTAAGCTTTCGACTTACATTAACCATTATCAAAGATGACAATTACATTACAATATATTAAGCAATACACGGACAAAACAGTGATGATAGTCTGTTTCTGTTTATATGGATGATTTCCAAGCAACGACAAAATCGTGCAAATGAGACACTGGAATCGAAAATCGCTCCGCAGCTCATGGCGTCACACATGACCACGTGGGAGTGAATTCGAGAAGTATTAAGTATGGGGATCCGTTGGTATAAACCAATGACTTCTGTTACCAATTATAGGCATTTAAGAATATTTGTGGAGATTTCATAGTTTAATTTGTCCAGGTTAGGTTCCAACTGTTTTATGTATATAGCTTCTAGAATTTTTAGTTTTTGTTTATTGATTTCATGTTTAAGCATAGTTGTGTTTTCAACAAGGATTTTCTGGAATTGTGTATGCGGCCATGCATGTTGTTTTAAATGCTTAAAAACGTTTGAGTTATTCAAATGTAGTGGCAAGTGTCGTGAAAGCTAGTTTGTGGTGTGAGCAACTTAAATATAATTTAATTCGTTGGAGATAATTAGTTTAATGATAATTTTATTAAGCTTATCAGACGATATGAAAAGAATTAGCATAAAATAAATAGACAAAACTTGTCTATATTATCTAATGAAACATGGATCAATGAAATAATGCTGCCTAAATACACACTATATATATATATATATATATATATATATATATATATATATATATATATGAAGAAAATATACGGAAAAAAAAACAAACAAAAATCCTGATATGCAATTATGCTGTTTTAATGTTAATATGTCAACGTCGGATGTTTCGGTCTAATAAACCATCTTCAGGACATATTCATAAAATATAATTAACATTATCAATTCAACATGACAAAGACGATGGACATAAGAACAAGACTTATCCAAACAGAAAACTGAAAGTATGTTATCTTTGCTATTTCCTTTGTGACTTATCTTATATTGGTATCGTACTCGTTGGCCAATTAGTTTAAAAAAAAATCCACTATTCGTCCTCTGATTTGGCCACAGAGGAGCGTTCGGTTAGCAAGTTCGAATTTACTGTATTTAAACTTCAATCTTCTGTGAAAATCGGACATTCAGACCGGTAAATGTTGTTTAATACCGTTTATTATAAACAGAGCATTTACTTAAATATTTGTATCTATAGAAAGAATGTATAAACATAAAAATGTCTTTAAATAATTGTCGGACTTTGTCCATTTCATAATGTGTGATGTCATATATATATATATATATATATATAATATGTGGTTCAGTTTAATTTCTATTGCAATGAATCCTTCATACAAAAAGTAAATTAGTAAAGTAAATGATATAAAATGGCGAAATCCCTTCGCTAACCAAGATACATTAACCAACCAATCACTCGATAAATGTTATGATCCTTGTTTGTTTTTTTTTTATTATAAACTGTATAAGGTCAGTTGAGATATTGAATGCAGTTTGTCTGCCCGAGGGTAGATATTACACAGAGTATTTACTTACGGCTTCCCTGCTGACAGGATGTGACACAAGGTCAGTTTAATGGGGAGCCCGACCGCGTGCATTAGGACCAGATCCAACAATAGTGCAATCCCACCCCGCAACTGTCGGCTGTGCTAGCATCGGTATTACTATGGACACCCCCTTACGTTTTTAATGCAATGCGGGAGGTACTGATGTGGACAGCGGTTCCCCGAGAGCGAACACCTATCAAGAATATTTTCAGTTGGCCGTAGACAGGGGCACAACTGAATTGCGCTTTATCCCAAGACTTAGACACAACTTAGAAAGAAAAGACAGTTTATCTACCTGTGGACAGATATTACACTTTGATCTCGGCCAGAAACACATGTAAAGAATTGTATATTCCAATACGCCCACACCAACGCCGAATGTTGTAGAAAATTGCCCCAGCCTCCTCGACACATCCATTTTTTGGGGACATAGCAACCGCTGGGTAATCCCAACCAGCCCTCTCCCGAAGGCGAGGTATCCATGTAAAGAAATTATGTTGTTCTTGTTGACTATCTATTGCTGTTTTCTTTCTGTTTAAATTTCTTTGCCAGAGCTATAGAAATTCTTCGAGGTTCCCTAAGACTTGACATCTAACACCGGCCATTTCCCCGACCATTTTCCGTTTTTTTTTCTTCCCATTAACACAGCATCTTTACTTTGATCTTTTCTTTTCACTCTGACATTGATTCCCACGTGCATTTCTTTGCGCAAAAATACAATTTCTTTCTGGTCCTTTTTTTTTTTTTATTTATTTTATTTCTGCCGACATTTGAAAGATCCAACCGCAAGTCCTTCACTGTGACTACTAACGATTGACAAATCTTCTTGTCAAGCAGATTGACCCGTTACTGTAGACCTGTGACCTCTCTAACCACAAGTTAGGCCAGTTGCTGTCCACTCGAATTGACAAGCGTGACTACGATCGGTCAAAAGTCGGAACAAGCGATCTGGTTCAGGAGAATAAGTAGACAAAGAGCCCAGAAGATGGACACTCCAAGTGGATGAGGGTGCTTAGAAAATGGGGCCAAGGGGTGTGGATCTGGTCGTGTTTACAGCCTTTCTGATGTTTGTATGCATTGTGTGTGAATGGCAGCGTATTGCAAACTAAAACTTCGTCCTATGGAATGTTTTAAGGGTTTGTGTGAAAAATAGTGTAAAAATACAGTAAAATAAAATAAAAGAACTTAAAGGAAATGGAAATTCTCAAAGATTTGAAATTCTTGGAAGTTTAAGGAATATGGATTTGTAAGATGCAACATTTCGTCTTTTGTGCACTTTTTACCTCTATCACCTACTCTCTCATTCTTTCTTCCTTTCTCTTTCTCTATCTTTCTCCCTTCCATTCTCTATGTCTTTCTTCCTTTCTCTCTCTTTCTCTCTATTTTTCCTTTCTCGCTCTATCTGTCTTTCTTTCATCTTTATTTTCTCCTTCATTATCTCCCTGTGTCTTCTTATTTCCCTCTCTTTGTTTCTCCCTTTTTCTCTCACTGTTTCGTTTTTCCTTTCTTTTTTCTTCATTTTTTTTCTTTCTTTCTTTTTTTTCTTTCTTTCTCACCCCCTCCCTCTCTCTATTTTCTTCCTTTCTCTCTCTCTTTCTTTTTTTTCCGTTTTTGATGAAGGGGGTTTTGAAAATGTAACAATTCATACTTTGTCTATTTTTTTTACTCTATCACCTACTCTCTTTCTCAATTTCTTTCTTCCCTTATCTTTCTTTCCTACATTCTCTCTCTCTTTCTTGCACTGATTTTTATTTATCACTCTATCTCTCTTTTTTCTTTCTTTCTTTCTTTCTTTCTTTCTTTCTTTCTTTATCTAGCTCTCTCTGTTTTTTTCTTCCTTTTTCCTCTCACTGTTTCTTTTTCCTTTATCTTTCTTTCTATCCATTGTCTCTCCCTTTGTCCCTTTCTCTCTCACACTCCCTCCCTTCTTTTCTCACTCCATCTCTTTTTTTCCCTTCTTTCTTCCTTTCTGTACACCAACTTATATTTTTCTTCCTTTCTTTCGTTCTTTCTTTT